>OY987315.1:37949754-38501350 GCA_963920655.1 Geranium rotundifolium
AGAGAGAGAGAGAGAGAGAGAGAGAGAGAGAGAGAGAGGAGAGAGAGAGAGAGAGAGAGAGAGAGAGAGAGAGAGAGAGAGAGAGAGAGAGAGAGAGAGAGAGAGAGAGAGAGAGAGAGAGAGAGAGAGAGAGAGAGAGGGAGGACAAGTCCGGTGAGAATCAAACCCTTTTATAAGAACGTGAGAATTGACCTTGTCCATTGAAAATAAGTGAATGTATATAAAAAATAAGTGAATGTCCAATAAAAATTGTGATATCCAATGAAAGTGAATGTCCAGCGAATATAGAAGAAATATCCAATAAAAACACTTTGTCCATTCAAAATAAATGAATGTCCAACAAAAGTATATATATATATATATATATCAATGTTTTCATGTAGATCAGGTACCTTACACATGGGTAGTAATTCAACAACTTATAAGGAAGCGAAGTTATGAGGGAGGCGAGGCATACCAGCACATGTTTAAATCGATCGTTATGATATTATGTAAAACGGGTTCATTCATATCCCGTCGGATTCCACAATTAAAATGTCAATTTGTTAATTAGTTTGATTGTTCTTTTTGCGTACACATTTTTTAATTTTTTTTAATCAATGAATCGGGAAAACTTTTTGTTCTAAATTGACCTTTGAAAAATCGTGTTATCAACCTTTCAAACCTTTTTCTAGCATCCGAAAAAAAATTCGTGTGTACCAAGATTTAAATTCATTCGACAAATCTCTTTACGAGTGTTTATATATTCTTGTCACTTGTTTTCAGCAATTTTCAACATATTCATACGTTTAACTCAATATCTTCCTAATATATAAATGAATTCATCACAATTTGTGAGTCAAATAATTACATGGAGAACCAAATGATTACAGGGGAGACTGTTCATGCTATGCACCACTAACGGGTTTACGTGAATACTACTATTAAAATTGGGATAATTTCAGGTCATTACACCTAAATATTGCTGTTTTTCATGTGGGTACTGAAGGAATTATTTGAAGGTTCCAGACAATTAATTTCATGCCCATACAAGAAATTAACCTCAAAGTTCCATGATTAAATACGGATCTTGCATGATCATGAGATCTAGACTAGATTAAAATTTAAGTTTTACCTTGAATCAAAATCTCCTTGTTACTAAAAAGGATTTAGTAACCTCTAAAGATCGTCCACACAGGAAGAGCAATCCAAAGGATACTTGTAACGAACCTTGCTAGAAGATCGAAGCAAGCAAAACGGACGGAGCACGGGGAGGGGAGGGACCGGCCGAAACTGGCTAGGAGAGAGAGAGAGAGTGACGGCTAGGGTTTGTTAAATTAATTGTGTGATTTTCAGATCTGAAAATTTCCCTTTTATAGACCTTAATCGGGCTTTTAATTAATTAAAGGCCTTAATGGGCTTAAAGCCCAAAGCTCTTAATTAATTGTGTAGAGAAGCCCATTCTGGCTTAGCCCATTCTGGCTAGGCCCAGTTTAGCTAATTTAATTAAATATATTTAATTAGATTATAATTAATTAGTCCTGCTAAACCGTTCTTGATTCCGGTTTAATCCTAAACCGTTCTTGATTCCGGTTTAATCCTAAACCGAAATCGGTCTAAACCAGTTTAATCCAAAACCGGATTTTGTCTCTCTCATGATTCCTTCATATGATTCCATCCATTTTACTCAACCTAAAGTGTGTGACCCTCTAGACTCACGACACGTCGGCGGACTGGCAAAATTACCATTTTACCCTTTCCATCATGAGTGGCCTCTAGCAAGACATCATGATTACCCAACGCTTGTGATTATCGAGATTTCGACTTAACCTTGTCGTTCATGAATCTATCCTTTTATCCTCTTGATATCTTTGACAACCACGAGGCATAGACAAGTCATCCTCGTTCTATTGTCCTGTTTCTTGATTCTGAGTTTACTGAATTATATCTGATACTACGTATCGTCTGCATGGCCATGCTATTGTATTTCAGTTGTACTCATCAAGTGGCCTAAACTGATATCTGCTCACACGTCTGTATGAGGGATAAATTCTTCAGAGATCCATCTAGTCAACTTATGTAACTTGTGATCGAGCCAATCACAGCCGTTATTGTAACCCTTTTACAGGAGACGTTAGACTGAGTCAAACTCGTCACTCATCAGATATTGACCTCAATGGTCCTTCGGTCTGAGGATGTGATTTCATGATCCGACATATGAGTATGTTCATGACTGTGTTTATGTAACATACTCATGATTCGGGTCGTCCTATATCACCCCTGACTAGTGATACTATGACCTAACTCTGCCCCCCTTCTGGCCATGATCAGTAGAGCGTGATCATTTAGAGTTAGCATCATACCGATCGCTTCTTATGAAGCTATTCTGATCGGGGACTGCTTAAGTAAGATTTTATCTGATCTGTAGATCTACTATTATGTGTTGACACATCAATGATACAAATCAAATCATACTTAAGATATTACTACAACACTTAGTAATATGAATGCCGATTTTTTATTCAACGAATAATCTTTATTACAAGATTAGATTGAAAATACATTGTGCTAGGGCACAAATCCCAACAGTCTCCCACTTGCCCTAGACCCAATTGGTATTCCAATCTAAACCCATTCCCCTGACATGTTCCTCATGCTTAGGCTGCGGTAGTGTCTTAGTTAAGGGGTCAGCTAGATTATCATGCGTTGAAATGTAGCTTATCTCTACTTCGCCTTTATCAACCATCTCCCTAATGATGTGATACTTTCTCTCGACGTGCTTGGTCCGGTTGTGAAATCTGGGCTCTCTAGCTAGTGCTACGGCCCCCGTGTTGTCACACCTTAAGCTCACGGGATCAGACGTTCGCGGCAGTACATCTAATCCTCTCAAGAAGCTCCTGACCCACACCGCTTCTTTGGCTGCTTCCGACGCAGCTATGTATTCTGCCTCCGTGGTGGAGTCGGCTATTGTCGCTTCCTTAAAGCTTTTCCAACTGAAAGCTCCCCCATTCAACATGAACACATACCCACCTTGAGACTTAAAGTCATCTGGGTCTGTCTGAAAACTAGCATCAACATATCCAGTGACGCTTAGCTCTCCTTCTATCCCACCATACACTAAGAAAGCGTTCAGTTGGATTAGGACTTGGATCATTTACCTCATCGGGTACCTCTACAATATCTGTTGGATGTTCCGTGTCTTCTCGAATTTCTTCAAGAAGCACAGGACTCCCACTGGGTTTCTTGGATAAGAATTCTCTTTCCAAGAAAACCCCACCTCGAGCAACAAAGACTTTGTTTTCCTCGGGTTTGTAGAAGTAGTACTCCATGGTTCCTTTGGGGTACCCTACAAAGACACACTTATCTGCCTTGGGTTCGAGTTTATCACCAAGCAATCGCTTGACGTAAACATCGCACCCCCAGATCTTGAGGAAAGACAACTTGGGAGCTTTCCCTTGCCAAGCCTCAAGTGGAGTGGTCTCCACTGCCTTTGTAGGTACTCGATTCAATATGAATGCGGCCGTTTCTAGGGCATGGCCCCAGAACGATATTGGAAGGTCGGCGTGACTCATCATGGAACGAACCATGTCTAGCAGGGTTCTGTTCCTCCGCTCGGAAACACCATTCATCTGAGGGGTTCCTGGCGGGGTTAATTCTGAGAGTATACCGTTATCCCTTAGGTGACTGAGAAACTCTTGATCCAAGTACTCGCCACCTCGATCGGAACGAAGTGCCTTTATACTTTTACCAAGCTGGTTCTATACTTCATTCTGGAATTTTTTGAATTTATCAAAGGACTCCGACTTATGTCTCATTAAATAGACATACCCAAACCTACTAAAATCGTCGGTAAAGGTTATGAAGTATCTGAAACCTCTCCTGGCTTGTGTACTCATGGGCCCACATACGTCTGAATGTATTAGGCCCAAGAGATCACTTGCCCTTTCACCTAAGACGCCAAAAGGCGCTTTTGTCATCTTGCCCATAATGCAAGATTCGCATCTCTCGATTGGTGTGAATTCAAACGGGCTCAAGAGCCCACACTTATGAACTGTCGAGACGCGTTTCTCGCCTATGTGGCCTAGACGACAGTGCCACATCACTGTCTGGTTTTAGTCATCCGACTTTAACCTCTTATTTACGTTATAGTTTGAACTGTAGTTAGTGTTATCAATATTTAAAATATATAATCCACCAACCATAGATGCAGTGCCGTAAACGATATTATTTCTTGATAAAGTAAACAAGCCATTGTCTATGGCAAATACAAAACCAAGTTTGTCCAAACTGGACACTGAAATAATATTCCTACAAAACGTAGGTACACATAAGACATCGTCCAAAACTAATACAAGCCCTGTGGGCATCCTAAGACTAACAGAACCGACAGCCGTCATTGACACCGAACTGTTGTCTCCGACTCTCAGATCCCGCTCGCCTTTCCCAAGGAGCTTTCTACTTTCCAGAACCTGCAGATTAACACGAATGTGAGATTCTGCTCCGATATCAACTACCCATGTATCTGAGAAAGTAGCGTTGAGATTATACTCAACAACGTAAATACCTGATCCAGGTCCTGAAGGGTATCCTCCCTTCGGCAAGCTCTTCACATAATCCTTGTGCTGCCTGCAATCCTTCTTCCATTGACCTGGCTGCTGGCAGTAGTAACAGACCACCTCTGAGGCCGAAAAGCTCCCTTCGGTTCTATGAACCGCTTGGATTCTCGGATCTCCAGGTGCCCTTATTTGCCCAGCTAGGTGTATTGGCGCCTTACCCTTACCTGACACTGCCGGTGCCTTGCCCTTGTTGGGTTGTCCTGGTGACTTGGTATTAGGTTTGCCAGCTCTTTTGAAGCTGACAACCTTATTGACCATCAGGACCTTAGGGGTTTTGCCCTTGAGGTCTTTCTCTACTGTCACCAACATTCCATGAAGTTCCTTGATGGTCTTTTCCATATTATGGAGATTGTAATTTGTGATCACATCTCCATAAGCCTTTGGAAGCGACATCAGGACTATGTCTGATTTCAGCTGCTCCGTGAACTTATGACCTAGACTGGCCAAGCGATCAAAGAGCCGCTTCATCTTAAGGACATGTGGGCTTACTGCCTCACCAGCATTGAGTCTGCAATAAAATACCTCCCTAAGAGTGTCGTATCTTTCGACACGGGCATTCTTCTGGTAGTAAATTTTGATTTCCTCCATCATCTCCTGGGGTTCTCCCATGAGATGCATGAACTGGTCCTGGGTCTCATTTTCCATGGACCCGACCATGAGGATGCCAACGTCTTGTCGATCGCTTTTGTATTTCTCAAAAGCACTCTTATCGGCATCGCTGGCATCATCAGCAGGCTCAACTAAAGGCTTGTCTGTAAGGATATACTCCTGTCTGTCATACTGAAGTGCAAGCTTCAGGTTTCTCTCCCATTGTAGGAAGTTGTTCCCAGTCAGCCTGTTATTCGACAGAAGAGACTTTAAGGCTTCACTGCCAGAACGTGTTGCTTTGGGTAGCGAGGTTGCCATCTAATCTATACATGAAAACAAACTCGATCAGATTCTTAATTAAGTTGAAGTAAGAGACACTTGACTATGAATATTTCTGATTCATGTGTCTGAATCTAAATCAAGATCTCCGCATATTCAAAACTAAAGTGAGTTAATCTCATCGCCCCAGTTTTGGACATTGGAGTAGGACAGTCCAGTCCTTTCACAATTCCATGTGATTCTTGGCTAGGGCTTATACATTGTGTGTATACGGCATTGCCCTATATCTGATACCCTGGCTCAGATTATCTGAGAATCGCAGCCAAGTCAACCAATTTTCAACGCATGGTCCAATTTGCATGACTACTACGCTAATGTGCACGCACCCATGCAAACTGGTCCATCTTCTATTAGAACCCTTTCTCATGGATCCACGTTAATCGTGTCTACCCATGAGTCCGAGAGCTAATCGAAGTGATGAAAAGTGGGCGGTATCTAGCTTGACTTGAAATTATTTGCCTTTAAATATTCATTATCACTGATCATAATTTGATCTTAATATGAATTTACCATCTACAAATCCATGTAGAGATAATTTCAATTCCGGTTTACATGTGCGTGATTGACTGATTATTAATCTTTACACATGTGGGTGATGATCTAATTAATCATAAACTTATGAAAATTAAATCACACATTCATCCATACATTCATAAACATAAATGTAAATTTGCTTTAGCTAGCCCGCTAACCCTACTGGAATAAACTAGAACCTATACTAGGTCTTGTTTTTCCTCATTCTCCTGGACTCCCACTGGCTCCAGGCCTCCTCGGGATTTCCGTCCTTCTCTTCGGTTCTTCTTGTCTTGGGACTTTGTAATTACATTTAATTTAAATAAAATAAATGATGTGACACGCAGATCACTAATAAATTACAACCCATAAGCAACTCGCATGTTGCAAACCGAAATTAAATCCTAAATTCGGGCTAACTTAGCAATCATGTTGCAAACACCGTGTTATCAAACAATCATGTTATCAAACAAGCATATTAATTCCAATTTTATCTTGATTTAAATCATAAAATACGGTTTATTTAAACCGTTTCTTAAACCGGTTAATTTCTAAATTAAATCGATTCACGCGCTGGTTTATCGAAACCGAACCGGTCTGAAATTTTAATTTATATTTGCTGAAAAATTCTGGATTTTTCTGGGTCGGATCTGGCCCAAATCCTACTGGTTTGGGCCGAACCAAAATTGATCCGAGGGCCAATTTTGGTTTGGCCGAAACCCTAGCCGCCAGGCTAGCCGCGCCTTGGCCGACCAGCCCATAAGGGCTGGCCGTGGCGGGCTGCCTGGCCAGAGCCGGTCGGGCCGAGGCCCTCCCCTGGCCGTAGCCGAGAGGCTCGGCCAGATCTGCCATGGGCAGATCTGGTCGGCCTTCCCGGCTGGCCGATCGGCCCGTGGTTCGGCCGGGGTTAGCCTCTCGGCCTTCCAAGGGTCTCGATCCGATCTAGCTCGATCAAAATATTATTTTCAGCAATATAAAAAAAATTCCAGCAACTAATTCATTAACCAAAATCATAAAGTTTGCAATTTTCAAATTCACAGTACCGAATTAAATTGCAAAAATTAAATCTAGCCTATCATGCTCGAATACAAAATCATGCATAACCAAGGCTCTGATACCACTGAAGGAATTATTTGAGGGTTCCAGACAATTAATTTCATGCCCATACAAGAAATTAATCTCAAAGTTCCATGATTAAATACGGATCTTGCATGATCATGAATTGATCATGAGATCTAGACTAGATTAAAATTTAAGTTTTACCTTGAATCAAAATCTCCTTGTTACTAAATAGGATTTAGTAACCTCTAAAGATCGTCCACACAGGAAGAGCAATTCAAAGAATACTTGCAACGAACCTTGCTAGAAGATCGAAGCAAGCAAAACGGACGGAGCACGGGGAGGGGGGGGGGGGGGGGGGGGGGGTGGACCGGCCGAAACTGGCTAGGAGAGAGAGAGAGAGTGACGGCTAGGGTTTGTTAAATTAATTGTGTGATTTTCAGATCTGAAAATTTCCCTTTTATAGACCTTAATCGGGCTTTTAATTAATTAAAGGCCTTAATGGGTTTAAAGCCCAAAGCTCTTAATTAATTGTGTAGAGAAGCCCATTCTGGCTTAGCCCATTCTGGCTAGGCCCAGTTTAGCTAATTTAATTAAATCTATTTAATTAGATTATAATTAATTAGTCCTGCTAAACCGTTCTTGATTCCGGTTTAATCCTAAACCGAAATCGGTCTAAACCGGTTTAATCCAAAACCGGATTTTGTCTCTCTCGTGATTCCTCCATATGATTCCATCCATTTTACTCAACCTAAAGTGTGTGACTCTCTAGGCTCACGACACGTCGGCGGACTGGCAAAATTACCATTTTACCCTTTCCATCATGAGTGGCCTCTAGCAAGACATCATGATTACCCAACGCTTGTGATTATCGAGATTTCGACTTAACCTTGTCGTTCATGAATCTATCCTTTTATCCTCTTGATATCTTTGACAACCACGAGGCATAGACAAGTCATCCTCGTTCTATTGTCCTGTTTCTTGATTCTGAGTTTACTGAATTATAACTGATACTACGTATCGTCTGCATGGCCATGCTATTGTATTTCAGTTGTACTCATCAAGTGGCCTAAACTGATATCTGCTCACACGTCTGTATGAGGGATAAATCCTTCAGAGATCCATCTAGTCAACTTATGTAACTTGTGATCGAGCCAATCACAGCCGTTATTGTAACCCTTTTACAGGAGACGTTAGACTGAGTCAAACTCGTCACTCATCACATATTGACCTCAATGGTCCTTCGGTCTGAGGATGTGATTTCATGATCCGACATATGAGTATGTTCATGACTGTGTCTATGTAACATACTCATGATTCGGGTCGTCCTATATCACCCCTGACTGGTGATACTATGACCTAACTCTAGCCCCCTTCTGGCCATGATCAGTAGAGCGTGATCATTTAGAGTTAGCCTCATACCGATCGCTTCTTATGAAGCTATTCTGATCGGGGACTGCTTAAGTAAGATTTTATCTGATCTGTAGATCTACTATTATGTGTTGACACATCAATGATACAAATCAAATCATACTTAAGATATTACTACAACACTTAGTAATATGAATGCCGATTTTTTATTCAACGAATAATCTTTATTACAAGATTAGATTGAAAATACATTGTGCTAGGGCACAAATCCCAACAGGTACACCTACAATTTTTTTACCAGCTGACTACGCCTAAAATGTGTAAAATTTTCACTTTGCACATTCCGTCCATTTCTGTTAATTTTTTACATTTTTGACATGTGAAAAGACTAAAATGCCCCCACATATACTTCTAATTTTCAAACTCATGCCACCCTCCACCTCTACTCTCTCTCACCCATCTTTCTCCCTCTTCTCTTGTGACTTATACAGTAATTGCAATTATTTATCAATTAATTACTATTAGTTAGTAACCCAAGAATCAAGATAAATAGCTATCTATCCATTGTCATGATATTGCCTTACCTGGCGGAGCGTCCCCGACCACTATGACGTCGTTCGCGAGGCCGAACCAGGAGACGAAAGATCAGTTGAGTAAAGAGGTCGAGCTTCGGGTCCCACGACAACCTGACGGAGCCTCGGTGGTCGCCTCCCAGACCGCTACGACGTTCGTCCGCGACCTCGACGAGATGGGCTACTCCGGCATGCGCGACCTCCTTCATACTCTTGTCAAAGATGATATGGTTTGCTTCCTTCAAACACACTACCTTTTCGTATGTGCAAGTTTAAGCGTGTATAATTTTGAATACTAATTCTCAGTGTAGGCTGGTGGATTTGGAGAATGGAAAGAATATATGGTTTATATAGTTTGATTTTCAAGGATTGATTTGAGTTTGTCTTGAATTTGGGTTTTGTGTTGATGATTGAATTTGTCCTATTCTTGTGAGGTTTTGAAAATTTTGGTTCAATGGATACAAATATTGGGTTTGATTAGGATTTAGTTGAATTTAATTGCAATTACTGTATAAGTCACAAAAGAGGAGAGAGAGAGAGAGAGAGAGAGAGAGAGAGAGAGAGAGAGAGAGAGAGAGAGAGAGAGAGAGAGGGGGGGGTGGCATGAGTTTGAAAATTAGAAGTATATGTGAGGGCATTTTAGTCTTTTCACATGTCAAAAATGTTAAAAATTAACAGAATTGGACGGAATGTGCAAAGTGTAAATTTTGCACATTTTAGGCGTAGTCAGCTGGAAAAAAAATTCTAAATGTACCCACCTGAAAAACAACAATATCTAGGTGTAGCCACTTGGAATTATCACATTAAAATATAAAGGGGTAATTATATATAAGTACACCCAACTATATCTCATTCTCACGTAAGTACACCCCAATTTTAAAACTTGATTTTTAAGTCACCCAATTTACATCTCGTCTTACTTAGCTCTAACGGGGTTAAATCTAACAAAATTTTGAAATAAAAAGACCAAAATACCCTGAGACGATCGGGGTTGAATCTTGTTCGCGGGTACCAATAGAGCCCCAGCCCGACCCTTTGCCCGATCCCATGCGCGTACCACACAAGCCCGACTGTTTTCGTCTCGTTCTGGAATGGATTTCGGGCATTCAAAGTGAATATATGATAGCTCACGCATCACTATACTTTTCCACATTCATGGCCTTTGCCTTCTTTAGGACGGACAGAGGAGGGACAACGGGTCATGAGGAACTGGATCTCTCGACTATCCGGGAGGAATCAAAGAAGAAGGGTCAAATCGTGAGCATCTTGAAGCAAACAAGCATTCGAACAAGGACTCCAAGAATGGTGTCACTGGTGTCCTTCTTTTTGGTTTGCGGAGTAGAGCCTGACGCAAACGCCGCAAAAATACTTTTTTAATCCTCGATCAGATCCAGAGCAAGAGGAGAAGTTACAGCAAATACAGTGAGATTGATTGCCAGAAGTTCTTCACAAGAGCGTTGGATCTTGGCGAGTGTTGGACTAGCCGGTGGGTGGGTATCAATGAAGCCCGAGCCAATACCTAATCCAGCGCACATGCCACGCTAGGAATTAATCTCATTTTCCAATGGGTTTCGGGCATCATAAACGACATATATGTTATAGATAACCACGCTCTTTTGCATTCATAGGCTTTATGTCACACCTCGAATATTATATTTCAAAATATTCGTGGTGCGTGCGACATTTAGTCACATTTGCAACTCATATGCTCATGATAAGTCAGCCTTTGCGCTTGCAAAATGTTTGCAAGTAGTGCGAAAGTGTTATTCAAACGGTATTCGATAGGATACGAGGTGGAATTGTGGAAAAATCTTCCCAATTTATCTTATTATTAAGCAAATAAGAGAACTATACAAATTGGAGTACAAGAATGTGTATGTTGCAAATGAATCTCTAACACCCATTTATAGGAGAGTCATCCCCAAATTGTCGGCTAGGATTTTCCCAAATGGTTTGTCTAGATCCTCCTTCTAGAGCCTTCTGCCAAACTATCCTAAATTTTTACATATCATGCCACATTCTCGTGTTTTCTAAAATACTCCAAAATGTATAGAAAATATTGGACAATTCTCCAAAATTGTAGAGAATTCTGTTCAAACCCATCATTGTGGGCCTTTTGAATCATTTGAGCTGCACCTTCACAAACTCGTGGATGGAACCAAATATTTCTAAATTCGTCAAAATAGCACTCATAGTGCCCATTATTGGACAAAAATATGTACGGATTCGAGTCTACTCTCTCGATCTGTGACAACTAGCCTTCTTTCAGACTGTCAGACGAGGGAAAGCAAGTGGCGAGCTAACTGGATTGATCAACTAACCTGAAAAACTCGAGATAAAGTGCGAAATTGTGAGCGTCCTAGGCGAAATCGCGAGTCAGATTAAAACAACTTCCCCGTCTATTAAAAATCGACTTTAAATTACATTTTATTGAGGTTATGGTTCTAAAATTTTATAAAATAAAACCCAATATTTATTGTTTGGTTTGGGTGTTGACAATTTGGTCTGTTAACTGGACCAAGGACATCCCTCTATGCATGCAAATGCGTGTAACATTAATATACCACTAATTTTCAAGGGGAAGGCCTTGGATTCCATACATTTTGAGTTCTCTGGAAATACATCGAATAAGTTGATGCTCAACGACGGAAATATGGTTTTTATGAGCAATTTAAGACGAATTATATCAAAGAAAATAGAGACGATTTTCAAATTAGGAAAAGAAACTCTAGAACGTTATAATGAAATTGAAAAAAAAGACATAAAATGAAATAAAATAAAACAAGCATAGGGAACAGCTTGAAGATACGATGTTTCATTTTTGACTTAGAACTGTTGGAATGTTTAGATCATGACCTCGTTGTTGACCTTAGAAGTGAAACCCATAAATTTACAGAATTTCTAGAGCGGATTAAACTATATGAGTCTGGGAGGTGACTCACAACTATGCTTCTCACAATGCACTTAAATACACATATCAACGATTTACACCAAGCATAGGGTTACGAGTTTAGTGTGATAGTTGGAAACGGTGATGAGTAAGAGCGAGAACTGGAGCTGGCCGGACTTACCGGTGGATGGAGATGGCAATGAATTGAAAACTATTTGCACAGACGGATTTCATTTTGAAAATATATGAGCGAATGGAAGGCGAACTTCGTTTTTTTTAAAACAAAATTTAACTAAACAGGTGAAGTGTAATAATAAAAAAAATAATTAGAGTATCTTAAAAATTAATTTATACTTAAAAATAATTATGTGAAAACAATTAATGTTCACTTATATATAACAAACTGATACCAAAGTTACATGAACCATACTGAACTAATTAAACAAGCAACATCATATTGAGCGAAGCAATCGAGCTTATTGCAAGAAAAAGGAGAATAAAATTGGCACATTATTGTTTTCAAGTTCAAACACAAAATAATTTAACCATCGATCTCTCTGATGCTGCACCTTCGAATGGAATGACTTGTCCATGGAGTCTCAATATGGTGATGGTTGGTAAAATCCATTTGGTGGACCTGCTCTCACAATCAAACTATGCATTACTCTTCAAGAACTAATATGGCACAAGGTAAACAATATCTCATAACGCGTAAGTCGGGGCGAAATGATTCACGTCACGTGAGATTTTATACATAAAACAAAAAAAACGGGTTGTCATGATTAAATGCGTGCAGTAGTGTACCTTTGACCAAAACAGCTCATATATTGCGTTAAAGTCTGATCCACTTAAAAGTTCAAACTTATAGCTGGGTGTTTTAAAATATATGTTTATTAAGCGGTGAAACTGGCGTCATATTTGTTAAGCTCTAACTTCAGCACATAACATATTAAAATTACACCCACCTAAAAATTTAAGCGGGTGAGTAAATATTTTAAAATACTGATTAAAACGTGACATGATTCACGACAGGTATGAACTTTCAGTAGTACCCAGAAGGAGGATGAAAAGGGCTATACCTGGCGGGTAATAGGTAGCGGAGGGGTGAGGAGGGTACCCAACCGGAGGCGGTTGAGGGTACCCCGCCGCCGGGGGCATTGTAGGGTAAGTTTGTGGGTAGTAATGGGGAGATGGGACAATGTATGGAGCTGCAGGTTGGGGTGGAAATGAAGCATAAGGTATGTTATGGTTCATGTGTCCATCTGATGGTAACTCCTTGCTCTTCACTTTCACTTGGTGCTTATCTTTACCTTTATCCTTGCCTTTGCCTTTGCCTTTACCTTTATCACTACTACTACTATTACCATTACCACTACCAACATTTGAGTAATGCAACTTCACCCTCACTTCCCCTGAGTTGCTGCATTAAGACCGCAAATACATCAGAAGTGTACGGGATATAAAGAGAGTTTATGTACACATCAGACTCTATACGCGATAGACTGGTCTTTCGGGTCAAAGGTGTGATTCAACGTGCGTACAGACTTCCCTGTGGTGTATTCCTTCTTGGTAAGACCCAGTTTTTCCCAACAGTACTAATGTCTCACCTGCCTTTGCTTCCTTGGATTGGCCAGGTAGTGTCATCAACACCTTGAGACAGAACCTTGTGGAGCTGAACCCTGAAAACCAGACAGATTTACTACATTGCCACTGGCTGCAAAAAAACACAGACAAAAGCTCCAATTTACCTGCCACTGCCAATGAATTCATCAGCAGTGAGAGTGTTGCTATCCCAAACCATCAAACTGAGCTCCCTCAGCCCTTCGATCAGCGTAATCGTGAACTTCTCCTTGAATTTCGGGTTCTGCCCTCCATCTGATCTCAACATTTCAATCATCAATCATCAAATGAACAATGTGAATCAAAACAGCAACAACAACAAGAAGAAGAAGATCAAGACATCAGATACAGTTACCTTTACACGTTCTGGTTCGGAACTTGGTGCTTCCATATTCGATACAGACATAAGGGTCTTGCTTGCTCATCCACTCTTTATCATCCAAGTTGTAACATGCCACAACTGCATACACATACACGACACCCCACAACTCGATCGTTACAAACAAAATCAAGAAATTAAAATATCGACCCATATACATATGTATGTGACATTAACATACCAGTGACTTCAAGTGGATGGCCTTGGATTCCAGACATTTTCGAGCTCGAGATCAGAAATATGTTATATAAGCTGGTGATCAACGACGCGGACATGTAATGTACTTATATAGATGGAATGCGAGATTGACTTGAGAATTGGTTGAATGATAATCAGAAAATAGTAACAACAAGTTGCTTGTGAATTGCTGGAAAAAGAATCTAAGTATATAGAATGTAATTTTTTAGTTGTTGACAAAGTCTGGTTTAGTTTAAATACTAACAACTTGTGCTCTGTGATGGAATATTTTGGCAGGTTTAATTGCATTTTTTTTGTTTTCATTCTCTGAAACCGATGAATTATATAAAAGAAGTCAATGGCTATATAATCAATTGATAGGATTATATTTTTCTTATGCAAATTGAGAACTATGACTATTTCAACACGAACGTGGAGCGTAGAAGTACTCAAATGATTGGCGTCGCACTAAATTAGTTGTTGAAATTGGGCTGTTTTTTTTTCCCGGGTCTTACTCAGGAGGAACACCTAGTAAAGCCCATATACATACATTAGCCACATTTTTTTAAACTCACCCGCGGGCTTGACTTTATTTCATAGATGATTCGTGTTTGGGATGACGGGTCATGTGATATGTTCGAGTGCGAGAGAATGGGGTGTACACAAAAGGGGGAGGTTTGGATCAAATCATTTCTTCAAAATGTGTCCCATGAAGTCTATAACCTCCTTGTCTTGCAACCCAAGAAACTAAAATGTGTTAAATTAACAGGAAATTAATCGAGAGCTGGTTGGGGATTAATCGAACAAGTCGGTTGAGGCCAATCATCAAACCTCATCCAAGGGTGGTTTGTAAGTAAAAGCTAATGAATGCATATGTTACTTGTCAATGAACTCTACAAGCATGAAAAATTACAAAAGCCTTTGATTCATGTGTCAATCATGGCCACCAGAAGATAAACCAATTCATATTCATTGATGGTTTAATTTACATGAGATATGAGAAGCTGACAATTATATGTCATTTTCTTGTTCCAATCCAGCAACGCAGAGAAATCAAATGCTATACAGATAATCATAATCGGAATAATATTAAACAAGAGCATCAAGTTTGTAAGTAAATTTTGACGGTGGAAGTGAAGTGAAGGCCATCAAGCTCTCTGCAATGAACTGCAGGTCTTGATTCACATTCTCATCCACGCTTGGATCTGTTTTCACCTCAAGAACTGCTCCTTTTTCCATCTTTCGTGGCGGCCCAATTGGGTTTGGCAGCAGTTCTCTTCAACGCCTTCACTCCAAACGGGTTGTCCTTGCTCTGTCAAGAACACAATCAATGAATGAGAAACCAGAATACGGATTACACATCAAAATCACATCATGAATCGAAGTTGAATAGTGCTTTTTTACCATCAAGCAAGTGCCAGCATCAACATCGCAGACGGGGTATTCGTAGGGGCAGCAGCTCTCCTGGTCATCACAGCAGGTCGCAGCTTCCAGAGGGCAGCATCCCCATTCAAAGCAATAGCTTCCGTAGGCGAAAAGGCAGCAGCAGGTGTTGCTGTCCGGGCAGGAGTAGTAATTATCACAGACAGTTGGTGGCGTCACTGGACTTGGAGGCGATGGCCCGGGATTCGGGGGATTCTGGCCATTCTTCAGAGGGTAGGATGCCTCCATGGCGATTCCACACTTGCCAGTCGACGTGGTAGCCAAATTACGTTCCATCTTGATGTAGCCATTTTCTCCCCAGCTTGCACCCCACGAGTTCCTCACAATCCAGTAGTCCTTGCCATTCTCCGTGCCATACCCAACAGCAGCAACACCATGGTCCAGTGCAGTTCCACATCTTCCGGTAAATATACCCTGAACAGTTTGACGGGTGGAACACATTAAATCATAAGCTTCTCAATTTACATCATCTAGTTTGAAAGTTTCCAGTGTTCTAAATAAAAGATAGGCGCTAGTCAGGTTGGATTGAATGATTAATCGGGAACTAATAAGAGATTAATCGGGGATTACTCTGACAAGTCGGGGATTTTTAGAATACTGAGTTTTCATATAAAATCAGCACATCACTTATAAATGCAATTCCCAACTAACTCAGACAAAATATCCACATTTTCAGTAAATATATGCTAAATAGTTGGTCAACATAAATAATCATAAGCTTCTTGATCTACATGATCTAGTTTGAAGGTTTTCGTTTTAATCATAAGCAGACTCAATCCTGACCAAAATCAGCATGTCACATACAAATGCAGTTCATAACTAGCAGGTACAAAAAGATTTTGTGCAACGAAACTTTCAGAGAGAGGTTCTATAATCTTACAGAATCATACAACTGGAATTCCCTGCCACCTGCTTCAATGGCAACAGCAATAGGCTGGTTTGCAACAGCTTTCTGTAGTGCCTTCTCATCGTTTGCAGGAACATCCTCATAGTCGTCAATGGTCACAACCTTTGCGTTTTTCTGCAAAAACACAAAAGAACGGCCTTAATAAACAAAACAGATTTCTTCAAGTTAAATTTCATTTCCCGAGGATTAGAGTGAGCAAATACAGACCCTGTACTGATCACATCTGCTGTCGTAACCCAGGTAGGGATAATCAGCCTCGCTGTCAATGCCGCCATTGTTGATGATGAACTCGAAGGCATAATCCATGAGGCCTCCATTGCATCCTTCATTGTAGGACTTGTCACAGTCCACAAGCTCCTGCTCTGACAGTGAGATCATGTCCCCTGTAACAATCTTGTTTATCCCTTCCACAGCAGCGATCGTCGAGAATGCCCAGCAAGATCCTTCATAACAAATCATCGCATTCAAATGACAGTTGAAACAAGCTAACTAGAATTGAATTTGAAACAAGTTTTACTGTAATGTACAATAACAAAAAGGAAAAAGTACATATAAATACACTAAACTATACACCTAGATTTTTGGATGGAAAATGTTAAAGTTTTATAGTGAAAAGTCTAAAATACCCTTATTGAAAATCAAATTTCCAAACCTAAAAATTAAATTTTTACCCAATGACATTTTCTTCTTTTCCCTTTCAAATTTAACACTTTTCACCTGAGTGAATCCGAATGACCTAAATCTATGTAGCTAAGTGAAAAATGTGTACAGGGTGAGCGTATTTATCGGTATTTTTCGCTAATAAGAACACGACACTAAGTTACTGTTTATTTCTTGAATTAAATCTATAAAATATCTGGGAGGCAAGGCTATCTTTTGAATATATTAGTGGGACCAGTAAATTCTTGGACCAACCCATCACAACCAAAAGGAACTAATCACACATATACAGCCAACCCACTAAAGGGGAAGCTGACAAGATAAGGTAAATCAATATTGAAATAACCCCTCTCTTCTTATATAAAAGTAGCAAACACTTCATAAATGATATATGCAATAGAATAACATATACAAGTTATTGATCCAAGATCAATTTTCTTTAAAATTCAAAAACTTATAATCAGAAACCCATGTCAAATAAATTATACCCTTCATAACCCAAGTCATAGATTTGACTTCTAATGAAGCTTCCAATCCCAGAAAATTTCAAAAAAATCTTTGCTCCATAATAATCAAATAAAGTGATCTCAGTGCTGTGTAATTCCATGTTAATCTATTCATTCCCCTTTTGACTTTAAATAGCATATCAATAATACACTAAATTACTTAATCAATGAATAAATTTAAAATTAAAATTAAATTAGAAGGAATTGAGAATTGAACCGACCACAGCTTCCTTGGTCCTTGACGGAGGTAACGGCGCCTTCCTTCCTCCAGTCGACGAACTCCGGCAGCTCCTCGCCGAGCCGCGGCGCGTACCGATCGCTCCTACTCGCCTTCGCGACCCTCCTCCTCGCGTCGCTCCTGGCGCCGAGGTAGATGGACCGGTACTCCTCGTTGGTCAGATCGGCGAACCGGTTCATCCCGAGCCGGTAGGACCGGTCCCCGGCGGCGTTGTGCTCGTCGACGAACCGGAGGTTCTCTCTGAAGACGGCGAGCCGCTTCTCTCTCTCCCCCAGGGCGTTGTAGCTCCTGCCGTGCTCGACGACCCACCGCTCGAACAGATCGCTGACCTCGCCGTCGGATCTTCCGGTTCCGCCGCCGGCGGAGAGGATCGACAAGTCCGCGGCGAGGAGAGAGAGCAGGAGGAGGAGGATCGGAAGCGACGGAGAGGCCATGGAGGAGATTTGGGGGCTATGGTGGTGCGAGAGAGGAGAGAGTGGTGGTGGATTTATATAGACTACAGGAGGAAGAAGATGAACTTAACCATGATTATGCTGTAAATTACATTTTTAATTCTCTAATCACATCATTACTGGGCAATTATGTTTTAGTTGGCAAGTGAATCAAATCTTAATATAATAATTTAATAATTTAATAAATTGTATGTATTTATGTAATATATAAAACAACCGAACCTGGTCGAGTCGAGTTTTAAATTAAATATTTATTTCGAGACGGATTTAAGCTTGTTTTTTTCTGTACGCCCGTTCGAGACCGAACCGAGTCGAGACTCGAGCCGGAGAAAAAATCTACTAATTTTGAGTCAGTGAATTATAATTGTAATATGTTTTTCCTTTTTATTAGGAGTGTTGTGCGAGTGTAAATTTGCCACGTAGTGTTGGTGGCTTGTGTGTGTGAGTGGGAGACTGGGACGGGTATTTTTGTCTTTTTGTAATCTAAAATAATTTTGTTTTTAATTATGTTGTTTCATGTTAAAATATTGTAGCATTATTGGTAGTGACTTTCGTGTTTATTTATTCTCTCACCTTTCTCAATCGGGAGTTAGCACATCACCCACCAATTTCTGGCATACATTTTATTTACCATGTTTACAAATTTAAGAGAATTTATATTATCGTCGAATTTAAAATAGGGTTGAGCATGAAAATCCGTCAACCTGTCCCGTTCGATACGATATGTATGATATGAACATGTACAAATAAATACAGTGATTATTTAAACGATAGTTTTGAAGTTGAAAAGAAAAATAATGAAAGGTTACACATTAGGAAATTAAGTGTGTTGCAATCATATACAAACTCACATATCTTGGATTTATACTTTAATTTGGTAATTAGTTATCAATATTAGTAAGTTTTGTTGATTGATTGGCTTATTTTAAAAGGTTTATGTCTTAAAATATGAAAGAAGATGAATGTCTTCAGTTGATTTTAGGGATAATGACACTTTGTTACACTTAAATATAACGAAATGACACTTTTATACCTTAATTATTTTTTTTTTCTTTTTTAGTACCCTAACAATTTTTTTGTGACAACCTATTTCTAAAATGCCTAATATACCTAAAATACCTCTGGTTCAATTGAAAAAAAATGAATCAAACTAATAGTAAAATCAAACTGGTTCAAATTGGGCCGGTTCAAATCAGATTCATTTACCCGACAATTATTTTAAGAAGGCAACGATGTTGGGAACCCTAAGCAAAGTGATGATCTCGATCTCATGGTACGTGCCTCTCTCGCAGATTGTTGACTCAACATTTCTTAATTTTATCCCAAAACTAATGGTGCAACATAAATCTCGAACCACAATGCAAAACTTAACTTGTCTTGGGGCTGATAAGATGAAAACAATTATTGCATCAATTGTCATGTTCATCCACCAGAAATACTCATTAACGAGTGGGCGATACTGAATAACTATTGATGTTTAACTAATGGTTAACTTGGTTACCTCTAATACCATATATATCATGTTGAACTCCACAACCAAAAGACCAAATATATTGGTTGAGTGTCACTATTCGCTTTATATACACCATTTTATTTTCAATTCTTTTCATGCAAGTTTAGCATCATTAACACTTTCATTCACGTACGTGCCTTCTACACGTGGACATTTTTCAACCTACTCTCTCTTACATGGGCCCTTGTAAAACGTGTCTTCTTCAATGTTGGATTCTTTCTTCTTCATATGAGTCGTAATATCACTGAAACTACAGAGGATGGGAGCCAATGGGAGGTAAGATCGTCAACCACATGGCCAAATCTACCTGCTATGATATTATAAAAAAAATCATTAATTTTATTATATCAATAGTATATTTATATATGTTAACAACTTACTTAACTCTCTTTAAGTTTAGCTGATTCTCACTTAACCTCTCGTAAGTTTAAACTCCATTTCTTAAGTCTCTAAATTTCAAAAAAAAAAGTCTCACTTAACTCTTGTTCATTAGATTTTAAAAAAAAAATTGTTCATTTTTGTGAAATAACAAAAATGCTGACCGCTCGCTCACACCAACTTTTGCACACAAGAAATCATGGCCATAGACAGGACTGACCAAACCCCAAATCTAATTATAATCGACGGTGCATCGTATTTTAATATTTTATTCAACGGCTGCGATCATAAATGCAGTAATGGCTTTTGAGTTTCAACAACAATTTTATTGTTAATGATGGAATTGAAACTTTTCCCAAAGAAAATAGTTACAGTCAAACTTTATTCAGGATAAAATTAGAAATTTAAATTGGTTACTTGAATTTAGATTATGAATACTCAAATTCAGTCTAGATGTATTTTACACCATTTATATATTTGTTTATTTAATAAATTCGAATATTATTAAGCAATCAACTAAGCATCATGTCAGACAGTCGAAACAATACTTTGTAGGATTGACCCCGCAGTGTAATCCAGCTACAACAGTAAAAAACGATATCCCTGAACGTGTTCTTAGCCTAATTCTTGCGTCGGATGTGATCTACCACTTTAAGGTAATCAGATTCTATTAAGTAACTTTTGGTCCTCAAATACTTGATTGATAATGAATCATAAGATTGATTTTATAAGTTGAAAAATATACCTAATTGGGTCCCACGGAAGAGATTCCATTTTGTGAATCTTCTTTCTGTGCTTAATTAATTTAGAGCAAACAAAATGATGACGATGACGATGACAATAACAAATAATTAAAAATTATTATTTTATAAGAACTATATAAATTACTCATTATTTGGTGGTGATTGCTATAGATTTTTGTTGTTTAAGATATATTGCAGAAGTGTTTCTGAATTAGTTTTATGAAAGGCCCGAGACATAATTCACATTATGCTTTTTATAATGATGGCATTGAGTCGGGTTTGAAAAGGATTTGACAATTCCGTCCCATTAAAAGCGGGCAGTGACTTTTCGTTTCTAACGGGGAATAAATTTTCCAACAGATACGGAATTCCCCATTTTTCATTTCCAACTCAAAATAATATTTCAAAAAATATATTTTTTAAATAAAATTTGTATTAGAAATTATTATTTCAACAAAAAATATACTTTAAAATATTATTATTATATTATATATGTAGTATAAAAATATATTTAAAGATGTTAACTTTTATTAATATGTATTTTAAAATATAAATTTCAATTAAAAAATATATTTTTAATATATTGGGCGGAGCGGGACGGAGATAAATCGCCCCATGTCTCTCTGTCCGTTCCCGTCCAATTTCAAGATATCCCTCAGAAACGGAGAATAGCGCCATCCTACCTACAATCGCCACAAGATTTTTGTTCGATTACACAATGGACTTGTGTTTATGGTCAATATTATTGCCCTAGACCGAAGACAAACATTCTAATCTAAGCCAAAATTCCTCAAATAAATGTGTTTTGGTTTACAATAATAGAATCAGATACCTTAATCAAGTTTAAGTGACTTGTTTTGAATAACCCCAGCCAATGATCATCATTTGATGTTAATTGGGAATAAAAACACAAACATTTGAGGTTCTTGATATGATTATGACAAAGGATATACGTAGATGTGTAGTGAGTTTCTTGCAATGTGAAAACTCAACACAATGGACTTTTGATATTGAACTATTCAAATCTAATAACTAAGACATTTTGGTCACTTCCATTGTGATTTTTTTTTCCTCTCACAAGTGTTGATTAGGATGTGACAAGTACAGCTGCAACCGAAAGAAACAAATAAAAGTTGAGCTACTTATTGAAAAATAAAGACAACAAAGACAAAATAATGTTTGCAAGTGGCCCAATTGATGCAACATAGTTTATTTATATTATCTCACCACAACCACAAGATCAAATTCTTGTGATGTCTCCATGTAAACCAGATAAAAATCTTTTATAAATTTATGTCATTATAGCAAATAAGTTGTCTGTGATCATGGGTGGATCAACCGGGGGAAGGAGGGGAAGCCGCTCCCCCTTACCAGAGAACTCAAAAAAAAATTAATGAAAATTTTGTTCGGGAATTACATCCCCACGAATTTTAATACAGGTACATTTTTTTGTCTAATATTAATAATATCTTCATTTACCTTAGTGGTAAAAGCACTGTTTGTTAACTTTAAGGTTGCGGGTTTAAATCTTTCAAAAGAGAAACAACTTATGGTATTCATACTTAACTGTGGATATTTTTCTGTGTTGAGCAGTGTTATCATACTTAAATAGTATTGAACCAAAGTGTTTATGATCTTGTTTGTTTGCAATCGGAATGTGATGTTGATTAATTTGCTTCGTATTTATATATATGATTAAATTAGAACTCAACTAAAAATAGATAATTGAGCTCGAATTAGTTTTTGTTTTATGCATTTAATAATTATTTTATTATTAAAATTGTTGTTTTAAATTAATTTGTTTATAAATTAAATAAACAAAATTAGTATGTAATTTTTTCCACCGGATCCACCATTGCATGACACCATCGAGCCTTTGAGTCCAGATTGCTATTGCCACGGTCAGTGCGCACTTCGTGTCACGATCGTGCTCTTTGTCTTTTCTGTCACGCCGGTGTCACGAGAGCGAGAAGTAATGTCTCCATAAAAACCTGATAAATTTCATTAGCTCTCAATCCCACACACCCATGTTATAAAAATCCATTACTCTAATGTAATAGCTTAAGTAATGATATTGGGTGTGGGTGTTTGCAAGTGGGTTTAATTTTTATCTTATGTCATTATAACAAGTGAGTTGTCTGTGATCAGGGGTGGATCTACCGGAGGTAAGGAGGGGCAGCCGCTCCCCCTTGACAAAAAAATTCAAAATTTTTTTATGATAATTTTGTTCGGGAGTTACATTCCCCCTGTAGATATTTTGTTTAATATTAACAAAAACTTCATTTACCTCAATGGTAAAAGCATTGTTCATTAACTTTAAGGTTGCGGGTTTAAATCTTTCAGAAGACAAACAACTTATGATACTCATATTTATCGGTGGATATTTGTCTGTGTTGAATAATGTTATCATACTTAATTTGCATCGAACCAAAGTGTTTATAATCTTGTTTGCTTGCAACTAATTTTGCCCACCGGATCCACCACTGCATGGCACCATCGTGCTTTCGAGTCCAGGTTGCTATTGCCACGGTCAGTGCGCACTCCGTGCTACGATCGTGCCCTTCGTCTTTTCTGTCACGCCGGTATCACGATAGCGAGAAGTGCGATAAATGTGAACAGTTCTTAATTGAGTGCCTATCTTGCACTGCATGTGTGTATCAGCTAGGCACAAGTAGCTCTACTTGTGATCACAATCACAACCACATGCCACTCTCTTCTCTTCTCTTCTCTTCTTTTTTTTGGGAGATTCTAATTTTTTGTTTTGTTCTGTTCATTGTGGAAATGTGGCTGCCTATTGGCTATTCATGTGAACCATTTTCTGTCTATCCACTAGTAGCTGGTCACTTCACAGCCATTTGATGAATCCCAAATGGATAGGCAATGGATGTTGCCAAGGAGAAGGACAAGAACAACAAGGAAGCCATGTTCATTGGGTTGGGTTGGTTCATTCATGTGTATCACTAAGTGAGTTGGGTATGTGGTATGGGCTTCTTTTGTTACAATGCTATTACTTTAAATTTGCACAATGCATATCCACAATTTGAATCATTGTAGACAAGAAATTGAAGGTACATATATGTAAGAGTGTGTAGTTCTTATCCATATTCTAACCCCTTCTCCCAATTATTCGGGGATAATTGCATCTTTTGAAGTCAGGTCTATGATGTCATACACTCTTCGGGAATAACTATAAGTACAGCGGTAACTGAACGCTGGCCTCAGGCCATAGAACGGGCAAGATGAACCACTAGATCAAGCTAGTTGTGTTTTATTCTGAATGTTAACTCTACTTTAATCATCCATAATCTTTTCTCTGATACCATGTTTAAGTTTTGTAAGGATGTATATTTCTTGAATTTATTAGAATACACATGGCTCGTATATACAGCCACATACACGATGTTATGAGAATAATAATAACTGGAAATAAATTCTTGCACAGTAGTTTATACTCGCTTCATTATGCAAGTCCATTTATTTGTATAAACTCCCAGTGGCAACCTTCGTTTTCACTCATGAGATCCGCTCTCGTTTATCAATTTTTTCTACTCGCACACCGAGAAATGCTCTCCCAACCATTTTTGCCAGGTAGCGGGGTGAGCTGGGAGACAATATTGACCACACTTACATAGCGATGACCAACTTTAGATGCATCGAACATGACTTTTCACGTGTGTGTTCAGAGAACAATTTAGCCGCTGAACATTGCACTGTTTGTGGTGGAGTCGAGAGTTCAATACTCTCGTGAACGTGAGAAGGGTTTTACAAGTAGATATGATTGTTAGAAGAGCAGTGGAGCCCAATAAAATTTGGGCCTACAAATATTTGGTTATGAGCTCACCTCATTCCAGCTTCAAGTCCAACCCAATCCAACTAACAATGTAAAAATTAAAGGATATTTTTTAAAATTAAATTATGGTAATCTTGTATTAAAATAAATTCAATAAATTATAAATTAGTCAAACATCATATTCGTTTATCAAAGCATCTTCTCAACTTTAGTGATGAACCAAGTAGCAAGAGAACTCATAAAAATGTGTGAAAAAAAAAGTATTATTTTTCTTGCTTTTATATATTCGTTGTCGTTTGTCTTTATAGCTTTCACAATTTGAATCAAAGAATCAAATTCAAATCACTCATTGACTCTCTGTCTGTGTAGTTACTGGTAACATTTCTTGCACTGTACTTGACGACTATTTTAAGGTCTCGTTCCTTAAATGTTCATCACCTCTGTCTCGTAGCTGAGTGTCTCTTTCTTCACAGGTCACCATCTTTTAGGGGTGAGTAAATTTAACCATCAGTAGGATTAGTTATTCAAATTAATCTAACTATAAGTTATATGGTCAAATTTATGAATACAGTTTGCTTCGCATTTAATAAAAGAAGTTCAAAAGATGTAAGATGTTGGATTGATGCGGTGCGGTCGAGGAAGTCAGTATGTAGAAGCTGGAACACCCGGAGTTATCTCGAAAGTGTCAGATTTGGATAAAAAACTAGTGTTTTTCGGACAGAAACGGCGATCTGAGTCAAACTTCTGGCTATGCCATGAGGTACGACGAATTTAGGCCATCTGAGATCTTCTAGAGAGTCAAAATCGCAGTTTTTTAAGTTTCGGACAGCTTTTGCAATTTTAATAATTTGTTTCCTTTTCCAATAAGTTTAGGATTTCCTTTTTAACAATTAGGTTTTGGCTATTTAAGCACTCTTATACTTTTCTTGTTATTTAGTTTTTGAAGTTTAATAAAAAAATCGAGCTTTCCCTCAAATTTATCATCTTCGGTATTCGCAAGAAACAACGAATTTTTGATAATGAATTCTTCCCAGCCACGTACGTTGCATCAATTTTTCAGGTTGAACCAACCACAGACAGGCAAATCGAACTGAAACTGATCGATTACTTAAATTAGTGTATGTATAAAGAGGCGAAATCATATGCGAACTGGGTAGAAAGTATGAACTGTCTATACTGGTAGAAAGTGAATGCGAACTGGTGTAAGCACAATACATCTGGTAAAAAGTGAGTGTGTACTGGTGGAAACATACAGACCTTATACAAACACGGAAATGACCGTGGTGTAAATTCGCTCCCACGTGTCGCACACGGGTATAAATCTCGCTATATGAACGACTCCCATGCACTTCGGACAGTTCGTATTTATATCCAGTTCGCACTGGAATGCATCCCTATATATATATTATTACTTGTTGCACTTACAAATTTGACTTCTAATTTAGTTTAGTATCAAAATGATTACCGAGAGAAATTACAGTACAATGCATTTTAGATTGATTGATTCAAATCGCAACTTATGTGAAAAATTAAACAGTTGTCATTCACACGACAACTTAAGATAACTGATTGTTCTCAATTTAAAATCTTGTAAAGCCAAAACGAATATTCAGCTCAAAAATTTCAGCTCACTATCAGAAAACCTACCCACATGAGGTTGGTCCAAACCATTTCGTTGTTTCCGGTAGAACTTGTAGAGTTACATTTCGACGAAGATAATTTTAACCCTCGATAAATTTTAAGAAGAAAATAATTGAAACACGATAGTCATAGTTAGTAAATAAACATAATTACTTTTACTTAGTAATGTAATGTAATGCTTTATGACATAATTGTGAGGACACTATTAACAAACACAAGTTGAAGGAAACATATCAGCATATAAGTCATATGTTATGTCAACAAAACCACAACCGAACAAAAACATCCATTGACAATACAACTAAACAACGTAGTTGACTTCGAAACAGTGCATCAAAAAATCACGAAAAAAAAAAATAAGAAACCAAAATCAATATTAGATTAGCATTAGGATTTGATTTGATTATTCATTAATTTATCTCCCACTAATTTTTCCCATTAGACATAATAATAAAATAAATAATCTATTGAAAAAGCAACAAGAAGAATATAATAACATTGTTCTTGTCTCTTTCTTCTCTTTAACTTGTGATTATGTCCTCTAAACAAAACAAAAAAAAAAGCTTCCGTGATCATCCATTAATTTTGTTCTCCATCTTGTGATGAATGTGACACCCACGTTTGGGATAGTGGTGGTTAATATAAATCGGGTTCGACATTATTTAAAATATTATCAAAAAATAATCGAAGTGAGTCGAATTCTATCGATTCATTTTCAGTTTACAAAATAAAAATCGATGAAAGGGATATGAACTGAACTGAAAGCTAATCGATTTAGACAAGTGACGCATTTTATATCATCCGTCTTTATTAATTCGGCCCAAAAATAACGGGGCAACAAAAATTAATTAAAATGTGAGAGTTTCACGAATATCAGTTAAAAATTAAACTGAAACTTGGTACGTCAGATAATAAATCGAAACGGTATAAAATGTGAGAACTTCAGTTCATAAAAACTGAATCGAACTGAATTTTATTGGTTCGGTTCAGGCTTTTATTTTCTTAAAACCGACCCGAACGTTATGGTTTCGAACCGAATCGTCTCAAAACCGAACCGTGAACATCCCTTGTTGTAATCTTCATATTTTTTTAAGTCAACTGTGGTTTGAACACATTAAAGGAAAACTCGCGTGTAGAAACGTAATGGAGATAAATTCACACGTAAAATGTGCTTCCGGACATTTTGAGCTCCGCATATTCTTGTACATTAAAAAAGGGGATCGATTCTGTAAAAGATGAGATCAGTAAATGGGTAAATTTACTGAAACGGTACCTCCGAACTGAGGACGGGTTTTTGGGGTTAGCTCACCCTCGCGGGATCGCGACCCTTTGTTCCGGCCGTTGTAGCATGTGTGTCGCCCAGGGCATAAAGGGCATGATGACTTGACGTCATCCTCACCTTCCTTCGTTTGTTAGGAAATATGGTACACGAGAAATCAAGTTGTTTGACAACACAGATGTCTGTAGCTGAACTATCAGGTTATGTAACGACCGTCGGATCGGATTGATTCGATCCGACGGTCATAAATGACTAGTGAATAGAATCCCATGTGACTTGAACGAGGAGGGCTTTGACGCATCCCTTGGCCTTTGGGCCCCACACACTTGCCTTCAATCACTTTTCTTTTTTCGCATTAAAAGCAGTTAAAGGTCAACTCTCCCCCAACGAGTCCTCAATCCAACGGCTCCTTTTCACTTTTGACCTCTCAGCGCCACGTCACCCCCAACAGGTGGGTCCCGGGTAAGGAAATTAGGCGGTCAATGTTCGCCACGTGCCCGGACCTAACTGGTCCTTCGCGTTGACCGGAACTGAAAATCCCCATTGACCCCATCTCTTGGCTTTTTCTTCATCATCATCATCGTCACATCGCCGTTGCTTGTTACGCTTTTCTCTGCTTTTTCGATACCAAATCTCTCTATATAATCACGCAGATCTCATTTTTCATTTCTAATTTCAGATTTCTGATTTCTAATACCCAAATCGGCCGTTCATCGCTGTTTCTGTACCTGGGTCGAGCCATGGCCGTCGATCTGATGATGGGGTTCGGGGACTCCGCCGCCGACGGATTTCCGGCGGCGAGGCTGGAGGACGCGGCGTCGGACGGGATCGAGAGCGTCGAGAAGCTCCTCAGATTGCTCTCCGAGACCCACCGCCGGCAATTTCCGCCGGAGAACGGCTCCGGCGGATCTGGGTCATGTTCGAAACCCGATTCTGATATCGGGGCCGTCGCCGGAGCCGCCGTCGACAAGTTCAGGAAGGTGATCTCGCTGCTGGACCGGAGCAGAACCGGCCACGCCCGGTTCAGGAAAGCTCCGCTCCTGAAACCCAGCCCTCCCGAACCGGCGAGGGCCGGCCCGAACCCGAAAACGGAGCAGCCCTCTGCTTTTCGGATCTACCGCCCCAACCCGGTTCAGCGCCGAACCGGGTCGGCGGAGAGGAAGGAGTCGGCGGCGGCCACGATCAGCTTCTCGGCGTCGCCGTCGTCGCTGACCGGCGACACCGACAGTGTGCAGCCGTCGATGTCGATGTCTTCTGGGTTTCAGTTTTCTCACCGGACGCTGTCGTCGGCCGGGAAGCCTCCGCTGTCGGCGAAGAGGAGGTGCAGCGACGCCGTTTTGCACTGCGCCTCCTCCTCCGGCCGGTGCCACTGCTCCAAGAAACGGTCAGTCCCCGAAATCTCAACCCACCCAGATCCATGCCTTTCTGGGTTTTCAAAATCTGGGTTCGAAATTAATTGGGTTTTTTTTTAATTTGAATTTTACAGCAAATCGAGAACGAAGAGAACGATCAGAGTCCCGGCGATCAGCTTGAAAATGGCGGATATTCCCGCCGATGACTATTCCTGGAGAAAATACGGCCAAAAACCCATCAAAGGCTCTCCTCACCCAAGGTATGTAAAAATATCCCCGAGCCGTTGATTCATCAGCAACAGCTTAAAAAACGCTAAATGCTAGTCGGACAGATAATTAATCAGACTAGTCATAAATTTTTAGAACAATTTTGAGTTCATAACCCGAGTGGTGGAATTGAAATCAATTTCACTAAATACTAGGGGTGTAACATTAATTTAGGATTAATCAAACTAGTCAGAAATTAAAACAATTTTGAGTCAATGATCCGAGTGACGAATTGATATCACAAGTGTAGCATTAATTAGATTAGTCGGAGATTTTTAGAATTGAAATCGATTCAAGGTGATATCACAAGTGTAACACTAATTTAAATTTAATCAGACTAGTCGAAATTTTTTATAACACGAACTAAGTCGATGATCTGAGCTGTCTCTTGAAATCGACTTCAGGGGATATTACAAGTGTAGCAGCGTTCGGGGGTGTCCGGCGAGGAAGCACGTCGAGAGGGCGCTCGACGATCCGGCGATGCTCGTCGTCACGTACGAGGCCGATCACAACCACACCACCGATTCTCTGCCCGAACCATCCTTAAAAGTCAACGGATCCAACGGCGGCGGATCTAATTAAATCGCGTCCGTTGATACAAAAAGTAAAGGTCAAGACAAAGCAAGGAGTTGTTTTTTCTTGTTTTTTTTTCTATTATCATCATGTAATGTGGTAGTGCGTATTAGTCAACGGCTCCGTGTTAAAAAAAAATTAGTGGGTTAGTTAATTAGTTTTAGTTTAGTAAGCAATATTATGGTTGAATGATGCATGCTTTTTACCTGTAATTTGGGTTTTTTCTTGAAAATTAAATGGAATGTTATTTACAATTATAAATAAGGTTGACTTTTATTTAAAATTGGAAATTATGGTAGCTGGATTTTAGAGGATAAGACAGGACAATTTGATTGTGGATATAAATAAAATTATAAATAAGTATTGAGGGTATTTATTGTGATTAAATAATTGTGTTGGTTGTGTGTTGACATTTGAAATAATTAGAATTAGGAGTAATGATAATAATAATAATAAATAAAGAGTGACATAGCACCGAAATGTTGGGTTTGGGAGTGGAGGATAAAATAAGTCAAAATGGGGCGGTTGGGTTGAGATGATGTGATGGTGCCACTCCCTACTATGTTCCCTTGGTTTTAATGTCATCTAAACATGTCATTTAATATTTCTTATGTAAATGTTAGTGGCAAAATATTATTGTATTATTTTTTGTGGACATGTACCTAAGTTAGATATTTGTATAAGGATGTATTTCGGTACAAACGGTTGTATAGAATGTTCAAAAGTCTGAATGTTACGTGGTTGTTGAGTTATTGAAGGTCTGAAGGCGCGTTGTCTCAGTGCGCGACACGTGGCGGAAAGATTGTACAACAGACATTTTCAAGGTTCTACGAGGTCAATCACGTTCTACCATTTTACCGGCTCGGACATTTGGACATTTTCATCTCGTTTATATCTGATTGTTGCTCTATTTTTGTACGTGTAACTAATGTTTTAAGGGTAAAGTACACCTGGCCAGACTGAAGTTTGACGAAAAGACACCTAGTTATCCCCGTAATTAAAAGTGGACATCTAGCCCACAGAAATATCGAAAACGGAAGGATAGAAAAAACAGTTAACTATTTGGATGGGAAAAGTTTAATTTTTGAGGAAAAGAAAAATATGCCCTTGGTTTGACTTCAAATTTTCAAAATCATACCCTTTCACCCTCTCTTTCTCTCTTCTTCAATCGCATCCCTGTCTCCTCTACTCCACCGTCGTCGTCTTCCTCCTCTACTTCTCCGACCCTAAGCTCTGGCTCGCTGGGCTCCACCTCAACACTGTCCAAATTGTAAACCAAGATTCTGGAGGGTCGTGTCCTCTTTCGTAATTGTCGAATTGAGGTCCTCGCAGATCAAATCGAAGGTCTCTCGACCCATCCTGAAGGCTTTCTTGAACTCCTCCTCATCTGGGCAATCGGGCTTGTTGCACTCGTCCCACCAAGCGTTCGATCTGTCTTTCACCCACAACCACCAGTTCTGCCCCGCCGCCGTCGCCTTCTCCGATTCAATCGATTTTTTGTCATCAGAGTAGTCGCAACCTTTATGGCCGTAAAATCAAGACGAAGACGAATGACAGATAAAGAAGAAGAAGTGTGAACGCGAGGTCTGGCGATCCGGAAGTTGGGTTCACGATCTGGACGATGTTGAGGTAGAGCCCGGTGAGCCGGAGCTTGGGGTCGAAGGGGTAGAGGAGGAAGACGGTGGCAGAGAGGAGGAGCAAGGTGGCGAAGTAGAGAAGGCAGGGCTGTGATTGAAGGAGAGAGAAAGAGAGGGTGAAAGGGTATGGTTTTGAATATTTGAAGTCAAACCAATGACATTTTTGTCTTTTTACTTTAAAATTAACTTTTCCCATCCAAATAATTAACGGTTTTTACTATATGTCCGTTTTCGATATTTCGGTGGACTAGATGTCCACTTTTATTTATGGGGATAGTTAGTTGTCTTTTCGTCAATCTTCGGTATGGCTAGGTGCACTTTACCCATGTTTCATTGTAATATGGTTGATATTAAGATTCAAATCAACTTCACTAGCTATTAATAACGTAATTTTAAAAAAAAAATCAAAATACTAATATATGTCACTCTTAATTTGTTTGTTTCTGTCAATTTTAGAAACCGATTTATTTTTTTTGACGTGAGTAAAAAATATTTGTCAATTACAAAAATACTGGCGAGATTTTTTTTTATCTTAGAGAAGGATATATTGGATGTTAAAAATATTGTAACTCGTGTGATGAAAAGAGGTTAAATTTTCATATATTTTACAATAATGTATAAGAGTGTGAGAGCATGTAAAAAATAATTAGTGGAGATAGTAACTAGTAAAACGTTAAACTGTATTGTCTGCAATAATATGATAAATTGTAACATAATTATTTGAACCAAAATTTAAGCTCATCTAGTGAGTTCCTAATTAACCCGATTAAAGTCGGGTCTATCTGGTCCCAACCACCACAAGGGAGTAATTGAAGAGAAGTCTGGAAGCTGCAAGTCCCATCAAAAGTAAAAATATTTACCTGGAGGGCTATATCAAACCTGCTTCCGACGAGAACTCGTCTGGCGGATAAGGGGCTCCCAATTGTTATTCAGTACCCACTCTGTAGAGATCCAGAAGAGACTACATACCATGTATTCCTAAAATGTCGAGTAGTAGTGCCATTGTTGAGGGATAGATTGCTGCAACTAACATTAGTTGGGAGTATGGTGAGGGGTCTGTCTCACCACATGTGGCTTCAGCTGTCCGGTTTGATGCCGGGTTAGTTGTTTTTATTTAAATAATAAAATTCGATATTCAAAAAAAAAATTTAACCTGATCAAAGTCTATTACTAATGTTTTTATTGATAAAGACTTCAAAGCAATTGAAACGATTGGTGAACTAGAGCAGAGGTCACTATTTGAAGGTTATGGGTCCAATTACATGGGCTAGCCCAATTTCTCTAGCTTAGCCTTTTACAGGTCCACTAAATTCATATATTTCATGTTTCTTCTCTGTCCCTGGTGGGTGGTTTGTTTCTGCATCTACCCTTGATGGGCATTACTTGTTTGGGCCAATGGGTAGGTCTTGAAATGAACCTAAAGTCTCTTCCTTCTAGTGGTTGTTGACCCTACCCTAGAAAACAAGTGTATCCAACCCAACTCAATCTACCAGCTGCTTATCAATGTCACCTCTAGATGTTAGATCTGACCTCCAGAGAATATAAAGTTTTACATTAAAAAAAATATGAAATTAACGAGTTGTAAATAAAGGAAAGTGTCAAACTCAATTAATAAATTTGAGCTTTTAGTTGTGTAGCCCGACCCGATATGTATAACTCAGTTTTACGTGGTGTCGGAGGGGGCCGATTTGGACTTATGTTTGTGGGTCTCGCCTCCCTGTGGCTCCGCTCCCCTGTAAACCCGATATTGTGGTCCACGTAAGGGGGAAATAAGCCCGCGTGTAAAAAGACACGTCCTATTATGGCCCATGTGAGGGGGAGTGTTGAGAATATAAAGTCCCACATTGAAAGAATATGAAATTAAAGGGTTTTATATATAGGAAATGGTCAAATCCAACTATTAAGCTTGAACTTTTAGTCGTGGAGCCCGGCCCAATATGTACATCCCAGTTTTACATAGCTTGTAACTGAAAAACAAGAAGTTGACGATTAATTAAAAGATTAATCAATGACAAATCAGATACTTCTAAAAAAACTCTAATAATGGTTGAAGCATGTATATTTTGGATAGGGTTTTCTAAGCAACCCTAAGATAATCTTGTTAGGTACCATAGCCCATGACATGGTGATTGGTGAATTGGGGCATTTGTAGAGCATGTGTGAGGTGATCTGTTGGGTTAGAATTTGGAATGTTGAAAGAGATAGAGAGAGCTATGGTAGGACAAACCACAAGAACATTTAGACAAACACAGCCCATCTCCTAAGAGGAATAATTGTTTCTTTCCCCATTAAAATCTTCATAATTCCAAACTCCAGCCTGGAAACGAGCTGCTATAATTCAATACTATTTTCGGAATGAATCACGCTCATTACATAAAGTTTAATCCAATACTTGATTAACCCGCATAGAAACTATATCAGAGTTACGTTCAGAGATCATATATCTCATAAATATCTTAGAATTTTTAGTTTAAACACAAGAAGTGTAAAATTGTAATGTACGTAGCTGTTGGGTATTAAATTATTACGAGTGATTGTGCAAGAAAGTGAATGAAACTCGTCCGTGAACAACTGTGAGTGTGACATGCTTTGTTCTGTAGGTGATGTTTATTTTCATGTGCTTCCCTTTTCGTTGTGGTGGATCATGAAATCATCATGAATCTTGATCAATCTCATGCAAGATTATTGAAGAAAAGCTGCAACGTACAGTTGGGTCTCCATAAATATAATTTTACTTATAAACATGGCCTCGTTTTTATTTGTTGTTATTCTCATTGTAGTACTGTAATTGAGATATGAATACGATGCCAGTGGTTTGAGGTACATATTTTCAAAAAATGTATCGTTAGTTCGAAGATTTACCACATGTAGTTCAAATATTTATATACCATTAGTCACTTTTTTGCTTCAAAGTTAAAGTGGCTATTTTTTTTGTGTGTAAAACTCATATTGACAATTAGTTAGAAACAAATGATAATGACACTTTGATACATTTAACTATAGCGAAATGACACTTTCATACTCTAACTATTTTTTTTCTTTTTTTAGTATCCTAACATTTTTTTTGTGACAACCTACCTTTAAAATGTCTAAAATACCCTTGGTGTAAGAAACTATAAATTGAATTAGTTCAAATATTTTTATCTCTGGTTAAATTTGATTTGTACTTAAGATGCAAATACAATTATGCCCGAAAATATAAAATTAAATTTGAACCATTTCAAATATGGTTTGATAAATCATATTGAACTAGTTTTATTTTGATTTCTTAAATCAAAGGTATTTTAGTCATTTTAGCATAGATTGTCACAAAATTTTTGTTAAGGTACTAAAAATAATTAGAATATGAAAGTGTCATTTCGCTAGTTAAGTGTAACAAAATGTCATTATTCCTAAAAATAATACTTCTCGTCTTTTATTTGGTTTGAATGACCAAAATTTACACCTCCCTAAACCAAAAAAACATAAAAATCACATGAATCGATACCTTAGATAAAAAAAAATACAGAGTAAAAGATTCCTCTTAATTAATCTACACTAAATCAGTAATTAATTACGAGTCAGTCCTCTTCACGTGACTCCGATCCATTTACATCCCCACACTGCTTCACTTCCTCACAACAATGGCCGTCACAATGCTCCACCATTTTCTCCTTCCACGTTTCTTCTTCGTCCTGTTCTTGAGCCACACTCTCGTCCACGGCTCCTCCGACGCCGACGCGATCCTCGCATTCAAGTCCAAGGCCGATCCTCGCAACCGCCTCGCCCAGCTCTCCGCGAGGACCAGCTCGAGGTGCTGCGAGTGGGCGGGCGTGGAGTGCACGCGCCGGGGGAGGGTGGCGCGTGTGGTGATAGAGGGTTTCGATCTCGGCGGCGTCTTCGGGTCCGGCACGCTGACCCGGCTCGACCAGCTCCGCGTCCTCAGCCTCCAGAACAACTCTCTCTCCGGTCCGATTCCGGATCTGTCGCCTCTCGTCAACCTCAAGACCCTCTTCCTCGGCCGTAACGCCTTCTCCGGTTCTTTCCCTCCGTCGATCGCGCTGCTCCACCGGATCCGGACCGTCGATCTGTCCGGCAACAACCTCTCCGGTCCGATCCCGGCGAGTCTCGCGGCTCTCGACCGGCTCTACTGCCTCCGGCTCGAGTGGAACCGGTTCTCAGGCCCGGTCCCGCCGCTGAACCAGTCGTCGCTCCTCAATTTCAACGTCTCCGGAAACGAGCTCGCCGGAGCGGTTCCGGTCACCGCCGCGTTCCTCCGGTTCGGCCGCTCCTCCTTCTCCTGGAACCCAGGCCTCTGCGGCGAGATCGTGAACACACAGTGCCTCCGATCTCCTCCCTTCTTCCCGGCGGCGAAGCCGCCCCCGCCCCCGCCTCCGCCGCTGACGGCGTCGGGAGGGTCCGTCCTCGGCCAGAGCGCGGAGCAGCACGGATTCATCGGCGTCGATTCTTCTCCGTCGAAGAAGCGGGGCAGCGCCGCCGTGGTGCTCGGCTTCTCGGCGGCGGCGCTTGTCCTGGTCTGCTCCGTCGCGTGCCTGGTAATGGCGGCGAGGAGGCGGAGGAGCGAGAGGAAGGCGCCGCCGCCGATCCTGGCGGCGGAGGAGGTCGCCGCCGTGCTGAGGATCGACGAGCTGGAGGAGAAGGTCAAGCGCGTGCAGGTAATGATATTATAAGAAATTTAGGATTTTAATATAATCTTATTCGATGATTAGGATTTAATATAGTTTTAATCATGTTCAATGTTATAAAAATAGTTAGGCGCTAGTTAGACGAAGAAGATATTTGCTAGTTAGACGAAGAAGATATTTCACAGATTAATCGAGGATAGTCGTGATTGACCGAACGATTAGTTGGAAATTGTAGAGCAGTAATCGAAAACAAGTCAGAGATTTTTACAACATTGATTACGTTACAGGTGATGCAGGTGGCGAAGAGCGGGAGCCTAGTGTTCTGTGCGGGGGAGGCGCACGGTTACACGCTGGACCAGCTGATGAGGGGCTCGGCGGAGCTGCTGGGGAGGGGGACGGTGGGGACCACGTACAAGGCGGTGCTAGACAACCGTTCGGTCGTGACCGTGAAGAGGCTCGACGCCGTCAAGATGGCGGGTGCGGGAAAGGAGGTGTTCGAGCGTCACATGGAAGCAGTGGGCGGGCTCAGGCACCCGAACCTGGTCCCGCTCCGAGCCTACTTCCATGCCAAGGAGGAGAGGCTACTCGTCTACGACTACGAACCTAACGGCAGCCTCTATTCTCTCATTCACGGTAAGACCATCTCCAACGCATGCTATATTATTACCGATGTCATTCGCATTCCAAAAAAATATTATTTTTACTAACTAATAAAATAAAGTAATCATATTATGTAACATAATATTAGAGATGCTCTAAGCGACGTCGTATCATATTCTCTCAATCAGTGTTTCAAAAAATGGTCTTGGCGACAGCCTAGGCGCTCATTTGGGGTTTGCCGTTTCGTTTTTCACTAGTTAAGCGCTCAAAAACGGTGTTGGCCAAAAACGGGCTAGGCGGCCGATTAATCGGCCCAGGCGGGTTAGGCGGGGATTAATCGGCCCAGGCAGGCCTATTATTTAAAGGAAAAAAATCAATTGAAAATTACAATTTACACATTTAGACCTAAAACGTCTCAGAAGTTTTATTTAATTGGGTTATTCTTAATTGATTTATACTTCTACACTAATTATTTGTGAGATTGTTTATTTTTTATATATTATAATTCATTTCTATATTAAAAATATTAAAAAATACAAATTCGATTAATCCCGTTTAATCTGATTAATTCTTGATTAATGTTTATGGAGTGTTGTCCGCCCGATTAGTGCCTTGCGTTTTTTAGAACCTTGCACTCAATTTATTGTTGTGGCGCGTGGAGCGTAGGCGCTCTCTGGGGCGTGCTGTGGGTCCGGAGATTTTGACTCGTCAGTCAATTGTGTCTGACGTGGTCGCCGAATTGGACCCCACAAATAGTTCTTTATAAAATATATATATATATATATATATATTGATTTGAGATTTAGTTTTGCCCTTTGGTTTCCGACAATATTAAATATTGTGGGACCCGCAGAACTTTAGGAAGTTGATTTGAGTTCAAGTTTTTTTATTGTTTGGTCGATAAGCAACTCCAACCAATTTCCTTAAATCCCAAAAATTAATGGCTTAACATTTCTATATGTTCACAGCTCAATTATGAACCTACCTATTTATTTGGTTAAAAAAATTTTTGGTTTGGTTCGGTTTTAGATATATCAATTTTGATTTGATTCGTTTCAGTTTGTTATAAATCAAATTTTATTACTTTTACATTTTAACCGGTCTTGATTTTATCGATTTTCGGCAGGATTTTCTTCGAATTGATTTTTACAAAATTATCATGTTTTGGACTGATTTTGACTTTCTTTTGTTGGTTAATATTTTAAAATTCAATTAATAAGAATGTGTTCGATTTGATTTGATTTATGTTGATACTCATTTTATAAATTAAAATTGTGCCGATAAATTTTAAAAATCAAATGGTTATAATATTATTAATACATGTATGTTAATGACTTATTCATTAAAATTTAAACGTATGAAACATAAATTTTCTGATTCTTACTGGTTAAGAGCTTAAGCTATCCTTAAATCCATGAGTTGGAGTCTTGGTTGGAGTTTGGTTCCCATTAAATTCAGGTTCGACCCCAACTCATTTATTACGAAGGTCTAAGGTTCATTGTCCAACAATGTTCATAGTAGAAATGTATTATCGAGTTCTATAATGAGACAGACATGAGACATACATGTCTTCGTTTGATATTGTTGCATGATCAGGCAATCAGTAAGTAACGTGTCATTGTAATTTTTTTTAACAATGTCCGCTTTCAGGTACGAAATCGACGAAGGCGAAGCCGCTGCACTGGACGTCGTGCCTGAAGATAGCGGAGGACGTAGCGCAGGGCCTCTCCTACATCCACCAGGCGTGGAGGCTCGCCCACGGCAACCTCAAGTCCTCCAACGTCCTCCTCGGCCCCGACTTCGAGGCCTGCGTCGCCGACCACTGCCTCGCCGCCCTCCTCTCTGACCCCCCTCCCGACGACGAAGACCCCGACTCCTCTGCCTACCGCGCCCCCGAGGCCCGCATTTCCCCGTCGGGCCACCGGGGGACGCCCAAGTCGGACGTGTACGCCTTCGGGGTCCTGCTGCTGGAGCTGCTGACGGGGAGGGCGCCGTCGCGGCATCCCGGGGCCGCGGCGGGGCCGGAGGAGGTGGCGGGGTGGGTGAGGTCGGCGAGGGGGGAGGAGGGAGAGGGGGACGAGAGGCTGGCGATGATGGTGGAGGTGGCGGCGGCGTGTCGGGCGGCGTCGCCGGAGCAGAGGCCGACGATGTGGCAGGTGTTGAAGATGATACAGGAGATCAAGGAGAGTGTGCTGATGGAGGAGAGTGATGATGTTGAGTTGGATCAACAAAATGGATCGTCTTAGGTATTTTGTATTGTTACTGCTAATTGCTGATTGGTAGTGTAATGTAATGTAATGATATGATTCTAAATAGACGATAGGAGAAAGTTAGATCTCAAAAATGCATTATTTCGTCTGATTAGTCTCTGTATTTATCTTAAACGGATAGTCATTATTTGTCTCGGGGGACACTGCAGTAGTTTGAGGCACACACTAGTTTAAGAGAGGACGAGGCCTTCCAATGTGTATGAGAAAGGGAAGAAGTTTTGGTTTATAGGCTTCCACCATAGGGGGTCGACGCATCCCGACCACCTGAGGCTTTTTGCACTCAGAGGTCTGCCCCGAGAATCTCTGATCACCAAACTTATCCCGAATGTTTGACCATGAGCGTCTACAACATTTTCTACATTCACTTTCATTGGCCTCTTGCTCCCACGGTTCACATTTCTTTATTCTAATCGACATCTTTCGCTGAGGTTTGAACAAAACTGCCTTCCTCTACTCCACGCTCGTCTGCTTCGCCTCGAGAGCCACAAAGGCTGGAGAAAACCTTACCCCATGACATACCACTTCATTTGTGTTCCTCCAAATGGCCCACACCGTAACCGCCACCTCTACCTGAACCTCTATCCTCAAGCATTTAAAATACATAATCTTTGCACCTTATTGTTGTGTAGATCTGGTCCTTTCACAAAGGAGCACATGAGAGACCATATACACATTAGAGCCTATTAAGTTTAGAGTACAATGTTTATATAAATCTTTCGTATAGCCAATACTCTTATGATGTGAGATTTTGAACTCACATGTGAATCTAACACCTATCTACACAATAAAACCCGTTAAGGCCTTTACATTCATGACAAGAGAGTACTCGAACAAAATACGAGAAATCGTTTCTCCAGCCAAAAATCAGTAGGACAAACACAATCCAAAGGAACCCCGCGAGAAGTAACAACATCATCTCTAGTTGGAAGACACTTCAACCCGATGTGCCACAGGAAAACTCCGAGTTTCGACTGAACCCTCGTCTTCCACATAGCTCTCCCAGAGAACTACGGTGTCCCGGTGATTCCCCAATGTAAACGACCGTCGATAAGCGCTTTTCACCGAATAGACCCCGTTGTTTCGGGCATTCATGTGACTTGACTGAAATACCCTACTTTGAGACATTAGGAGCCAGGCTTTGATTTGGGCCGACACAACACTGTGAAGAGCTAAATCGAAGAAGTAGCCCAAAGCTACCCAGGTCCAACAAGTTTCTGTGGGCTCATACCTGAAAGCTGCATAGAGATTGCAAATCAAGAGATCGACAACAAGTGAGAGGCAAAAAGCAGAAGAAAATGCTAGAATAATCTAGCACTAGCACAGACCCATCACTCGACCTCTTCTCTGTTATGTGATTCTGCTTTCGGCGTGTTCTTGAAATGCTAGATTCAATGGACACTGAGATGATGGAGACCGAGGGCACTCACTCTCAGCCCCGCCACGACCCACCCTCAGCCTCCGGCACCGCCCAATCCGACGCCGTACGGGACCTCCTCGCCCTGGCCCGCCAGCTCATCAATCAGGGCAAGCCCACACAGGCCCTCCAGACGGTACTCATCGCTCTCGGTTTCAATCGATTTCAATACCCATTTGATTTCTAGGGTTAACTTTTAGATTGGTTGCTTTATAATGGGTTGGTGGTTTCTAATGAGTCCTATTCGATTTGGGTTCCAGTTGGGTGTTTGGGTTTCATTGCAAGATTGGTTCTTTTTGAACTTTATTGAGTTGGTAGTTTGTTTTGAATCAGTTCTTGGTGAGCATGATTGTGATTATACTGAGGCGGGTTTTGGTAGTGGCTGGTAATTAATTCCCAACTGTGATTATTGAGGTTGATGCTTGCCCTTCAATGGTGGTTGTTGTTTGTGTGTCTGTAACCATTTTAGCTTGATTTGAAATGTGTGTTGTGTTGTGGGGGAAACGATGAAGAGTGAGTCCCTGCGTAGTTAATGTTCTTAGCTCTCTAGACTTGTAAAACTGTGGCAACTTGTGTGCATGAAACAATTGTTGATTCTTTGGAGTGGGTGTGCTGTATCGGTTTATCTGGCATTACATTGCACAAGCCTCCAACCATTTTGTGATCTTGAAATTGGGTTTTGACAATAGTATGCTCCACTGGATTCACACTTATCTTGCACAAGGCATTAGCCTTATTGTTGCATCAAGCCCCACCATTTATGTAGATTTTACGGGTCAGCGTATATGTAAGGGAAAATGGAAAAGTGGTGTTGTATACTATCACACTGTTGCAAGTGCTGTAAACTTTGATTTTTTGTGCAAAATGTGTACCCATGAAACTAATAATTAAGATTTTTTTTAAAATAATTTAACTAAAAAATTTAATTATAAACTTTAGCTAAAAAATATTTTTAGAATAAAAAAAAGCAATTTCGTCATTTTTGTACGAATACACATAGTTTGCACAAAAAATCAAAATTCACAGCACATTTTTGACATTATCGAAGTACACAACACCTTCTTGCATAAGTGTGATAGTATGCAACACGTTTTTTGCCATTTTCCCTTTATCTAATCATTTGTAGTGTTACTAAACTATAGTCTGCGGATGCTGGAAACAGGTGGTGATGGCAATGAGAAGCAGAGGAGGGGACGAGGCTGTATTCCAGTCCCTCCACCGTGCCCGCGAGCTATACAGAAGCAGACTGCAGGAAAATACCGCTGTTGATCAGCTGGCTTCTCTATTTGCTGAATGCGCAATTGCTGAAGCACAGCCTCCTTTTTATTCTGAACCATCATCACCATACAACGCGGATGGTACTTCGGCTGCTGAACCAGAAGCCCACGTGACCTCTATTCTGGCAGAAACCGGCAGGTCACAGGTCGTGTTGGATGCGTTTTCAGATGGGAGCAGCTTCATCTGTTTACAGTGTGGGGGTCTCGTCAGTAACCACCGGAAAGACGAGCACTACGCCTACTGGTGTTGTAAGATATGATCTGCTGGTACAGATGCTTACCATACACAGGTACCCTTTTATTGCATACACACTCTGATGCCTAGTTGCTATCGCTTCCAGCTATATCTATAGACCTTGTAGATTAAAGGTCATGTCGGGTCAGACTCAGAGTGAAGCCATTTAAGAGTCGTCTAGGTTTAGGATCCCTTGTGACTAAACTTTCCTTATGAAACCATCCCATTGTATTCAGATCACTGAATGTGTATTTTGGAAGCAGTTCACTTTTCATCTGCTATTGGATGTAGATAATGTTTCCTTAGTGCAAGTGCTAAATTGGTTTTCAGAGTGAGGTTATAAAATCCGGATGGATCAGTGTCAATTCAGGTTTAATTGTTCCGCGTACAGTGCTAGTGTACACAGGTAATTCGGTTCATGTTGGTTTGAAGTTTGTCAAATAACCTTCGGTTTTCTACGAATCACAACCCTTATCGTTAAAATGTTAACTTATTATGTAACTTTATCTTTTGACAAAATCAACTTATGACACATGGTTGAAGTATGATATCATTTGTGTCAAAATAATGTCATTTAGTTTTGTATAGTCTACCAAGAAACTGGGTTCTGTAATGTGATCACTCATCACACTATACCCCAAACAATGAAGCAAACACATTTATCAATCTGAGTTTCACAACCTATACACAAGAAATGCAACTCTTGAATGTCAAGACAAGTCTATCTCCATTTCTTGCCTCTACTCTTTACTTTGTGGATTTGTCCAAGACAATCTCGAACAAATCTGCCTCTGACTCTACATCAAAATCTTTCCCCAATTCACCATTTTTGTGGCTGCATATTCTACTCGTTGAGAAGAGCACTTCACTGTCTGAAGAGCTCGCGGCGAGGCAACGATTTCGGGTCCTCTGCGAATTTGCCGGTGAAACGGAACACATGAACAAGCTCTGAATCGATTGTGAACAACACCTTCTTGTTCCTTGGATCGAACCCGCAACCTATCACTTGATCCTTTCTCCCCCATTCCGTCTTTTCGGACTCGAACCTAATTTAGTTCCTGAAAAGCTAAACACAGTTTGGAGTATTTATTTATGAGCAATGTACCAACTTCTGATCACTAGGATCTATATTAAAAAATCATTTTTAATTTGAGAATCGTGCTCATAAGGTGGCTTTTGATGAGCAGGATCTCATGTTTAAATTAATTGCAACTCTCTAAGGCTGATGCTTTGTTTTTGTATGGTTCTTGAATGTCAAACTGGAAATCAGAAATAGAAAATGAATGATATTTTGTATGTACATATTTATAGATACGATTAAATTATACATGAACAATGAAATTATTTAATGCTAATCTTGAGTATATCTTGAAGTCTTATGTTTATTGCAAAACCTCTCCGCCTATCTATTATTTTTTGCACATTCAGTATAACTATGAATTATACTGAATGTGCAAAAAAATGCCGAGACGAAATAGTCTGGAGAGAGTTTTTGCAATTTTCCCTGATAAAAACGTATCGTCAAGAAAGATGGAGCCACTAGAGTTGAAGCCAACGCAGCCCGGATAGCTTCCGGGGAGTTTTTGAGGAAGAGACCCTCCACCGGTGAGCCCTATTCCAATCTTGGGTTCGAATTTGGTTTTGGGTTGGATTCAATATGAACCAAAGACTCGGAATTCGCATTCGGGTTCGGACTCTGTTCTATCAGCTTCGCCCCCTCGCTCTCCTTAATCTCGCCGTCAGCTTCATCGCCGGAGTGCAAAACCGTGATCTCAAAATAAGCCTCTTCACGACCCGGCAGTGGCTGAGCCGTCCTCACCGCGGCCGCGCCGGAGCCGGCCTCGACCTCCCAATGAACCCGATCCTCTGGACGAAATCATCCTACCCGTGTATTGATGTTTAATAAACAATAAATAATGCTGAGTATTGAACTCGGGAGGATAGGTAATGGTGATTAAGATTGAAAACTAATCGAAATTATATAGTATCAACTATTAATAAGTTAGAATTTACATTTAATTTTTTTAAAAATTGTTGATTGATTTCTTTTCATTTTTCATCGATATGTTACTATTATTTCTTTTAAGTTGTATATTTAGCATTTTCTATTTAAAAAAATGTGGCTTATTAATACGTCATTTTTGCAAAATGTTGTTTTGTTGGCTGTTAATTGTAATTACGTATTCCGTTGATTGCATTCTTGTCGTTGCAAAATGTGTAAATTCTTATGAAATGACAAAAATACGAGTGAAACTATTTTATAAACAAATATTTCAAAAGTTTTCATGTCATAAGTTTAAGCACCTGATGATCACCTGGACCCAAACGATCAATGTTTAATCTTGTATCTTGTTAGAGCCTTGGATTAAACGTCGGTGTTGTATACTATCACAGTTTTCCAAAAGCGCGATGCGTACTTTATTAATAGCAAAAGTATACTGAAGGCTCTGATGTTCAGCGTCATTAAAAAGGTACACAGCACCCTCTCGCAAAACTGTGATTATACGCGGTACCCTTTTGCAAGTGAGAAACACGATACTCAAAAGAAGCTTCAATAGTTGTACAGTGAATAGTATATCATTTAGTTGGTTTCCTTTGAAAAGAGAAGGCATTATCAATTAAGATATTGATTGTTTTGTTTGCTTACTAAAATAGGCTTTAACATTGCTGTCAAATGCAACATAAGTCAAGTAGCATTCCAATCATACATTGTATCAAGTCTGGAGAAAGATAAAAAGGTTTCGAGTGATTTTAACAGTAGCCTTAAAATATTACTCTTTAATTGTGTTTTCCCCAACATTACTTGCATCTATAGCATGTAATGAAGAAGGGTTTGGTGCCTTTGTTTTCTTTCAAAAGGTTGTGTGTGCATAGTCGTTTTGGCGGCAGGATATGTTTGAAATATTTTAATTATTTGATGATTTGATATACACCTCCCCTACTCATGAAAAAAAACCCTCGGGATCGGCGAGAAAAAGACAAATGTTTTCGATGATGTTATTGAACGTGGAGACGCTCAGTACTTATAGAACATTACAAGTAGAGCTGTAAATGGGCAGAGCTTTTAACGAGCCACTCGAGAGCCGAACACGAGGTTAGTTGTGTAAGCTCGTTCGAGCTCGAGCCGAAGTCGAGTCAAACCTTTTTTCACGAGCCAAGTCTTACCAAAATGAAGCTCAATTCGGTTCGTTGACACCCCTTATTAGAAGTGTTAAATTAGGAAAGAAAATATTTTTTTATTTAAGTTAATTGCATACATAAGGTAGTAATTTGAATAGAGAAATCAGGTTTGAATGGTTAATTGAGAATTATAGGAGTCTAATCAAAGATTAAACAGTGATTAATCAAAAAAGTTAAAGATTTTTAGAACAAATTTGTGTGACAAATTGTGAAATCTCTTTTTCTAGCTTACTGATAGACTTCACGAAACGAAATGTTTCATAATTCTAGAAAAAAACCATAAATCATATAATAACTTTTTATAAGATAAGGTGAGAGAATGATTAGCACCCTTCTTCACATTTATGTTGTAGATTGAGATCCATATATACGTGATATTTTACTCGTCGATTGTAGAAACAAATAATGTCACCAGGCTATAAGAGTGTAAGTTGAAGACCATACTCTGATGTCACGTCAAAGTCCAATCCACCTGAAAACTCAGACTTAAAGTTAGAGCTGCAAGATACTGCAGCGAGGTCGTAGACACGTAAAAATCTGAGTAGTGGGGAGTTTTAGAACCGTAGATTAGTGTATTGTGATTAATTAGGGACAGAGAGAGTGATGGAGACTACTAAAACTTATTACTTATCCCATTGATGTCATCTTCAGGAGAAAACTATTATGTGTGGCCAATTCTTGGTCACAATGAATTGCTTATTTGTTCCATTAACTAATGAACTGACACCACTAATGAGCATATTCAGATTAATCTAATCATTTAGTGTGTCCTAATCTTTCTTGCTTGTCGTTTATCTTCTTTGTTGTTGGCGTTTATAGTCAGCAACCCAAAATAAAACACTGCTTTATACTTGAAATCCTTACTTTGAGACCAAACAGTCGATATAGGAGAAAATACCGTCAAACCCGATTAACCCAACAAAATTTATATTGCCTCCAGTCTAATTCGGTTCAAATTAATTACTTATAGTCTACTCTAACTTAAATCAATTAATTTTGATTATGTCTGATCTAATCCGATCTTATTTGGTCCGCCTAATTAATTTTGGTTTGAAATTTGGATTAATAAACAACAAATAAAAAGTCAGACCCCGATTCATTCATCTCTTCTAATTTCAAAATTTGAAGTATTGCCAAGTTTGAAATTAAAAATAATTAAATATCATTTATTTTGTTTTTAATCTCAACCAAATTAAATTGGCCTGAACTGAAAATCGATCGATTTAGACACGTGACTCGTTTTAAGTCATCGACCCTTAATAATTGGGACAGCAAAAATAAGTCAAAATTGACTCAAAATTTGTGAATGATAGAAAAAAAAAGGGATTTATTCCTCTGGTACCATGATAGAAATAAGAGAGATTTATTATTGATGTGTGTGTTGTGAATTACAAGAGACCTCTATTTATAGAGGCAATAGAAATAGAATAGGAAACTCTAATATATGTGAAAAATGAAACATAAATATAGGAAACTAAATAGAGGAAACCTAATATAATCTAACAGTGAATTTCATGAAAACCAGTTAAAAGAAAAAACTACCGAAATTGATAAGTCGAAACGATTTAAAATGTGAGAATTTTATGAAATTCGGTTCATGAATTCGAACCAAAAACTAACATATTCAAAATCAAACCGTACCTAATTCCATCAATTTAGCTTTTATTTTTTGAAAACCAAATATATCTGTTCGACTCAAAACCAAATCGAATCGACTCAAAAGCAAACAGTGAACATCCCTAAGCTAGCTAATTAACAAGTATCTTTGACTTGTTTGTTTCATCCTGAATGTGAATCCCATTTTAACAAAGAAATTTTATGTAATAAATCAAAACAGACTAAATTCTACAGAATTTCACGAGCTTCAGTTCATAACAAATGAAACTAAAAACTGACGGATTTATAACCGAACTGAACCGAATTTCATCAGTTCAGTTTTTTATTTTCTTAAAATCGAACTGATCGGTTCTATTCAAAATCGACCCGAACCGACTCGAGACCCCAACCTGAACAACCCTAGTCTAAGCTGATTATTAAGTATCCTTGACTTGTGTTTGTTCCATCTTGTATGTGAATCCCATTTTAACAATGATATTAAATGTATTTGCGGCTCAGAAGTTAGGCAAAACCTGCGCCGCAAAAGGGTCTTTTCCTATGCTTCTCTTACAACACAACACAACACAAGTATCAACCATTTATGTCTCTTCTACTTTTGATGTCTTTACCTTATTTATTGAACAATTGTGAATTGGTTTCGAGTCCACTGTCGGTGGGGTCTCTCGCCGCCTCCACCTTTTTTTCTTGCTTATCCATCCACTAATTTCTGTATTAGTGATTAATTTGGTTATAATATTCAAATGGGTGTTACCAATTTGAGTTTCTAAGTAACGACCAATGAGGTTGTTGCTGTTTTTCTTCTTTGGTCGGTGGTTGATTATTGTAATACATTATTTGAGTCGAGCTGGTTTAAGGCGGTCTGCAACAAGATAACAGGGTTTCTCCATTCGTATGAGTTGGAGGACGTGGCTCTGCATGAAGCTAACTGGTTCGAGTCGATTGTTCTTCGGGGTTATCATGGATACCTGTGTAAAGCACGTTGCAGCAAGATCACGGGGTTTTTCCATCTGTATGAGTTGGAGGCCGTGACTCTACATGATGCTAATCGGGTCGAGCTGAACAATTTTGGAGGAATCATTAGCGAACGGTGTTGCGTACTACCCACTATCGGAACATGTGTTTTTTGTTTTGCTTGTAATCACATGACTCACGAATTTGTCATGTTTGCTTTAACTAACAATAGCTGAGATTGTAGTGAGCGGTTTGTCCGACTAACTATAGCTTCAGTTACCTAGCATGATGTCGTGTTAATTGTTATTTAATTAATAAAATTTGTTTTTATCTTAAAAAGAAATTGTAATGCATTATTATCAACATTTGGGTTATTTTATTGTGATTTAAAGCTAATTAATTAAATGAGGGAATAGTTATGGGTGATACTGAGTTCCAGCCATTTGGCATGTGACACGTCTCTAATAATTATGGGTTTCTAAATCTTTTTATATTATTTACAGAAAAACCGGCACATTTCTCGTCATATAATTGCTTGATACATAATCAAGCTAATTATATGTTACTGTTAGACATATATGTTTTATCTGCATTTGTGTGTAGTCAAATATTGAACTCAAAAAACTTTAGCTTAGAACAAAAATTATTGTCCTAAAATTGGTGGAGACGAAATTTTATGTTACAACCTAAAAGTGAACTATATTAAAGAAGTGATGTAACGAGAGAGCTGTAAAATTATAAAATTATTTTTTTTTGACGACTGCGCAATTTCCTTCAATGGCTCAACAAGCGCCACATGTCATCTTCACATCGGTTCTCACGAGATGAAAAATTCTCACAAGAATTCTCATATATATATATATCAATGTTTTCATGTAGATCAGGTACCTTACACATGGGTAGTAATTCAACAACTTATAAGGAAGCGAAGTTATGAGGGAGGCGAGGCATACCAGCACATGTTTAAATCGATCGTTATGATATTATGTAAAACGGGTTCATTCATATCCCGTCGGATTCCACAATTAAAATGTCAATTTGTTAATTAGTTTGATTGTTCTTTTTGCGTACACATTTTTTAATTTTTTTTAATCAATGAATCGGGAAAACTTTTTGTTCTAAATTGACCTTTGAAAAATCGTGTTATCAACCTTTCAAACCTTTTTCTAGCATCCGAAAAAAAATTCGTGTGTACCAAGATTTAAATTCATTCGACAAATCTCTTTACGAGTGTTTATATATTCTTGTCACTTGTTTTCAGCAATTTTCAACATATTCATACGTTTAACTCAATATCTTCCTGATATATAAATGAATTCATCACAATTTGTGAGTCAAATAATTACATGGAGAACCAAATGATATTTTCTCAATTTGCAGAAGATAAGTGTCACTTTTAAATATCTAATATTAATTACATTCAAAATCTACATATCTTTTAAATATCTAATCTTTTTAACAATTATTCACTTGCTTATTTTTGCAATAGCTTTAAAATTCCTTATTCTTGTCTTGTCGTGACACATATAGAGAAATTGGTTTGTTGTAAAAATGTCACAATCAAAGGTTTGATGCTATGCTACCACCGACGTGCCCCAAAGTTGTACTTTCGTTAGTGTATATATACTTTATCACAATAACATGGTGGGTTCGGGTCGAACTTCTCTCCTCCCATCAATTTTTTTTAAAAATATCTCGACCCAATTCGATTCTATTTTTAATAAAACCATGTTAATTATGAATGTAATCGATTTGTTATCCTCGCTCCATGTGAGAAGAACGAAATTTTCAAATTCTCATCGGATTTGTTTGACTTTTGAAATGTTTTGAGCCAATTTGGTCTAGAACATCAGGTCTCGTTGTATGAGATAAGACACCGACCCAATCTGATTTTATTTGGGATAAAAACATATTAGTTAAGATTTTACTCAAAATAAATTTATTTTTTTAGAGAAATGTTTTCTACATCAATAATACAGTAGACATGTTTTTCTCACTCCAATTTTAGATCTTCTATATTCGGTTTTTGAGATGTTTTGATCCACGATCAGATCAGGAACATCATGTCTCGTTGCATGAGGTACTTCTTCGTCTCTATCTACCTCACTTTTTTTTCAAATTACATCGTGTTTTCTAATCTACTCATAAATCATCTTCAATCCACTTTTAACAGTGTTTGAACTCACAACCTCTTAACGAAAAATGTGTCTCATCGAGAACTTTACGTACCTCCGTTAATCAAACCTTTTTTTCATTTATTTTATTTTATTTGACGAATTAAATTCTAAATTTGTACACCGTTTGGCTGCCTAACTTACCACTCTTGTCAAATAATAACCGCTTTCTAATTTGACAAACACAACCTAAGAGTAAGAGCTAAACATTTATTTATTTAACTTTGACTAAAACTAAAACTAATAAATTAATTAATTATTCTAAATCAATACCAATAATTCATAGTTATTAGACTTGTTCGGTTATAAACACCAATAAACAAAGGAGATTACACCTAATTAATTACTATGCACAGATCGAATTAGAGAGCTGTTAACGTACACGTCGGCAGGAACCCACGTGCCCTCATTCGGCTACGACAATTTTTATTTATTTTCCATTACAAATAAAAACAAACAAGCACAAAACACACCGATGTATTTATTACAAAAGAATAGTGAATTATGGGAAAATAAAAAAAAAGGAGGGACCAATGTGTTGTGTCGGCCAGAAATGACTTTATCTTAAAGTAAGGATCAACGTGGCGGCAGTGCCCTTACGACATACTAGCAGCCAAGTATATAACACTAACGTAGAGAGATTTAGCGGAAGTTGGAAATAAAGACGAGATACCGCTGCGTGACCCGAACTCAATATCTTTGGAGCTAAGTTTAAGTAATTAACCAATTGGTTAACCAAGCGTTGATATTTGTGTTGTTCGTTTGTGTCCGGAGTATGAATATCATTTGCGGAGTTGATCGATGTTGCTTGTTATGCGTGTTATGCAATGAAATTTCGGAGTTTCTTCGGTCAGGCGAAGTGGAAGACATGACTCCGCATGATAATTAGTTATCTGTGACTATTTGTAAAATCAATAAACTATCATGTACAGTTGATCTATGGGTGCGAGAGATTCAACCTCGTAATTTAGTTGAATAAATGAATAGCTTTGATTTAAAATATTAATAATAATATTGTATATGGACTTATTTCTAAATAACGCAAAAGGAATGGTTTATTTACTCTAGCTTAACAACGAGAACCAAAACAATCAATTTTTTATCATAATATTCATGATTTAAGAACTCAGAACAATCATTTAAATTTGGTTTATAGTTTGATTTTTTCTTTTTTCATACGCATATTTTGTTTCATTAATATTTTAATCGCCAAATAATATATGTAACCCTCTTCGCATTTTTAATTAAAATATTCGTTTTTGCATAAACTTTGAGATTATTCCTCATTTCCTTACTCTGCATTTATTTAAATGATTGTTCTGAATTCTTAAATCATGAATATTATGATTAAAAATTGATTAATATTGACTTTTTGAATTTGAAGTGCTACTAATAGGGGTCTGAGTGAGATGAGATGGAGGTCAAGGAAAGAGAAAGTAGTAGAAGAGAGAGATGGTACATAGGGTATGTTTCGAAACATGAAATCATATTTATGAGAATTTTAGTCTTTTTAACATAATTTATCGGAAAGTTAACGGAAAATGGTTAGTGAGATTAATTGTCAAATTTAAATGGTGGTCATGAGAAAAATAATTTTATAAGGTGTTATACGAGATTTGTTTTATTCTAAAGGGTGTTGTCTGAAATAATTCATAAATTAAACTCTTTTCTGTATAAACAAATGAGAATAAAAAATATAAAACGTGAATAGAAACCCATTACATAAAGTTTAGAAAAAAACATTTTCATTTTTGTTGTTGTGTATAAGCCATATTATACACACCTACTAATGAGTATATTTTCAATACTTCACCACTTAAATGTTTGTATTTTTCATTTCCAAAATAAAAAATTGTCTGTATTCTATCTTTATTTCTCATATATTATATATGTCCCGGTCCGAAATAAGTATTTGATTGTATATAAATACAACCTCTCAACACAACCTGTCCTGGATTTGTTAATCACCAATCCTTGCTCTCTCCGGCCTTTAAGAGATACTCATATTTTGTCCCAGCGATCATGATGGACGTTGGAGACTGCTGCTCGACGAGCACGAGCGGCGGCGCGACGGAGAAGCCGGGGATTCGGAGGCAGAAGGAGAAGCCGTACAGAGGGATAAGGATGAGGAAGTGGGGGAAATGGGTGGCCGAGATTCGCGAGCCCAACAAGCGCTCGAGGATCTGGCTCGGCTCCTACAACTCCCCCGTCGCCGCCGCCCGAGCCTACGACACCGCCGTCTTCTACCTCCGCGGCCCCTCCGCCCGCCTCAACTTCCCCGACCTCGTCCTCCACGACCCCGACAACAACAACATCTCCGCCGCCTCCATCCGCAAGAAGGCCACCGAGGTCGGCGCCCGCGTCGACGCCCTCCAATCCGACCACCCCCACCTCGCCGCCGCCGCCGCCGCCCCCATCAAGATCTTCGACAAACCCGACCTCAACGAGTACCCGAACCCGGAGAGTTCAGATCAGGAAGACTGATGAACGTATCAGATATCAGCTGGTTTCAATTCTCAACTACAGCTAAACCAACGTGACATGTACGTGTATCAGGTCGCTGGTATCAATTCTCAGCTAATTTAAACTCTTTTGTACCAATCATTTTTCTTTCTTGAAGTATAATATTTTCTTGTATGTGCAAATCTTGAAATGAATCAGAAAACAAGGAAAATTCTGATTTGGGTAGTTAATACAATTAATTGATTGATGCTTCGTGAGTGTGTCAGCTTTTTATTGAGTTTTGTTCTTGTGATTTGAGTGTTTCTTTTTTTTTTTGCCCACTAATCGCAAAACAAAGAATTATGATTTGGGTAATTAATACGATTTTTTTAAAATTTTTATTCTTGTGGTTTTAGTGTTTGTTTTTGTTTTGATTCCGTGTAGCTTTAAGTTTGTAATGGAGAGTTTAGTTTTTTTTTTCTTCAATTGGCAAAAGTTTAATGATCTGTAGTTGAGTACAGGCCAAAGACGGTGGCCTACCTTTTTATTGATGTTTTCTTTTCATTAATTATCGCTAATAAAGATGTATTTTATATCAGACTAATCTGTATATATATATATATTTTATGAGGTTAATCTAAAATATATCTTTATTGATATATATTAAATTATGTGAAAAGAACATGACATATATAAAATCAAATTAAATTGAAAAATAAGAATAATAAATGTAATTTATAATTTTAATAATGATCAATTCCTGCCTGATATGATCCATATTTTACATGATAATAGAAACTCAGTGTTGGTACGAATTTGTGAAATTAGATATAGAGAAGAATAGTTAATTGCAAAAAGTGGCGCAGTACTATTTCTATTTTTGTAACTTGTAGCTGTGAAGTTTGTTTCTAGCAAAAACAGAAACTATTAACTCCTATTTTTAACCAAATAAGTGAATGGTTCTCAAAGTTAAAATTTTACAAAAATAAAATTCATTTTATTTGAACTCGAGTCTACCATTTTATTATTATTTTTTTTAAATAGAACGTCTTTCTGATTTAATACGACGAGTCGTACATAGTAGATGGTTTAGCGCAACTGAAAAACAACCCGGTCTCAGGAAACCCAACCACGCCTACTATAAAATGGACAGCATGAATACCTGACGGACGAACAAATCAAACAGTAAAACACTCAACAAAAAAGAAGACAAAACAACTCAAAACTAAATATTCAAACACCGAACCCAGCGGTGAACACAACACATCCCCTTAAACAAAAATTCCACCAAGAACATATTGTTGGACAAAAATTAACAATTCGTAAAAAATTAACAAATCTAACTAATCGCGGGTTCTGAGTCCAAATCTCGGTACATGCGAGTTCTTCCTCCAAATGCTGATCACAAAGGGATTAAAAAACTGATAACACATTTTCCAAGAATCGGTTCAAAACAATAAATTTTCTTGATTCGCTGACATACATAGTAAAGCATTAAGTGATGACACAAGGGCCTCTATATGTACATAAATAATTCGACCGACCAGAGGATTATATTTCGAGAAACAAGACAATACGAGGGAAAGTGGTAAGAAGGTCCAGAATTCGAATCTTGGTATATGTACAGTAAAGTCTCCAAAAGTCGGTCAAGAACGTTGAGTTTTCTTGACTCGCTGATGGTAAAAGAAGACACATACATAGTAAAGCATTGAGTGATATCATAAGAGGGACTCTATGTACATAAATAATATGACCGACTAGAGGAATATATTTGGAGAAACAAAGACAATATGATGGCACCACATGCATGTAAGGAAAAGAGGATAAGGTAGGGTTGGGAGGCAAGAAACAAAGAGGCGTTGCTGAAGCCGAAGCTATGTCATCGTCCTCATCCAGGACAAGGTTTCTGTTTGATGTTATCTTCTGATGTGTTTCTGTGTGGTCGCGCACAAAAGCAATTAAGGCAGTGAGTCCCAAAGTGGTCCATTCGTGCCGGTCTCGGTCGGTCTTGGTCACTCTCGTCGTGGAAGCTTACCAAACCCAACCTTTGTTTTCTCGTGGAATCGTCATGGGCCATACACGCTTTGAAGAGGTCGGTGGTTGATTTGGCTCTGCGTTTTGGGTTTGAGGTTATTGCCACTAAATAACCCATGACTATGTGTATCGGCGAAACAACATGTTGCTATCGGTTAACTTGTGATGCGGTGCGGTCGAAAAAGTCGATATGCATAAGATAGAACACATGGAGTTATCGCGAAAATGTCAGATTTGGACAAAATACTAGAATGATGCGGTGCGGTCGAAGAAGCCGGTATGTAGAAGCAAGAACAATACCTAGAGTTATCGCGAAAATATCAGATTTGGACAAAAAATAACTCTATGTATCTAGTTTTTGCATGCCGACTTCTTCAACCGCACCACATCATTCTAGTATTTTGTCCAAATCTAATACTTTCGCGATGACTTCAGGTGTTATAACTTTTGGATATCGACTTCTTCGACCGCACTGCATCACGTTGTCATTCTTAATTTAGGTTAGTGGGTAGATTCACATTTTTAGATGTATTACGTTTTGAGTCTGCTTTAAGGCACCGAAAAATAACGAGTATGAACATACATCATAAATGTCACGCCTAAATTCAATTAAACCTCGATACCATGTTATAAACACAACACTATTAAGAGTTCAAGATGGTATGTAAGTTAGTGAACATTAATATACCTAATTATAGTCTATTCTTATTTCAGTTCCCTAACTATCATCAATCGATTTCGCATTTGAATTGACTATAGTTTCAATATATCTAATGACAGTATTAAAGTGAGAATTGACTATAGTATTAAATTACTAATCAATTTCAGTTAAATTACATCATTTCAGATTGCGAGAATATATATCAATGTGAAAATTAACAAAACTACTTATTTTATTCTTCAGTATAGATACATATGAATATAATATCAAGGATAAAAAAAAAGTCTCTCACGAACCCGCGTAAAACACAATTTTTATTGAAAAATAAATATTTATAAGTTGTACACAAAACTTGAACCAAACAATGATCTTTTGTTCAAAAACCATGATTTGATCGATAAAATAAATTCAGACCGTTAATAATGACTTTGGTTTCATTTTCATATGTGTTTTCATGTCTATGCCTTATCTTGTGGTTTCATTTTCATATGTTGCGCTGTCCAATGCTCGTAACAACAGCTTCGACCCCTTTTATATATTAATAATAATATAGTATAATATTGTACTCAATAATAATTAAAAACCCAACTTTTTATCTGATAATTAAATATAATTATTGGGGTTATTATAATAGTAATATATATATGGATATGTTGCTGGAGATTTGAAGTTTTGTTCTCGTAATTATCTATGTGGCAGCTACTGCATGTTTTGGATCCTCAATCATATACGATCTGTGCATGGCTGGCTTGCAATATTTCATGCTATTAATTAATTTTCATATTAATTAAACATTGTATTTAAATACATATGGTTTATAATTAAATATTCTTTGGGGGTGAATTAATTAAAGAGTTGGCTGGATCCTACCAAGCTTTGTAATGAAGATTGTATGTGTGTGCCACTTATAATATAAAATTATATATAGTTGTGTTGTGGTGCTTGGACGGTGTGTCTAAACATTATTGATTTGGTAAATTACAGCCTTAAAGAGTATTTTATAAAAATTAATAAGCGTAAGGAGCTCACGATAATTAACGTACGTGCGGTCTTCAGTTCGAAACTTGGTACATGAGTGTTTTTTCTTCAGATGCCGACAAAGGAGTTTGAAGACTGAATAACACATTTCTTCGAAAATCGAACGAGAACAAGGGGCTTTCCTGATTTGCTGATAAAAAAATAATGATATATGTACACGGGCGAAGGTGGTCAACGGTTAACGTGTATCTACTCAATTGTCTTTCCGGACTGTGTCGGTTACCTGGGTCAGTGATCAGCGAGAAGAAGTTAATGGTGAATGACTTCAGTGCGGTCGACACGTTGTATTGTGCGTGTCGGGGCTCTAGCAATACATAGTAGACACATTGAATTGTTTGCGTTGGCTGACAATTGCAATGTGTTGGGGAGATTCAGACCTAAAGAAAGTTTACATACAAATTAGAGTCCACGTTCGACTCAACGGTTCAGCCTATTAAGCTTAGGGTCCAATATGTGTGTATTAAATTTTTCTTAACTCGACAATCTTCTGATTCGGGACTTTAAACTCACATGTGGACCTAACAACCTCTCCCCCCACATTAAGTCCATCACATCGGGCTGACTCCCCCTAACTTCGAACTTTAACCATGGTATACTCAATTCAACAAGGATCATTTTCATCTTATCCGGACCTCATCATGAGAGAAGACGATCATGGTTCCGGTGTTACTAACCATTTAAGTACCAACCTACTTAACCAGGAGAGCCTACCGGACCAGGCTCAGATACCACCGTTGAAGATATCTAAACCTTACTTCGAAAGAGCACCCAAGAAAGTCCATACACATATTAGTGTTCATCTTTGACTTAAAAGACTAACTTATTAAGCTTATGATCCAGTGTGTATATAAATTATCCCACAACTTTTTATTGATTATATTTATAAATTACTTTTCAAGAAGAATAAAATAGGATTTAAAATGGGTCATATACAGTGGGCTAAATTTCATAACTAAAATGTCAATTTTTTTTACTTAAATATGACTCTTCCTTTTATATATGCACACGTTTTATATCTTCAATCGTAGCTAAAGAGTCAATTTTATTAATTGAGCGTAATTTCTTTAGTATTCATTTTTTTATTTAAATTCACACGAGTAATTACTTTACAAAGGGTAAGTTAAATTTTAAAATACTATTATGGCCTAGATTCTGTTTTTTAAATTTAGTTTTTGTGCGTAGGGCTCGGAGTAAATGAGAATTTATTTTTATTTTTAGACTAAAATATTTAGTTAAGCACGAGTGAGAATCTAAAAATCCACCAAAACCAAAACACAGAAACGAACCCAATAACAAAGCCCAACACGATCAGGTTCTAAATATTGAATGATATATCTCTCTACACGTTTTTGGATCTTCACCGATTTGAAGGTCATTTCTACTTTAAATGACAACAACCTTCTATTTTGTGAATGAAATATTTGATTATTTTTGCGCATCATACTTAATTTGGACTAAAAAGACACAAAAACGTGAAGTCCAACTTGTTCTGTTGAGTTTGGTTGACCTGGTAATATGTCAGATGTCAAGACTGGATTGAACACGGTATCATTATAACAATGATTGATGATAAATACTTATCAATGAAAACTGTGTAATGTTATGAGAAGGTAATTTTCTTGATTCCACTCGTCGTTATTAGTTTGGTGCATGGTGACGTGGTTTTTCATAAAGCCACGAAGATCAACTCGTCATTATTAGTTTAGTTCTCTTCCCGGATAGAGTCTTGGCATCTTGGAGAAGATTTGTTGGGAGAAAGATCCGAGCCGAGTGACGACTTTAAGGTTTCAAGACCAAATTTGGTCACCGGGAGAGAGGCATTGCCTGTAATCTTTATCACTATCAATGGATATTAGATTCACCTATTTTCATAAATGAGTAAATTTTATGTGATACGTTTGTGTACAAATGGAGAGTGAGAGAGAGAGAAAAGAGGAGGGAAGATCTTGTAATGATGAAGACGAAGAGAAGAGGAGAAATGAAGAGACGAATCGGAGTGTAAGAGATAGAGGAAGTGAGTGGCTGACATCACAGTCATGGGGATGACATGCGTGAACGAATGAGGGTCGTCGATATGTGATGATTCACATATAACATTCACACACATATTCAGAGGTAAATCACACCTCGTCCTACCGGTTAACTGCAATTATGTGTTAGTAAAATTAAAAACCGAACCAAATCTCACCGGTTCTCGCCAAAAATATAAAAATCAGACTCATTTCACCTGATTCTGATTAGTTTTAATTTGGCTTTGATGTATTTATTAGTCACCAGTTTAATTTGAGCAGCCTACGTTCGTCCGTGGTGGAGTGAGTTTGTTTACTCTATTCAATTATGTTAGAGACATCAAATTTTGTCAAATTTGTAATGTGTTGCCATATAGATAGATAGATGACATAGTTGGTAGAGTAAGCAAATAAGAAGAAAGAAAACAAAAGAAACACTTCTTTACATTAACCTTTTGACAAGAGTCAAAATGAGAAAAGGGAAAATAAAAGTTTGTATAGAAAATAATGAATTGTGACATCAATTCATCTATATATGGAAAATAAAAGTTTCTATATTTTGCTCCCACTTTGCCTTGCATAACATGACAATTCTCAAACCATTCATTCATTCATTTCTCTCACTTTCTCGAGAAAATAAAGCAAAAGTGGGCAAGAACAATTAAAAGTCACGAGCTGAGTGTACAAAATATAGTTGGGAATATATCTTACAATCATGTCTCTACCCACACTCACTTTATTGAGACATAATGCACTATTTATTCTTACAAGCACATCTCGAAATCGTCCTCGCTGTTAAGTCTTTATGTGATTTTTACGTCTCACGTCGAAAGATTACATAGCTAAGTAATAGTTTATATGTATGTTAGACCATGTGCTTGATAGACTAATTTTTTTGTCAAATTTGAGATCTAATGTGTAGATGAGCTTTCTTTATTACATTTCATAAATAAGATCTGGCTGTTCCCGACAGTGGTATCATAGATTTGGTTTGATGAACTATATTTATAAAGTGGGCCAAATACACATATGACATGTAAGACCCACATCATGATCGAGCCTCTCATTATAGCAAACCTATATAGGATGAAAATGGTCACTGTGGGATCGAGTAGTTCAATTGAAGTTTGGGTTTAGAAGGAGCAAACTCAATATGATGAATTTCGATGTAGACAGAGAGATTGTTAGATCCACATGTGAGTATAAAGTTCGACTTCAAAAGATTATAGAGTTAAAAAAAGTTTATATACATATTAGACTATAGACCTGATATGCTAGTCTTTTTATGTCAACTGTCTGTTTTAATGTGTATATGAATTTTTTGAGTGCTCCTTCTAACTAAAACTCGATTATCTCTAACATTGACGTCATTAGATCGAATTATAGAATTTTCATAGATCCAATTGAGGAGGATGCAAAATTTTCATTTGAGAATGTTATATATGTATTAATTCATAAATATAAATTGGAGTGAATCGAAAAACATACATGCATAATATAATGAAAAAAAATTAGCAATGAAAATGGATTCATAAATATGTAAACTTTACTAAATGTAAAAATATCATATTTTGGTATAAGTATTTTCTCTTTTGTTATGAACTGTATATATATGCATAATAATCATTATCAATCAATGAAGTAAAAGCAAAATATGATTTGTCTCTTGCATCTCACATGGTAAAGAGTTTAGTTAAATAAATGAGTAGTAGGTAGTAAAAGTTGAAAACATATTTACCTTATTAATTTATCAAAAAAAATATTTTTAGTTTGTCGAGACTACGGTGAATCAATCAATCAAAAATTATAATATTTTATATAAGTTCGAGTCTGCATGGGGCCTATTCATGGCCAACGAAAACTCACCAACACATACACAAATAAATCTGCATAAATTTCATGTAAAATTGAGTTGTACATATTGATTGAGTCGAACTTCACAAAATGTCAATCTTGTTAGTTGGGCACGAAATTGGTCACTCATGTTCGAATTGCATGATGATTTGCAATAAATGAGTACCCAAATTTTGTTTTTTATTTGAATTAGGAATTGATTTCCCTTTAAGATAAAGCAATTTTATTTTTTCTAGAGTAATTATGAGTTTAATTAAGTGTTGATGAGAAAGGGAGGGTCCACGAACACGTGCAAATGATGGTTTCGCACAGCATTTTCCACTGTGTGGGATCCACACAGAGCTTATCGTGCGACCCTCTCTTTTCACTTGACCGACACTCGTTCGCAATAAATAATCATTAATCAATCACATCGACACGTAATGTAAATATTGATGTACTAATTGTACTGATAAATTTGTCGTAACCCTCAAAACGACAACATTTTCTTGCCATATTTACTACTTAAGTGATCGTGCCTTCGTGCGTGCATATATAGCTTTAACAAATAAAGCAAATCAATTATTATTATTAGCGATAGTTCTTGATCATTACGACGTGGTACTGTGCATTTGCACGCCAAAACGGTGTGCTATTTTAAATTTCAGTTTAATATGAGTAATTTTTATTGAATGTCATTGGTAAAGATACTGTCGACTGGAATGTGAAATGTATAGTTTACCTGTTAACGACGTGAACAATTGTTGCTGAATATTCGTTTGTGAGCTGGAAGAGATTTTGAACTGAATAACACGTGAAGCGAGAGTTTAGTCGAAATCAAAGGTGTAGAAGAAACAACGAGTCGTGATCAAGATTTTATGACTTACGATTGTGACCCGTGAAAATAAATGGAGCAATATGATTTTGATTAGAGGAGAGGTTAAAACCCAAATTAAGATTTTGTGCTTTTTTTTTACTAGTTAAATAATTTGACATAATTTTTTATATGAACATGTTGACAATTTAATTTCAAACATCTGCCTTTGAAATCACTAAGATAGGTGTTCTATAGCTAAAGATATTGCCAAATGTTCAGATAAATTTGAAGAAAAAAATGAAGCCCTTATCCAGATATTGGAGGTTGAAGACGATATAAACGGTGTCTTTTTCAAAATTCTCAATTTTCGAGTAATAGGCTATATATATTTGAAGTCAATATTGAACACTAAGTTCATTTGGTCTGGCGATTAAGCTTGTGCGTTATGCATTCGAGTGCATGTGTTCGAACGTTGTAATTGACGTGTTACCAATTGGCTAAATACATTTCAATTCCTGTTCACTATGGGTTTCTCGTTCGCTCTGGTCTCTTTCTCCTCTCTTCTCCATACGCAAAACCCACTATTAATCTCATCTTCTTCCGCACGCACTACTGGAAAAAAGAGAAGCGAATAGAAAGTGACTCGAGTGAAGTAAAGAGTAAAAGGGTGGACCGCGTCTACGACCACACAAATATCCAATCCTTTTAACACACGTGTATTAAGGTAATTTTCGTCATCATAAAAATTGCATACCTCATGTGCACCATATGTGACAACAAAACAACCTTTTTCGTCTGAATTATCGTCAGTAACACTTATTGTATGTTCTCCGTATTGAATTGATTGTTAAACTAGTACAACTTATTGACATACAAATAAGTAATACTACATCGTAGTGATCATGAATCATTCCTTATTATTAACAACTAATATTCTCCATAAAACCACTTCAACAGTTAAACGCTATATATTTTATGGTAAAGTTGAAGATTCGATTATAGTACAATATTTGTATGCCATAGACCAGTTTTCTCACCCCACTCTTGTTTTATATGAAATTTTTATATCTTCCTTATATTTATGAATCAAACATATGTATTAATTATTATTTTCAACATAAAAATCAGGGATAATTCCAGATGGGTACCCCTGGTTATGTCTCATTATCACATGACATACTCTAGAAATTTTTGTATCAGGGTGAATACCCTTGAATTTCCTTTGTCTCACCGTTACTCATTCCGTACAATTCCGTTAGTTTTTAACATTTTTGACATGTGAAATGACTAAAATACCCTCAGAGGATAAATTGATTTTTTAAAATTGAATGAAATGACACAAATACCCTTAACTATTCATTTAATTTTCAAAAAATGCCACTCCTCTCTCTTTTGTCTCTTTCTCTGGTTCCATCTCTCACCTCTATATGTTGGTGTGTCCATCTCTTCTCCGAGATCGATCGGCGCCACCGGCTTGGTCAGCTACAGCTCCGGTGAGCGACTTCCCGAGGAGGAGGAGCTTGGTCAGCTTCTTGAGCCCAAAAATCTCCTCCGGGATCGACCAGTGCCACCGGCTTGGTCAGCTACAACCCAGTGCGTGCTCCACCGGCGCAACCCGAACGGTCTCCATCGTCGACGGTCGCATGGCCACCGTCTCCGTCGCCGGCAGTCGATCCCGGAGAAGAGATGGACACACCAAACAGTGGCGGTTGTTTCGTGCCCAAATTCCGGTGACCGTTCCAACGAGTCCTCCGGCGAGTTTCGAGCTCATCTCAGGCCGACCAGGATGCTTTTTCGATCCCGCCAGAGCTCTCGGAGCTCCTAAACCTCATCAACATGTACCTCGACCGGAACATGCTCACCGGACCATCCTAGAGTCGTTCGGGCACTTCGTCGGAGCCGTACCCGTCGGAATCTCCGGAGACAAGGCCGTCGGAGGTCGACTGGAGGCCGGAGTTAGGGGGAAGCGTGTGGCCGGAGGTCGTGTAGAGACAAATAGGAGGAGAGGAGGGAGTAACATTCATTTGAAAATTAGATGAATAGATGAGGGCATTTTAGTATTTTCACTCCAATTATAATAACTGATTTACCCCTTAAGGGTATTTTAGTAATTTCACATGTCAAATGTTAAAAACTAACAGAATTGGACGGAATGAATAACGATGAGACAAATGAAATGTTAGGGTATTCAGCCTGATACAAAATTTTTTAGGGTATGTCATGTGATAATGGGACATAACCAAGGGTACCCATCTGGAATTATTCCTAAAAATCATTGTACAAGCCTATGATGTCAAAGATCAAATGACACGCACCCAATCATCCTCACACAGTCACACATATTGTTAATATTCTTTTGTTTTTCCTTTGGTACTAATTGAATTGTACTACTGATGCAGCGTACGTGGCTAGGAAGATTCTTTATCAAAATTCGTTAATTCTTGCAAATATCGAAGGTGATAGATTTGAGAGAAACCTCGATATTTTTTTTAACTTCAAAACTACTGAATAACATAAACGTCTGACAGTGTTTAAATAGCCAGAACTTAATTGCAGATAAGTAAATCCTAAACTTATTAGAAAAAAGGAAATAAATTATAAAAATTGTCAAAAGTGCCCGGGACTTATGAAATTGCGATTTTGACCCCCAAGATGACATCGGATGGCCGAAATCAACTGTACATCATGGCAAAGCGATGAGTTTTTCTTAAAACGCCGTTTCCGCCCAGAAAAACACTAGAATTTTGTCGAAATCCGACACTTTCTTAATTTGCACTACATCAACTATTTATCAATCATCGTGCAATTACTTACTCATTGACTATATTTTAAGGAAATAATCTGATCAGAAAATATAAAGATAACATATAAAAATAATTGGTTCCCTTAAAAAATAATAATATTGTTTCTAAAGAACCGAGTAATTTTTTCATTGTAAAATATTATTTTGAGTTATTTAAAACAATATATATTTATTAAAATTTGTCAAAAGAAATGAAAAATAAGCGATGTGCATGTTATGTGATCTTTACTATTTTTAAATGGCATCCTGCAATCTGCATCACCTTGAGAATAAAAATAAATTAATAGTTATTTTATTTTTTAAATGATAAAATATTTTTTTATTTAAATTAAAAATACATTATATATTTTACATGCAATTTCAAAATTTTGAATTTGAAGTGTATTTCTAGTTGAAGATACCTAATACTAGAAAAATAAAAGGAATATATTCTAAAAGTAATTTATTGTTTTTTTCAACAATATCGTTGAGAAAAAAAGTCACGACTCCAAGAGAAAAAGGAGTTTTACAAATTCAAATTATCGGATTGAAATATTTGTGTTTCTTCTAATTCTAGCTCTCTCTTTTAAGTGAAAAAAAGCACCGAAAAGCATAGAAATATTATTCAGGATCTTTACTATTTACCGTATCGCTTAGATTATATATATGAAATTCAACATTTTTTTATGTATACACATGTCATATTAAGAGTTTCTATATTAGTCCGACTACATTTTAATAATTAAAATCAAAGATACATTTATAGATACCTCGAAATATTTAATATGATAACACTTGTTAAAATCCGATTCATCTAAATTATAAACTGATGTATATGGATGTTCGAAAAATTACTGTTTGAGGTGATATCTTTTTTTGACGTGAGATCTGCTGATATGGTATGTGTCTATAAATTAAATACTAACTCTCTCTGTCATGCACAAGAAAAAATATGAAGTTGCATGAGCTCGCACATGCATTTTTCAGGATCGAGCACGACGACCCTCCATCTCTCTCCCTCTCTTGCAAGCGTTTGCGCTCCGATCCCGACACTTCCTCCTTCGACCTCAGGTCCTTCGTTCTCCCCGAAATCAACATTTCCCCCTCAAACCCTACTTCTTATGAAGTCAGTCCTCATCCTCATGTACGTATATATGACTATCAACTTAAACTTTTAGTTGAGTTTCTGCGTTTAGGGTTTCAATGCGATCGATAATGTGATTGGTTCGCAGGTGGAAGCGGGAGGAGCGAGGTGGAACCCGACGCGAGAGCAGATGGAGATACTCGAGACGGTGTATAGGGGAGGGATGCGAACCCCGAACGCGCGACAGATTGAGAAAATTGCGTCGAAGCTCACCGAGTACGGGGAGATCCAAGGCAAGAATGTGTTCTACTGGTTTCAGAACCGCAAGGCGCGAGAGAGACAAAAGCTGAAGCGTGTTGGTCTTGGTCTTGCCCTTTCTCCAACCATCACTCTGGACATGAACATGGTATGTCTTTAAGTTTGAAAGCTACTCATACACTAAGATGTTTGTTGGAGTTTTAAATTATTGTCAGTTTGTGGAGTCTATTCAGGTATGATATCATGGAAAATGAGGACCCTACACCACTGTATAAACAAAATGTTCAATTATATAGGACTGCTCAAAATTAACCGGAAATCGTAAACTGATTTACACCTGAAACAAAGATGTTGAGATGAGAAGAAATTGATACGATGTCAGTTTTAAAATTTAAGAACCGGAAGAAGTAAATTCGGTTATGAATTATTTATACAAAATTGCGGTATACGGTTTAATGCACCTTACGTGGCTTGATATAAGGATATCAATAATTGATCTCCAATAATTGACGTCCACTTGTAGCAGCCAACGAAAACGGTTTAGTTTTAACCGAAAAACCGAGTCGGTTTGGCTTGGTATTGAGGCCCAAATCTTATTCAAAATAAATTCAGATTTAACCAAAGATGGCTAATAAAACCGTTTAGTTAATTTTTAGATTTGGTACAATGTCGATTTGAGCAGAGTCAATTATATTGTTCCGCATGTAAGAGTCTCACATACAATATACAATGAATACTCACAATCTAACATGCAAATAATAGTTTAATAATATATCGGCAGAGACTATAATATAAAGTCTGCCACTACGAGCCGCTACCATAATAGTCGTACCATCGGAACCCTTTCACTAGTTACACCACACTACTATGTTCTAGTCGCGAGTTAACAACGATGAACTAGTAGCTGCACGTCTTTTTGCAATAGTAGATACTGTGATTTTACTTATCAGTTAAAATTTGAAGATTGAGCCGACTTCAATACATAGCACATAACAAACATAAACTGCGAACTGAATTGTCACCTGAATTAAAATTGAAATTTTGTGGGTCAGGTGGGAGAGAACTCATACAAGAGGAAGAGCATGAGCTGGGGATTGGAGTGGTTTGAAGAAGATAGAAGATTGTGCAAAGATGGAACTCTGGAGCTCTTCCCATTACACCCACAAGGTTGATAAAATAATTCAAATGATCATCTTCTTGATCATGTGGTAGGTTAATCATTGTTATGGCTTTTGAACCCAAAACCACTTTGTCATTACCTCTTTTGTGTCATATATCCAAGATCTTCGCCCAATTCGCAAATGTAATATCAATGGCTACAATGTCTCAAATCAAATAACAATGGATACCAGTATTCAAAGAATTCGCCCTTTCTAGAGATTTTTTTTTCCTAATTTATGTGGCATTAGGAAAATGCTGGAAAGAGCATACAAAGAGCAAAATTTATTTACTGATCCATGCTACATGAATGAGAGAAGAGTATCACATTATGAATCAGGGCTGGCCCGTTCATAAGGCAAGAAAGACTTTTGCTTTAGGCCCCGATCTTGGAAAGGCCCTAAAATTGAGTTCAATATCATCATATTATACTAAAATTAATTTTCTTAAATCTCAAAATCTCACCAACATTAATCATTAAATGGAGAGGAGAGGCCCCAAAATTGAGCTCAATATCATTATTATATCAAAATAGACTCAATTATTTTGAAGTCCAAAATTTTAGCAACTCTAATTAATAGTTAGAGTCCCTAATAATTATTATCAATAAATGAAAAGTGCCAAGTGCGAAAGATAAACACAAAGAGTCGACGCGTCGTTGTTTTGAACGAGGTTGAAGCCGAACCAACGATGACACCGATGATGAGTCGTCAATGTGGAGAAACAAAGTGGCAACAACAACGGGGCAACGACTTTGTGGAGAAGAATGAGAGGAACTATATGCTGATTCCGTTCATTTTCTTGTGTTCATTGAGATAAGTTTTCAAAAAAACCCTAACTTCAATTTTTTATATAAATATCTGAAATAATTGGATTTTAGTCACTGCAATTTCATGAGTTTTGTTCAAATATCATCTCAAATAAAATTCGAGTTCAACTCACTCACTGAACGGAATTTGAAAATTTGAGGTTAGGAATTGATTTCGGGTGTAGTTTTTTTAGGATTTTTGATTGGGGATTTTTGATTTCAAGTGTAAATATTTTAGGATTTTCGATTGGAGATTTTTTTTATTCTGAATAGGGATTTTTAGGTTATTGAGAATTTCTTATTCTTACTTAAATTAATTGATTGATACTTGATATAGGGTTTTTGTATAATTGTTACTGATATTTTTTGTTATTTGGGATTTCCTATTCATATTCTGATTGATATTTTTTTGTTTAATAAATTCATTTCCTTGTATAAATTTTACTTTTTTTTCATCTGTATACATTTAATGGCACAACATATCTTATCTTGAATTTTACATTTGTAAGAAAGGTCTCGTTTTAAATTTTCTCCTTAGGCCTCTAATTTTTCAGGGCCGGCCCTGTCATGAAAAATAAGCATGTATGATTTTGAACTTGAATTTAAATTTAAAATCAATACATAGATGATAGGTCAACATCTACATGTGGCAAGTTTTGAATATGCCAAGAAGAGGCATGCATGAGACACAAAATACAAATGATTTTGTCATAACTATACTGTACTAAGAAAGAAGGAAAAAATACATATGATTTGTGTGAATACATGAGCTTGAAGTCCTCCCACAATTTTTGAATTATTTGTCTGCAAATGCATGTACTGGGGTCCAATTCTGATATGAAATGATGAACATTTATAAATGACACCTAGTTCCAATTTTAACTTATATATTAAAATGATATGGTTTGTTTTTGAATTTAACGCTTACGATTGTACATAGTCAGATTAAATGATCGGCGAACTCATATCTAAAAAACAAGCGAAAACTATTGTAGTTCCTGTCAGCGGCGCGTGGAAAGAAATGACATATCTTATTTGTATTCTTAACGTTCGTGTCGGAGGATACGAATCGTGAACATTTGACGATGGTTGACTCTTCCTTCGAATAATTTTTTTAACTCTTTAAGTATCACGTGGTAAATTGTTGGGATGTGTCTGAAATAGACTTTAGGCGGGTGTCACTCTGTAATTAGTGTTTTTAAGACGTTAAGCATTAGCAGAGCGGAGAGGTCCTTTCGTCCTTGCAGAGACTAATTAGAAAATATATCGAATCAAAAAATTAACCAAAAAAAATTAATAATTAATTGAATAAGACATAAATTTTTAGGACACGATGTGACAACCCAAAACTAAAATAACCTTGAAACGATAATTTTGAAACAAAGAGCAACTAATAAAATTAACATAGATACGACCTGTGAGGAGGAAGCCGTAGCTCTGCACGATGCCAACTAGTTCGAGTCGATTGGTCTTCGAGGTCACCTGAAAGCCATGGTTAAAGTATTCTGCAGCGGGATCGCAGAGATTCCTAATCCGTATGAGGTACAGGTCGTGACTCTACACAATGCTAAATGGGTCGAGTTGGACGTCTTTGGAGATATCATCAACGATGAGTGTTGCATCCTGTCCACTTTTGAGACATGTGTTTTTATTTATTTTTCTCGTCGATCTTGTAATTTTGTGGCTCATAAGCTAGTCATGTACGCTTTAACTAACAGTAGCTGGGATCACGATGCATAGTCTGTCCCACCATGTGTTGCTTCAGTTGTCTTGCGCAGTGTTCCAAAAAACGGTCTAGGCGGCCGCCTAGGCGCTCATTTTGACATTTTCGTTCCGTTTTTCACTAGTCGAGCGCTCAAAAATGGTGGAGGCCAAAAAATGGGCTAGGCGGTCGATTAATCGGCCCAGGCGGGCCTATTATTTAAAGAAAAAAATCAATTAAAAATTACAATTTACACATTTAGACCTAAAACGTCTCAGGCGTTTGGTTTAATTGGTTTATTCTTAATTGATTTCTACTTCTAAACTAATTATTTGTGAGATTGTTTATTTTTTATATAGTATAATTTTTTTTATTAAAAATAATAAAAAATATAAATCCGATTAATTCTTCCGGAGTGTTGTCCGCCCGATTAGCGCCTAGCGTTTTTTAGAACCTTGGTCCTGCGTCATGTCAGGTCAGTTACTTAATAATATTCGTGTTTTTCCCTAAAATAATAAATAAATACAACCTATGATGTTATGGGCTTTATCCTTTAAGCCCATCAAAGATATTCATCCTCCAAAATTCTAATACGACGAGGGTTGCACTAGAGTACAAATTAGGTGATAGCATACAAATGTTAGAACATATCTCAATCGTTAGATCTTATAATCAATGTATGTGATTCATGCTGACTCATCAATGGCATACTAACGTAATTATGAATTAATTGTATATTTATTTTAGTCAATCCACACCATAAGAAGGGTAAATTTGTATTTTTATACAAACATTTAATTTCCTTATTTATAAATTACTTAATTGTATGATACTTTCTTATTTATAAATTAATTAATTGTACAATATTTCCTTATGAAATCTTTCATAAATTACTTTCGAAATCAAATTGTTTTCATCAATTTATTACCAAATCAAGTTTCATGAAATCAATTTCAGTTTATTCGTCAAGTTTCATTCAATATGTGTCATTGTTCAATTCGTCACGTGTTATTATTCAATTCGTCATGTGTCATTGGTCAATTTGTCCAATTCGTCATGTGTCATTATTCAATTCGTCATGTGTCATTGGGCAATTTGTTCAGTTCGTCATGTGTCATTGGTCAATTTGTCAAGTTTTAAGATCTACTTCATCAATTTCGTCAAGTGATAATCTCAATACAATGAATGAAGCAAATATCTCAATGGAAATCACACCCAAATGAGATAGTTTTATGCAAGAAATATTTCATACAGGCGACATCTTATAAGTTCACAAAACTAGTAGTAAATTAGTATAACCCCTGAATCGGTACATCCCAACTCGTGAATCGACCTGCGCCCAAATGCGAAAGTATAGTCAAATTCAGTATCAACAAAAATGTATCATATAAACTCAAACAAATCAGATGCAGTCACAAATCATTAGCTTGGTTTCAAATTCCAAGGAAAAAAAACCCAAATAAAAAAATGGATCATATAAACTCACATTTTCAGATGCAGTCCCAAATCAAAAACTTGGTTTCAAATTCGCAAGAAAAAAACCCAAATAAAAAACCCAAATATTTACAGCAAAACTTATAGATTTGAGAATTATCGCTATCAGGACAAGGTTGCTTTTGCAGAGGACGAATGGTGGACGATTACAGAGCCGCCGCCGCCTGCTTTGCGGAGTACGAAATAGCCGCGACATCGGGACGAGGCTGGCTTGCTCCTGGAGCTGTCGAATCATCGATGTAGGGCGCGACACGAACGTCGGTGCAATTAGGAGCACGACGGACATGACCAGCACCAAAGCCTCTAAAGAATCGCCGCCGCCTCGACTCGTTGTTCCTGATAGAAGTGAGCGGCGATTGGAGCGGCGAAAACAAGAGATCGTGATTGGGAAATTCCAAATAATCGCCACCGCTTCGTCTGGTAATCACCCCGCATCCTCGTCCGACAATTGTCGTGAATCGTCGCCGCCGTGAATCATCGCCACCGCCAATCGTCGATTCGTGTACGGATTTAGAAAGGAGGTGGATGAAATTGTGGGTAGGGGTCTTGTGAGAAGGAGGCGGATGAAATTGTGTGGGGAGGTAGGGTTTCTGAAAATGAGGTTATATATATATATATATAATAGAAAGATAGACCAATATACCTTTTTTTATTTTTTTTATTTGTTTCATTTAGTAATTAGTATCATTAGTCTAAACCATTGATTGAAACTAATCTAATGGATATTAGTTGTTCTAACATTTGTACTCTAAATATAGTTTGTACTCTAGTTCATCCCATATTGGGCGGAAAATATATACCAAAATCAGAAAGCCCAACCGTAACATTAGCGTGCTTAAGGCCCATCAGTCTAAGGCTTCATTTAAGTTGGGCCGAGTCTTGGGCCACAAAGATTCTCTATTTCGGAATCCACAACGCCTCTGTTGGCGTGGCACTTAGGCACGCAAATCCACACGGTCACGGTCACGATCACAGTCACAGTCACACGTGTCTCAGTGACCTAACGTTTCATTGCCCAAGTCCGTCACCGTCACCGTCACCGTCACCGCCGTCGTCATCGTCAAATTCACCACACGGTCTCACCCAACCGTTTCACCCATCGCAGCCGTCGAAAATAACCGTCAGGTGGGGCCCGAAATCCGACGGCCCAGAATCCCCGATCCAAACCAGAACTAGGGTTTCCAAAACCTCCCTCACAGAACCGCCACTATAAAAGCCTCGCAGCTCTTCGCCAACCGGTGCGGTGCAGTTTCTCCTGCCCACCCTCACCAAAAAAAACCCAAAAATTCCTAAAATTTTTATTTCTATTTCAATTTCATTTCTCTCCTCCGTCGCTCTCGTCGCCGCTCTCTTCGGCTCTCCGGCGACTCTAAATCCAAAAGCACAAAAACCCTAAAAATCTCCATTTCTTTTCAATTTTTTTTCGAAAAGACCAAAAAAAGAGGAAGGATCGATCTAGATGGCGCAGGTTCAGGCTCAGCACCAAACTCCGGCGACGGGACCTAACGGCGCTGCGGCGGCGGCTCCCGGCGGCGGGAACCAGTTCGGGACCACTTCGCTGTACGTCGGAGATCTGGACTTCAACGTCACCGACTCGCAGCTCTATGATCTGTTCAACCAGGTCGGACAGGTGGTGTCTGTTCGGGTCTGCAGGGACCTGTCGACTCGGCGATCGCTTGGATACGGCTATGTCAACTACAGCAACCCCCAGGATGGTTTGTTCTTGCTCTTGCAAAGAAAATGTTCATTGTTTAGGCGTTTTGCTTGATTGACTGAGAAATTTGTGTAGTTAGTGATAATGCTATGTTGATCTGGAAGAAGTTTGAAATATTGAATCTTAGTGTCTGATGTTCTGTGGTTATGGTTGAGGAAAATATGTTAGACATTATTGTTTAGGTGTTTTGCTTGATTGGCTTAGAAATTTGTGTAGTTAGTGATTTTGCTATGTCAATCTGGAAGAAATTTGAAATATTGAGTCTTAGTGTCTGATGTTCTGTGGTTATGATAGTTGGGGAAAATATGTTAGACAATCTATGACTTGGATGGTTACGTCATCATTGAGTTGAAGAATATATTGAGATCTCCTTGGTATGAAGTACCTTGAAATTGTTTTGGTTGACATTTTTGTGAAATGTGTCGAATGAGAACTTGCATTTGATTTTGAAAGCCTTTAGTTTAGATTTGGATATTGTATGAATATGAGTTTACCTGAAAATTACCGAAACAAATAATTTCTAATGACATGTGATTTACTTTCATATGAAATACCATTTGATCCCCCAGCATGATAATTGAAGTTGAGATTCAGTATTTCAGGTACTTGGTTTGGAATCATGAGTTTGAAATAAAGTTAAAAGATTGAAACACTACCTTATTGTTTGTTTGTGTATATTTGCTTACCACAGCTGCAAGAGCATTGGATATGCTGAATTTCACTCCACTTCATGGAAAGCCCATGAGGATTATGTATTCCCAGCGTGATCCTACTGTCCGGAGGAGTGGCTCAGCAAATATATTTATCAAGGTATTATATCCTGTTGGCTGGTATTGTTTTTTGATATTGTGTCCATTTGTTTGTGTTTCCATCCCTAGTGTAATATGCTTGTTCGAAATAAGTGTTTAGTGTTGTTTCTGTCTATGTGTATGCACACTTTATTTGCCTCATTTATTATCATTTATTCCTACTTGTGATGGTGCAGAATCTGGACAAGACAATTGACCACAAAGCTTTGCATGACACATTTTCTTCATTTGGCAACATCCTTTCCTGCAAGATAGCTACTGATGCTACTGGCCAGTCAAAGGGCTATGGTTTTGTACAATTTGACAATGAAGAATCTGCTCAGAATGCAATTGATAAGTTGAATGGCATGCTGTTGAATGACAAGCAAGTGTTTGTTGGACCATTTCTTCGTAAACAGGAAAGAGACTCGACTACAAGCAAGACAAGATTCAATAATGTCTATGTAAAAAATTTGGCTGAATCAACTACAGATGATGATTTAAAGAAAACATTTAGTGAATATGGACCTATTACAAGTGCTGTGGTAATGAGGGATGCTGATGGAAAGTCCAAAGGTTTTGGATTTGTTAACTTTGAAAATGCTGAAGATGCTGCTCAGGCTGTGGAGGGTCTGAATGGAAAAAAATTTGAAGACAAGGAATGGTATGTTGGAAAGGCCCAAAAGAAGTCAGAAAGAGAGGTTGAACTGAAGGGGAAATTTGAGCAGACAATAAAGGAATCGGAGGACAAGTATCGAGGGGTAAACTTATATGTTAAGAACTTGGATGATAGCATTAGCGATGAAAAGCTGAAGGAAATGTTCTCAGATTATGGCACAATCACTTCATGCAAGGTTTGTTTCGTTATGATGCTTGTAGATATGCAGTTTTTCCATTTCTTTTATCTAAAACTTTTGGTATTGATTCATTCTACATGGTTACAGGTTATGCGTGACCCCAGTGGGGTTAGTAGGGGTTCTGGATTTGTCGCCTTCTCGGCTCCTGAAGAAGCATCACGTGCTGTAAGTTTCTTTGTCACGTGATTGTTGCAGTAGTGTCACTGAGGAGAAAGACACTGATGAAAGTCTATTGTTTTTTCTACAGCTTGCAGAAATGAATGGTAAGATGATTGTTAGCAAACCACTCTATGTTGCGCTTGCACAGCGGAAAGAGGAAAGAAGAGCACGGCTGCAGGTACTACTACTAGAATGACTTTGATGAATGATTATATATGTGATTTTATTATCTTTGTTTGTTCACAAAGGAGGAAATTAATGGTATGTTCTCTTTGTATTTAATTCTACGAGTTATTTTTTCATCATTTGACTGGATTTAAAAGAGAGTTATTTTATCATCATTTCACTGGATTTGAAAGAGGGTGTTTGTAGTTATTTTACTGATCTGTTTGTCCTAACACAGTTTTACAACATACAGAAGGACAGTGGGTTTGCTTTTTCTTCAATTACTTCTGTGTTGTTGTTATATGCACATTATTGGCAATGCATTACAATTGATCCTTTAGTCATTAACACATTAATTTAAGTAGGTACTGTGTAGAAATAAATTGTTGTCTTGATCCTTGGTCAACAATGCATTAATTTTAAGAGGCGCTGTGTAGATATAAATAGTTGTTTTCCAGGGCCTATTACTTGAACCACGAATTTATAGTCGAGGCTTTTTGAATGATCTTTATTCCATTCCTCATGTCATGCACTGTCCTCTTTATTTCAGTTTAATTAGTCTGCTAACCCTCTCTACACTGCAATGCTGCACGTATTTGCTATATTCAGGCTCAGTTTTCTCAGATGAGGCCAGTTGCTATGGCACCTTCCCTTGCTCCTCGCATGCCTATGTATCCTCCTGGTGCTCCAGGTCTTGGGCAACAATTTTTGTATGGGCAAGGACCACCTACCATGCTTCCACCACAGGTATGTTTTCTTACAATTTCTTGTTTGATTTTTTATTCGAGTATTAAATTTTTCCAAAAATTCAATGTGATTAGTAGGATTACATAATTATTGTGTGGAATGTGTTATAGTATGCTTTATAAATAATTTTTATTTTGGAATTAAAATACATTGTATTAAAACTAAAATTTTAGTAGGTGTTGTTATCCATGGATATTATCTTTACTGCACTATTCCAAGATTATGTGAAAACCATGAGATCTTAAGTTAGTAATCATGTAGTATATGGTGTTATATTATTATTCCCATTGATCTGTACCATGGTGAGACCTTGCAATGATCAACCTGAGATTGTGCCCTTATAGTAATCATATTATTGGTTTTTAATAAACCGTGTTGATTCATTGTATTTTGCTCATTAATTATCCTGTATTATAGAATGTTTGTGACACCATGTTGTTTCAATGTATTATTTTCAATCATATGGTATATTATAATATGCATTACATATTTCAAACTGTGTTATTGTATTATTGTTCGTATAAGAAATAATATTGATTGTAGATTGTTTTCAGGATAAAAATATTCTATTAGTAGGCCTTTCAGCTTTTTATCTGTTGTAATGCTCATTGAAGAACTTGTGGCATTAATAAACGCAACAAGCTTAACCTGGGATTTGTTTTGTGCTTAGGCTGGATTTGGGTACCAGCAGCAGCTTGTTCCCGGAATGAGGCCTGGAGGTGCTCCAATGCCAAATTTCTTTGTGCCGATGGTTCAGCAGGGACAGCAAGGACAGCGTCCAGGAGGACGACGGGGAGCTGGGCCAGTTCAGCAGAATCAGCAGCCAGTTCCAATGATGCAGCAGCAGGTATCTGAGAGGATGTATTTGAGTTTTATTTTCCATTCAAGTTGAGCTTCTATTCATTTTCCTTATATTTGATGTGACAGATGATGCCTAGAGGACGCGTTTACCGCTACCCGCCTGGCCGGAATGTGCAAGATGTCCCTATGGCAGGCGGTATGCTCTCTGGCCCGTATGACATGGGTGGCATGCCGATGAGAGATGTTCCTGGTGGGCAGCCTATGCCTATCACTGCTCTTGCCACGGCCCTTGCAAATGCACCACTTGAACAGCAAAGAACGGTACAGCCATACACCTCTTATTATGATATTGCTTGCAATATATCTATGTTGTAGTCCCCAATGTTCTAAAAATTCCTCACCCCTCTGATAATTCTCGATTAATCCTTGAATCTGATTAATCTTTGACTAATTCCCAACTAGTCCCAAAAAGGCCTTGTCTGCCCGACTAGTGCCTAGTGGCTGTTAGAACATTGGTAGTCCCTAATGTTTTGTTGTACCTTGGTGTGAGTAGATGCTTGGCGAAAGTCTGTACCCACTAGTGGATCAGCTGGAGCATGAAGCGGCGGCTAAGGTTACAGGTATGCTTTTGGAAATGGACCAGACGGAGGTTCTGCATCTGCTGGAGTCGCCTGAGGCTTTGAAGGCGAAAGTTGCCGAGGCAATGGAGGTTCTGAGGAATGTAGCTGCTCAGCAACAGTCTAGCAACCCTGCCGATCAGCTAGCCTCACTATCGCTCAATGACTGAGCTTGTCTCCTGAATATGTTCACAAGAAACTAGTTTGGATGGATCAGAGTACTTGGTTTGGTTTGGTGTTTGTTTTGGATTTTAGATTTTGGAACTTGTTAGCAATGCTGGTTGACTTTTAGCTACATTTAGGGATGTTATGAGTTTGATACTTCTTCAGTGCATTGCTTGGCATGATTATGGATTTTATTTTGTTGGATTTTTCTGAATGTTATGTTGCTTGGATGAATTAGTGTGCAGTGGGGTTATTTCTGGTAGTGGTTGTTTCAACAGTGAATTGATGGTTGTAGGATATTTTTGTGATTTGTGGTAGTGTATTTCTTTATTGATGTCTGTCTCAATTAGTTGTATATGTGGTGGAGACATAGTTCCAAATAGACTTTTCCAAGTTCCATGTCTTCTAAAAGAGCCGGAGATGTGGTGGAGACATAGTTCCAAATATATTAGGCTAAAAGAAGCCGTAGAAATACAAAGTTCTTTCATCGTTAGCTACATATCGACCACGAATTAACAATATAATGCGATCATAGGAAGAAACGTAGGGTTGACACGAGGGAGAGGCGTGGATGTCTACGTATTTTAATCGCTTATTTTGTGTCGTAGACGTGCAATATGATGAAGTTGTCGGGGGTACGGAGTAACTAGACCACCGTTTCCAACAAGGATGAATTTTTCCATGGTGTGGTGGCATGGCTCGATAGTTGTGATTGTTTACATTGTGCATTTTAAAACACTTTTGTAACGTTAAATTTGGGACACATCCTAGTAGGGAGATGATCAGAGGTCGTTAAGTGAACCTCGACAGTCGAGGGTTGAGAGAACGCCTAAAGCTTGGTACATTCTCGACAAAGCTTGGTACATTCTCGACTCGGAGTAGGACATAAATTTCAAGAAACTCGAACGAGAGTTCGTCAGTCACACCCAAACAGATCATTAGTCACAACGTGCTTTTCAGAAATTTAACATATAAATTATGATCTAAATATCAATCTTAAAATAAATAAATTGATCCATGAGAGAGGGAGTGTGGGCCCATGTTCACTCCACCATCGACACGTGTTCATTTCCATGGAAATAAAATAATAGCAAGTGACGATGCGAGAGATGGGACATGTGACGAAAAGGAGCAAAGGTGCTTGCTTTGTCTTGGCTGTGGTTTCGCCGAATCGACGCTCTTTGCGAGACTGGTTGTTGCTAATTGCTATTGCTATTGCTATTGCTATTGTTGTTGTTACTCTTTAATAAATTCAGAGAGTGGAGAAGATGAATCAGAATTGGTAAGTGGCCTTCTTTGTGACATTTGGAATCTGAAATTAATCACCACTCTCTCTTCTCCTATGGGTCCTTTCGTAAATTTCCAGATTGCTCTTCCTTTTTAACCTCTCCTCCTTCTCTACATTTGTGTTTCTCGTTTCGTTTCCTTCAAAGCTCGTCTCTTTCTCTCTCTGCTCCGTTTTTGCTCATCTGGGTACGCTTCGTTCTTCTTTGTTTCACATGGGAAGGGGGAGAAAATCGATTTGGGTTCATTTTATGGTCTAATCTTTTCTGGGTTTTCGTTTTTTCGCTTCTGGGTTCGTGTTGTTCTGTGTTTTCAGATCAATCGGATGCGTGAGCTTCTGGGTTTTGATTATTGATATCGCTTTTTAGTGGTTGACCGGTCGTGGTAATATATATGATTTCAGAAGATGTTGTGTTTTGGGAGTTTGGTTGCTGATTTGGGTGTTTGATCTGAGACCCAATTTTATGTGTTTGTTGTGTGTTGAGTCTCTTCAACCTGTTGTTGTGGTTTACATTTGATGTGATAAAGAAACAATTTTTTTATATGGTTTCAAGCTTTGAGCAGAAATGTTATGTTTATTTATCTCCTTGTTATCATCTATTGGCGGATTTGATTTTGATTTTCTTAATATCATGTATTGAAGAAAAAAAATGTGGATTGTTGTTTGTGTGGTGGTTGTTTAGTCTAAGGTTGCACCTTTGTGCCATCTGACCTTCTTGTGGTTTAGAATTATATGGCATTGAATGCGTGTGATTTTGATTTTCATTAGCTTCTGAAGAGTGTGATGTAGTTGTTAAGTTCTGATTGCACTGCATTATACCCGAAATGTCAAGCATTTGTTTCATTCATGGTAAGGATGAGAAGCTCAATGTGACAATAATGTTGCCAAGAGCAGATGGAGCTTACTATTGTTTCTCATTGTATTTTTCTTATCAGCATCAATTATTTATGTATTGTGAAGGTTGTTACCTATAGATACTGAATTGCTAATTGTTGATACATTGGCCGGTCGTCATAGATGCTCTTAGACTCTTTCACCTGAGGGTTCGTCATTCTGAATAGTTTTCTGTGGTTTTGGAGAATGTAGTTGCAATCGTATGCTTTTTTCTTAAATATAACCACTTTAGGGGTAGTTATTGACTCATTTGCACTGAATCACTCACGTGTTCTAATTTCCCCCCTGGAAAAATGAATGCTGATCACTGCGCCAACACTGCGTTAGAGGTCTTTGATTGCTTTGTCTAACTGTTGCTTTATTGTTTCAGATTTTTGTGTTTGATAATTTTTGGAGCGTTCATATATAATTTACAAGGATATTTTTGCTGGCCCTAATGCCAAGACGGAGGGGTACTGTTGGTTCCTTTCCCGAACCATTTATAGACCCCCAGATTCACTGGAATGATTTGAGGAATACAGCTGAAGCCTTTTTGCCAAGATATATACCACTCGATGATGATAATATCACACATGCGGATCCTGTTGGGTTTGAAAGACAGAACTTGAATGGATGGCGGATAGAGGAACCAGGTTCTAGCAGCACACCACAGAATGTCAATCACGAACCAACTAATATCCTGTCATTGGACAATGTTAACGCGAACACATTGTCTGTACAAAGAGCCGACTCTGCTACTGGCCCACAAAGTATAAACTTAAATGTCGCCATTGGGGGTAATGATGGTAATAATTGTCAAGTTACGGAAAGTCATGATTTGCATAAGTCTAGTGGGCCGGAGAATGAGCGGATTTTGCCTGCCGATGGTTCTGATCCTTTTTTACTTCATCCTGCGCGTGGTGGATTTTTGGCGGAAGAGAATGATGGCACAGGAGGTTCTTCATTGGAAGGTCAACGTGCATTGTGTAAAAGGAAGGCTGTCGAAGGAAATGCGAGTAGCAGCTCAAGTACTTCTATTCCATCAGAAGAATTGAACCGTCCTGACTGGAGTTGGAGTACAATTGAAAATGCTGAAAGCTCCCGAAGAAATTTCCGTTTAAGGGTAAATCCTTCAAATCACGATTCAGTAAGTAATTCGTACTCAACAGCAAACACTGCTAGGCTTCCTGGTAGATCATCTACCCAGCAGTCATCAAGGTTTCCGGTGAATCTTTCTCTGGACTTCAGATCAGCAACAGTGATGGACGATACTAATTCCCAAAACCAGTCTGCTGCAGGTCATTTTCAAGCTTTGCCACAACACGAACAACCGTTTAGGTGGAACGAAAGTTCTAGCTCAAGAACTGCCGGCTCTTCAAATTCTTCCATTCCCGGGGATAGAGATATTGCATCGCACGAGGAGGCTTGGCCAAGAAGCATGCCAAGAAGTATATTAGAGCACCCCATGTTCATACCAGCACCTCAGTTTGGAAGTTTGATTCACAATCCTACGGATAGTAGTTTAACTGGTGGAAATCGAAATACCAGTGTTACGGGAGATGCTGCTTCACGATATCCACGGAGATTATCGGAATATGTTCGGCGATCATTGTCTTCTTCTGATGATTCAGAGCCTGCAGGCCAGAGCGGTAGCCATTCCTCACTTCGGTCAGTCCTGCCAGCTTCCTCTCACGATATGGCACTTCCATCTGGAGCCGGTAATCTAGGGCATCATCATCATCTATATGCAAGGCTAGCGTCAAGGGCCGAGAGACAAGGTGATGGTGCTTTAGCATTTCCTCATTCGTTCCATACTTTGCCAACCGGCAGTGAGGGAAGACGCAGGCTCGCTTCTGAGGTCTGTTCTAAAACTCTCGATTAACTATTAGTCTTATTAGACCCTTTCAAAACCAAACTTTATAGTTCTGCTAACACGTTACATAAATATTGAAGATCATTGATTGCATAGTTTTGTTTCCAGTTTTTTGATGAATCTTTCTTCGAAAATCAATTGACTGCCTGATTTATAACTAAGAGCATTGGTGTTCAAAGTTATTTGTTTATTCATATTGCTTCCATGCTTAAATATCCTGTCCTAGTGATCAAGTCTAACTTCGTAACATGTTGAATGTTAAGATAAAGTGTGTCTTCGTTTAACTTCTGGTGATATTAGACTTTAGCCTCTTTTCTTTTACATGATTAATTGAGGAGAGTTTTACACACATTTGCTGTTTTTGTGATAATAATCACATTTTTTTTAGAATTATGTAACTTACCATTGATTCAAAATAAAATTATTATCAGTTAAATCGTGTAAAACATATCATGGTAATGGTAGTGTGTTGTAAAATCTACAGAGTATAACCAAATCTCTATCTGAAATAAATTCTTAATTTTTTTTCCACACTAAATTGAAATGGAAGGTGTTGATTTGTTTTTTAAAATATATAGCAAATCATACTGGTAAATGTAGAAGTAATGGACTTGAAGAATGATTCAAAGGACAAACGGGGGATCCTTATCTTTGTAAGGTTCCATGTAGATGTTGAGTTCTTGAATTGGATATTTTCAATGTTAACTTGAGGAGTCACTAAGTGGTGTTGATAGTTTCACCTCGCTTCCTTCATGGATTGCTAGAAGGGTCACTCAAGTGATTCAAGATGCATACGAGGGATGTCACTTTCTGTGGGTCTAGTTTTGCATGCAAAATGTATTTTGAGCTTCCACAAGAATATGCTTCATATTTCCGCTCTTAACTTTTCTGTATTTTCCAAGTTCTCTATATCCTTTTCTTCCATGTTTTGTCGTATGTAATTTATTTGAAAATCAACTACTTGGCTGAATCGTTTACTTTGTCAATTTGAGTGGAACAGATACGCAATGTCTTGGATCTCATGCGTAGCGGGGAGGGTTTGCGATTTGAGGTAAGCTTTTAGAATTACGTTTTTTTGGAATTTGTAGAGCTCTTTAATGAAATCACACTGCCTTCAAATTTTAAATGCGTGTCTACTTATTTTTGTCAACTGACGAACCTCTTGAGTGGCTAGAATGTGTTGTCAATCAACATGTATGTAATCAACATGTTATCTGAGTTATACGTACGTACATGTAAAATGATTCCACTCCATTTCCAGGATGTTATGATCCTCAACCAGTCGGGAATTTTTGGGGTAGCTGATGCGCACGACAGGCATAGGGACATGAGACTCGACGTTGATAACATGTCTTATGAGGTAAAACATACACATAATGCATACACCATTTCCTTCATCAAACAAAGCCCTTATTTCCATCTTTGGTGATTGTAGGAGTTACTGGCTTTGGAAGAGCGCATTGGAAATGTATGTACCGGATTGAAAGAAGAAACTATATCATCCCGTCTTAAACAGAGAAAACACTCCACTGCAGGCGCCCGGGCTGAACCCGAACCATGCTGTGTTTGTCAGGTAATGGATCGGATCGAAACATTCTCTTCCCCATTCCCTTTTCGGTCTTCACTCTCCGCAGCCGCTGAACGTTCATTGTGTGCAGGAGGAATACAACGACGGAGAAGATCTCGGGGCGTTGGACTGCGGGCACGAGTTCCACGCTGAGTGTATCAAGCAATGGCTGATGAAGAAGAACTCGTGCCCCATCTGCAAGACGACAGGCTTGTCTACATGAGGGCTGCGTCGACGGCGACGACGAATAGTTTTCGAATGATTCAAGCAAGTAGAGTATTGTGGAGTCTATGAGATGTAATGTGCAGCATAAAGAGACTGAACTTGACATTGTTGGTCTGGTGATCAGAGTTGGAGTCAATAAATAAATAAAAAATCATAGGAAGAAATGAAAAAAAATGTTGAATTCGGGTCGGGTCAAGTGGTGATGGGTTGGGCCATTTTTGCAATATCTGGAATTGGGTGTGTGGAAAATAGAGGTATTGAGAAAGTGGCATTGGGAATTGTAGTGTGTCAATAAATACAAATACTGCTTTTAGAGGACAAAACGATGACGTCTCGTTGGATAAGAGACTCTGTCTTTTTCTCCATCTCTTTCTAAATTTTCTGGTGAATAAGTAGGTTGAGACCTTAGTCTGGTCCAGTAGCAATATACAAGAATTCAAAATATGATTTATCATATGATTCAACAAAAAAATTTGATATTTGAATTATCTAATGGGTTGATAATATCGTCAGTTTAATAATTCTCGTCTCCTACTTCATCAAATTGAAAGTAGTGCGTCTCCATCGATTTTGAACGATTTTGTTGCTTTTAAAAAGTCAACGTTATGAATTTATAACATATTTAGAAATCTTGTCTCCTGTTTAGGCAAACCCAGTTTTCTGTTTTGGCGAACCGAAAATATTGGATCTACATTGAATTTGAAGGTTTTTGACATCACTACTGATTATCATAATCTACCGTTATATTTTATATCTTCAAATCAGTCAGTACTTATCTATATTTTTTTAATCTGCAAAATATTTTGAATATTTTATTATTCTAAAGTATGGTCTACGAATAATTTAAGTTATATATGATAATTAAAATATCAAAAAATGATTTTATATGTCTTTGAACTGAAAAATGAGAGATGTATGATAAACAATAAGTGCAACTGGTTAAAAAACTTGAATTTTATAAAATTCTATATAATAATTAGAAAACTATATCTGTTAAAATGTTTATAAAAAATTTAGATGCATTTAAGTTGTTTTTATCGACAAATTGTATCAAAATTTGTGTTCGACTGTGATATGATAAAGAAAAACATCACCAAACTTGTGATTTTTAAGAGTTCTTAAGATTATTGGAGACTATTTAAGTTTAGTTCACAGAAATTGCTTATGTCATCTATAGTTGTTAGTTGGAACATTAATATTTTTTAATAGTTATTATCTTTCCATATTTGTCTTATTTAATAAAATTTCGATTGGCTAAAGCTGTAAACTAGTTGAGCTTAACTTTAACGAATCCCTCGAGCTTAATCATTAAGTATTTGGTTTGAGCTCGGTATCGAGTTCAAGACCGGACTCGTCTAATAATCGATTCTTGCTCGAGTTTGAAATTATAAGGCTTGTTAGACCCGTGAACCGACTCGTTTAGTATTTAAACAATTATATATTTCATTTTATTGAATATTAATATTGAAAATTAAGTAAATCGAATCGAGCCGAGTTCGAGCTTAGTTGCATAAATTCCTTTGTGACTAAGCCGCACACTTTTTTTACGAGTCGAACCGTATCAAATTAAGGCTGGTTCGGTTCGTTAACAACTCTAAGTCGGTCCCAAACAAAAAGCTTAGCCAAACACCCGAAAGTTCTAACTAATTCATAGAAAAAATGTCTGCAAGTTGTGTAAAGTTTGGGGGTGGCATATGCAAGTTCTATGAAGAACAGGGGAACATTTTGAAATACAAGAAAGTGAAGGGTAGAATGTGCAAATAAAAGAAACAGAGAAAAAAGCTGTTACGCGCTTCGAGGACAATTAAGGCGGGAGAGAGTAATCAAAATACGATTAAACCCATAATCCCAAAAACCAGACATTTATTTAAACCTTTAAATTTACAGTTAAACCCAAAACCAAACCCAGAAAAAAGAAAGAGAGAGAGAGAGAGAGACGAAGTGTAGAAGAAACCAAAATCCCCAAAACCTGAACGAGACAGAGCCGTTTCATTGTCTCAGAGACGCTTCTACACGCAATATAGATGACGCCGATGCAGAGAAAACAGAACCCATATCAGTAAATTGACTAATTGCCCTTTTGAAGAAATTTTTATGCTTCTTCAATGGCGGATCTGTACGGATCAACCTCCCAATCTCCTCCTCCTCATGAATCCGAAGACATCTCCACTTTCCTTCACCACATCCTCCACGCGCCTCCGATCGTTTCTCCGGCGCCGGAGGCCGATTCGGGAACTGGGTCGGAGGAGTTTCACCGGTTTGATGGGTTCGGGGACGGGAACAGAATCGGATCGTCTCTGGGTCTCAATCGAATCGGAGGTTTGGATTCAGATGCGAACGCTTCGCCGAGGAGGAGAGGGTTCTCGGCAGAGAACGATCTTGGGGACTTCAGCTGTGACAGCGAGGTAATTGATTGAGCTGGGTACTTTTTTCTGTTTGGTTGCTGGGAAATGTTGGTGAAGAGGGAAATTTTTACATTCGGGTCTTTGATTTCAAGTTTTGTGTTTAAATTTAAGGTGGGGTCTGATAGTTATTTAGGACATGGACTGAGATTGTATTGTTGAACTTAAAAGGGTACTGGTGGAGCCTCAGAGGTGCAAGTAAATCCGGGTCCATCGTCGTCTCGATCTTCATCGAAGAGGACTAGAGCTGCAGAGGTCCATAATCAATCCGAAAAGGTATCGGTTTAAATTTGGAATTTGTGTTTTATCTTTTAGATGATTTTGGGTTTAGGGTTTGGAGTGAATAGTGACGAGTTTTGTTTGTTGAGGGCAGAGAAGGAGGAGTAGGATCAATGAGAAAATGAAAGCTTTGCAGAATCTGATTCCCAATTCCAATAAGGTAATCGATATGGTGGTTGTAGTTGTAAAGTACATTTCACATCAAGTTTGTTTTTTTTATTCAGCTGCTCGTTTGTTGTCATTATGGTAGACGGATAAGGCATCGATGCTGGATGAAGCAATTGAATATCTCAAGCAGCTTCAGCTACAAGTTCAGGTTGGTTGGTGTGATCTTCCAGTCAATGCTGCTCATGCCTTAAAGTAGTTGCTACAACAATTTGTTTTATATAAATGCATGTCATTTTCTCATGATCAACATGGAAGAAACCTTCTTCCCTTTCTTTTGAAGTGAAAAGGGTTTCGCAACTGTTTGGAGGTATTTAACATTTTAGTATCAAGAAACACGAACTGATATTGAATTAGGTATGTTTGGTTGCCTGGTAAATAGTTATGAAAAGTACTATTAGGATTCAACTAGAAATGATAGAAATTAGTAAACAAGATGTGAAATAGTTTATCGATAATGAGTCTTGTGAGTTTATCATATCATCTCTAGATTAGTTCTGTGCCTTCTCTTTGAATTTTCAATGGGATTATTTTCTGAACTTCACTGGTTACTGAAAGCCTCACTTACCCATCATATTCACTGTAAAAACATATGGTGATGGTCAATTTTAATGACTAGATGGTTCCAAGTTTCAATATATAAGGCATTTTCTTTTATGAATATATTGCTCAACGGTTACACAAATCAGAAATTACCTTGAATTTTACAGTATCAATTACTGTCGATTGTCAAGTGCATGACTAGAATTGAAACAGGACACCCCTTGTCTAAATTGACTCTCACTTTGGAAAAGTTGATTCTTTGATTTTTGTTTCGTATCTCTTGGGATTGGTTTAGAATGTAAATCTTGCATAAATGGTATAGCTTACGATGCAATTGGTTCCGCAGATGCTGTCAATGAGAAATGGAATAAGTTTGCATCCAATGTGCTTACCGGGAGTACTTCAGTCTGTGCAACTATCTCAGCTAGGAATGGAATTTGACGAGGGGAATGGATTGCTGAATTCCAACAGAGAAGCACGCCCATTTCCTGCAAACCAAGAACGCTCGATGCAAGCAGCTTTTGACATTTCCCACCAAAACACTTCAAACCTGCAACACGACATACCCTCTTCATCGACTGACATCACCAATTCGGAGACTCCATTTGGTTTCGAGCAGGCTGAATACAAACCCTTCAATCTTCCCGCACCTCCCAAGGTATGACTCTAGCGCAAATGGTTTAATGAATTTAATCCATAATTTGGTCTGATGCTGGCTATTCATTTTGTGAAGGAAATGTGCAAGGAGGTGACATTGCCACAACATAAACTAGAGCTGATTGGTTCCGGAAATAACTCTTCATCCTCAAAACAGTAGTGATGTGTGTAATAGTGGTCATAGCATCATATTTGCTCCATTGTTTCGAACAACATAGGAAGTGTGAACTTTTCTACTTCATCAAGTAGCACCATAACTGGCAAACATGATTGTTGTATCAGAAAATTTGAAAACCATTAACTTATATTAGAATATTTTGCATGTTTTATATTTACGAGGCTATGATGTTTGTGAGGCTCGATAGAACATGACTATGTTCATCAACCCATTTGAGGTGGCCATTGTACACTTCTGGTGCATTTTTGTCAATCACTTGCTTGAAACAGAGCCTTGCTTCTGATATTTGTGGGTGAATATCATAATCTACATGTCTAACACAGAAATTAGCATTGAACCCATAGATTCAACATTTTTTCATTGCCTTTTTTGAATCTATGATGATCAGCCAGTGACAAGGTATGCTTCTTTCATAGCATAGTAGATATCAGACATGAAATAAAGACAGTCTATTCTTGTTGTCTTGTTGTAAGATTATCCGAACACTAGAACAGGCTCTACCTTAGAATAATCCAATGTTGTGACCATAAATTGTTTATTACAGTAATTGGTTGTATCGCAGATGTCTCTTCGGTTAAACCAAGGTTTACTAGTTTCCATCGTCTTTTTGCATATAAGAACATGAAGAAAAAAAATCCAGTACTGCCAATGCAAAGTTTCAATTCTTAGAGAAGTTATGAATTTTTACTGCCTCTTCCTTGCATTTTCATGGTCTCTTCTCATTCTCCATGTTTATGCAGCATCAGTGGAAAGGTCCACTTATATTGTTCACATGGACAGGTCTCTCATGCCCAAGGCCTTCTCAAGCCACCATGATTGGTACTTGTCCACAATCAGTTCCTTGGGCTCCAAGTCTTCAAACCCATCACTTGTCTACACTTACAATGAAGCTGCTCATGGCTTCAGCGCTGTTTTATCTGCAGAAGAGTTTGAAGCTCTCAAGACCTCCTCAGGTTTTCTCTCAGCTTACAGTGACAAAACCGTCACTCTCGACACCACCCACACTTATGAGTTCCTCTCCCTCAATCCTTTCATGGGTCTTTGGCCTGCTGCTGATTATGGTCAAGATGTAATCATTGGCATGATTGACACCGGGATATGGCCGGAAAGCGAGAGCTTCAATGACAATGGAGTGAACGCCAAAAACCCGCGAAACTGGAAAGGGGAGTGCGAGGAAGCGCCTGACTTTAACTCCTCAATGTGCAACAACAAGCTCATAGGAGCAAGGTCGATGAAAAAAGGCGCGATGGCTGCGAATCCTGAAGTTTATATTGGCCTAGACTCTGCTAGGGACGAGGCTGGCCATGGCACACATACTTCCTCCACAGCTGGAGGTAATTTTGTAAACAATGTGTCTTTCTTCGGGTATGCAGAGGGAAGGGCCACCGGGGTTGCACCACACTCCAAACTGGCAATGTACAACGTGTTTTCGGGGGACGGAAGCTTCTACTCTGATGTTCTTGCTGCCATGGACAAAGCTGTGGCGGACGGGGTTGATGTGATCTCAATCTCCATGGGTCTAAACGGTGAGCCACTCTATGCAGACCCAATTGCTATTGCATCATTTGCTGCTATGGAGAGAGGTGTGTTTGTTTCGGCTTCTGCAGGAAACGATGGCCCTGCGCTCGCCACTCTGCATAATGGCGTCCCCTGGCTCTTGACAGTGGCTGCAGGCACAGTTGACCGCTGGTTCGCCGGAACTCTGACTCTAGGCAATGGCCTGACAGTCACTGGCTGGACCATGTTCCCAATCAATGCAGTGGTGCAAGAAGCCGATCTTGTGTACAACAAGACCCTCTCAGCTTGCAACTCCACTGAATTGCTCTCCCAAGCTCCTTATGGAATCATCATATGTGACGATATTGGGTCAATTGAGTACCAAATGCCTTATGTTGCAGCAGCAAACCTGCTGGGGGCTATATTCGTATCAGATGAGCCTGAGCTAGGCTCTTTGTTTTGTCCTGGCGTGGTGATCAGCTCCAAGGAAGCCGAAATAGTGATCAAATATGCTCAAACTGGGCATTACCCATCAGCAAGCATAGATTTCCAGGAGACATACCTGCACACAGTTCCTGCTCCTGTTGTAGCCTCCTATTCGTCTAGAGGCCCGTCCCCTAGCTGTCCAGGCATCCTGAAGCCTGATGTCCTGGCGCCCGGGTCACAGATTTTAGCCGCCTGGCCTTCAAACATCCCCGCGGCCAAGGCAGGCTCGAACATGCTACTCTCGAGCGACTACAACATTCTGAGTGGGACATCGATGGCGTGTCCCCACGCTTCTGGTCTGGCTGCACTACTAAAAGGTTCTCACCCAGAGTGGAGCGCGGCAGCTATTCGCTCTGCCATGATCACTACAGCTAATCCGATCGATAACACGTTGAATCCAATCAAGGACTACGGGAGAAGCTCCCAATCCGCTTCTCCTCTAGCCATGGGAGCTGGCCACATTGACCCAAACAGGGCGCTCGACCCTGGCTTGGTCTATGACGCAACCCCACAGGACTACGTGAACCTCCTTTGCTCCATGAACTACACCACAAACCAAATCACGACCATCACGAGGTCAGGATCGTACAACTGCTCAAACCCATCTCCTGATTTGAACTACCCGTCGTTCATTGCCTTGTACGGTGAGAGTTCAGGAACCATTAGTATGACCAGACAGTTTCATAGGACGGTCACCAACGTGGGAGAAAGTAATGTGAGTTACAAGGCTGCTGTGGTGGCGCCAGAGGGCTGTGTCGTTTCTGTGTCGCCGGAGGTGTTGGTGTTTGGGGAAGTATATGAGAAGCAGAGCTATGTTCTGAGTGTTGCTTATGGGAGTGATGAGAAGCAAGAGGTTTCGTTTGGTGAAGTGGTTTGGGTTGAAGAAGGTGGAGCTCACACTGTGAGGAGCCCTATTGTGGTGTCTCCTTTGTTGAGTTCTTGAAGCTCGTCGTTCTTGTGTTCAGCTACTCGAGACTCAATCTTGTCAATCAAGAATGGTCTCATATTTTACTCTTTATCTGATGTGAGTGCTTATGGGCAAAAATTGTATTCATGATCAGTTCAGCATTTAGGTTTAAAACTCATTTTTCAAACCAATAGGGCCTAGTAAAGGGTCTTAGCTCTGCAGTTCTTTACCTCATTCGTCATTTTGATACACCTTAAATTCTGGGCGAACTCTGTCGCATCTTTCGCACCGCATGTATGGAGGGGAAATCGACCGCACTTTTATACCATGATTGTCTAAGTACCCAGAATCGGGATCAAGTTTCCGTAGTTCATGATACCGGGTAAATGCTCCACCTCACCCCAACATCTCCCGCAAGCTGCGATCAACGCGAAAAGATAGGAAGCATGTTCGAGCAATGCTCAAACTTGATATTCTAGTCATTGCCTTGGTCAACACGTTTGATGGATTCTCATTTGTGTGCACATTCAATAGAGAAACATCAACTTCCTCTGTGACTATGACTTCCCGCATGAAATGATGTCTGACATCAGTATGCTTGGTACGAGCATAGTGAACCTGATTCTCAATCAAATGTGTTACGCGTTGACCGTCACACTACAAATCCGCAACCACAATGCTTCCCAATGACATTGTATCTTACAACATTGATTGTCAACTAACTGAAGCACCATGTATAATAAACATATAACCAGTTCATCATCATTCATCAAGCACAATAGTCTACTATAGTTAACACATAATAAGGTTTAGGGTCTATGGTGTTGCATAGTTACCCATATACTGTGGGCCTGGCCCAGTTCAAAGTTGGGGCCGTATACAATTCTGATAAGTTCATTGACTATTTCACAAATATTGAATAGTTAAATGGTTAATATAACATTTTTAACAACCATAGGGGTCGCTAGAAAATTCGTAGAATCGTTCTCATCAACGACCTTGCTCAATTCTGAGCGAAAAAATTCCCCAGAAATCGTCTCTCTTCTCTCTATCATGGCTCTGCCTGAGCATCGCATTCAACAATACTATCAAAATCAGCATCAGAACCAGCAACACTCCAACCCTTTCAGGTGATGCTTCAGTTTCGATTTCCATAGCCTCAAAAATCTTTTTTTTTTCTGAAACCCTAGCAATTATCGTGAAATCTTCTCCATTTTCTTCAATTTCTCTCCATTTGATCTGATTGTTCTGTTCTGTTCTCAGAAATTTGTGCGAGATCGATTTACAGGATCAGTCTCAGCATCCTCCTTACATTCCTCCATGTAAAGCTCTCCGAGCTCTCCATCTTTTTTTTTGGTCTTTTTGTTTTTTTTTTGTATCTTTTTTTGCTTGTAGTTTATTGCTGATGCATGGGTGGTGAAGAAATCTCTGGAATATTTGGAATTTGCTTAATTTGGTCTATTGGGTAGCTTAAAAATGATAACTTTGAGTTAGGATTTTTACTGTTATGAAAAAATTGAACTCGATCTTGGGGGTTCTTGAGAAAATGTAGTACCATATCTGTCCCAGAATAAGTTTCCAATTATTAAAACTGTTAAGAACCTGACAGTCAAATTAATAATGAAAACACAAAATTGGATAAAATTGACCTTGAATTGATAGAACTCTCATATGGAATGAACCCAGATGAGCCAAAGTTCCTCAAGAGGCGTTTATTTACGCAGTTGTTAAGATACCAAATAAACTCTAGAACAAGAGATTATATAGCTGCTCCAATCGCCTCAACCAGGACCATCATCCTTCAGCTCCGCACTCCTCGCTGAACCAGAACGACAAGCTATCAGACGTGCCTCACCACAGATAAGAGAGCAACGTCTCATACAAACGAGCCTAAAACACATCGTATACCCTGATTGCCTTGCCTGTGTGCAGCTCATTAACCAAAACACAGACGTTTTCATTAACTTCCTTTGTCTCCAAAACGCCGTCGCTCCGATTAAATAAATATTTAAAGTCCTGACAAATTTGCTAGGTTTAGTGTTTCTATGCCCCATTTTGTTTTAACTAATTTATTGAGGGATATCATTGGTGATTCACGACTAATTAACGAACAAAAAGGATATGCGACACTTATTTTAGGAAATCTTCTCTGCTTTGACCAGACAGTTTGTTCTGAAAATAAGTCAATTTTTTTATTTCTGTGTGTGGTAATTTTGGGTTTGTTTATTGTAGTTCATGTGGTCGGGTTTGCACCTGGTCCCGTTGATGGTGGAGAAGAGTTGCAATGGAACTATGGATTGGAGCCCAAGAGGAGGCGATTGAAGGAACAGGACTTCTTGGAGAATAATTCACTGATATCCTCTATTGACTTCTTGCAGCCACGTTCTGTTTCAACGGGGTTGGGTTTGTCCCTTGACAATAATCGCATGGCTGTTTCTTCTGGCAATTCGGCTTTGTTATCACTTCTTGGCGATGAAATTGATAATCAATTACAGTGGCAGGATGCAGAGATTGATAGATTCCTCAAAGTTCAGGTCTGTTTTCATAAGAACTTAATGTTGTGAGATTATCTTATGGCATTATTACTTCCATATTTCTGTAATTTAATAGCTTCTATGTTTGGGAAGAAACACGTGTAAATGTGTTCCTTAAGTCTCAAAATATATCCATAGTTCAGTTATCATGTATTATGGATGATGTTTTGCTCTTCATGTCAATTTAAGTATTTTGTTATATGTGCCATCTCATTGATTTCGGGGGGGATCATTGTTGCATAAAGGCAAAGATTTGTTTCCATTTTTTTTATTTTGGGGTGAGCATTTTGGTAATAAAATGCATGCATTTCTTCATTATCTCTTACGTAGATCACATGTTAAATCTGCCCGTAGTGCTTATTCCTGCCAACAAGGCTATCTTATTTTTGTTGCAGCCCAAGCATGCCATGGCGGCCCCTTTGTCTGTCTGTCACTTATTACAAATATTTGCACCTAGATGTTAACTTTTCAAAAGATCAATTGTGCAATTTTCTGGATTTTTTTTAGTTTGATATTACTATCAAGTAGTGTTTGTTTAAGTATCATCTAGTTTGTGCCCAAAGAAGAGAGTAATAAGCATCTGGATTCTGTTGATTTATTTTTATTTGGAGTAGAAAGGTGTGTTTTTGTTCTGCAGAGGGTAGTAGGAGAGAGAGATTGAGGGTATAAATCTGTGAAGATCGTCACACCTGTGAGAGAATGATTATGATAAAATCCTTGTTTGATGGATTTATTGGCTAATGTGTTGGAGTCTCTTTGGCACTGAGGCTGTAGTTCTCATGTTAGGGAGACTTGAGTTACCGAAGTTATGTTGCATGTTTAAGAAAGATACTGACTATTTATTTGTATGGTTCTTCATCGATAGGCTGGAAGTTATTTATATGTTTCCTCCCCCTTTTGCCTGGATAGAACGCATGCTGACAATATCAGTTTTAAATTTGCTTTTCTTTGAGTCTTAAATTAAATGTTCACCAACTTCTGAGGTTTGAACTGAGATCAGATCATCCAAGTTGTTTTTTTCCGTCTGGGTAAATTGTATAATTTTTTCCTTTCTTTTTCACTTGGATTCTTGATTTTCATTTTTTGGTGTTCATCCTTTTGGTTTTGAAATTTTCCTTTGATGGATCCTTTGCTCTGTAATCCTTGCTTTCTTGCCTCGTATCTTTGCCTGTTTTTGGCGGAGATAAATTCTCTTCATTACCTAAAATATGTCAAAAAAAGTAAGTTGCATTCTATCTTATTTAAGTTTGTGTAATGGTATTAGAAGGGAAGATTTTCTTTATGTGCTGAAGTCCTACTTATTGCGCAGTGTATAGTTATGGACAAAGAAGCATTTTCTTTTATAATTCAATCGATATCTTACCTGTTTTTCTTCTGGTGCATAGGGTGACCGGTTGCGGCAGGCTGTCCTTGAGAAGGTCCAGGCTAGTCAACTCCAAACTATCTCACTTGTACAAAACAAAGTACTTCACAAACTCTGTGAGAAAGAAATAGAAGTGGAGAATATTAACAAGAAGAATAGGGAGCTTGAGGAGCAAATAGAACAATTAAGTATGGAGGCAGGTGCATGGCAGCAGCAGGCTAGATACAATGAAAACTTGATCTCTAGCCTCAGATATAATCTCCAGCAAGTCTATGCTCAAAGTAGAGATAGTAAAGAAGGATGCGGAGACAGTGAGGTAGATGATACAGCTTCTTGTTGCAATGGTCGTGCCATTGATTTCCACCTGCTTAGCAAGGAGAACAACGATATGAAAGAGCTAATGACTTGTAAAGTTTGCAGAGTTAATGAAGTGTCCATGCTATTGTTACCTTGCAAGCATCTCTGCTTGTGTAAAGAGTGTGAAAGTAAGATTAGTTTTTGTCCGGTATGTCAGTGTTCTAAGTTTCTCGGAATGGAAATTTATATGTAATGGATATGTGTGAATGCTCTAAATGTTTGAATCTCTTTGTGTACATTGTTCTAGTCTTGTTACTTGCCTTACTGGTTCGCCTGTCTTTTGCTTCTTACCCTTCATACTACTATTACATATTTCCCAGAATTGCTTGAATTTAGTTTAGTTAGGTTAGGACATCTATGGTTGATGCCAAAATTTGTGTCTATTTGATGTCAAATTTGGCTGAAATGTTTAAGATGTATAGCAACCCTCTATGTTTAAGATGTGTGAAAGAACTGTATATTAAGATGTATGAAAGAACTGTGTATTTTTTTAACTTCACTTTTCGATAGGAATATAGAGGTCAAGGTAGTAGGTTAAATAGTTTATCGTAGCCTTTCATGTTATAATGAAATTGAAAGTTTACATATTATAGTTCCCTGTTCATTTGTTGTTTATGTTGTATTGAGAATTGTAATCTACCTGATCTTATTGTCACTTGAAGATTATATAAGAATATTTGTCTGAATGGTTTGAAACACCCTACTCCAATTCCTGGGAAGAGTGGAAATAATTTTACAAGCATGATTACTGAAAATGTGTTACAGGATTTAACATTTGATTGTTGGCTGAACCATACAAATCAACATACCTCCATAGGAGGTGTGGATGGTGAAAGACCAGTCAAAGAACATTCAGATGAGCGACAAGAGTTGATGTGCAATGACATTCAGGTATGTAATCATCTTCTTTTTAAAATCACCAGCTAGAGAAATGCGGGAAACATGAATAGTTATCAAGCTCCAGATTGTAATTGCTAATTAGCTTCATATATTTATAATTGTTTCAGGGGAAAGAGCATTTAAAGTGTACTCATTGATGGGTGGTGTGATGCATGATATGCAGATTTCTCAGGAATACCTGATTTATTTCTGCGATGCAGCAGAAACTTAAACCATGAAATAAGTTGCTGAAGTTCAAAGTGAGTTGTTTTCAACCTCTAAGTACAAGGCTGTAATTTATATCAAAAGATTCAAAACCATATTTTGCCACAGCTGTTTAATCAGATTGAATATAATAAAAACTTTTTGCTGCTCTTGAAAATGGCCCAAAACAAATAAACTGTTCCCCTGTAATTTTCTCTATTGTTATTTATTACCATCTGTTCTAAGTTGCAGCTTCTAGGCAAGGGTCGGGCCCAGGGGTTCAATGCATATCTTGAATAGATTATTCTGATGCTGATCAGGTTCGTATTTCTCTATCAATGTAACATAACCGTAACACTTTTCCTTTTGTTAGATTTATATAATTGTATGTCGTTACTGATCTGGAGCTTGTAATGGTTGTGTATCAGGTTGTCCATTTTGGACTGAATATGATTAGCTTGCCCACCACTATGGCCGACTCCTCAAGTAGCTTGTAGAAGACACGAAAGCAACAACTGAGCTGATGAGTTGCAAGCTTGCAAATAGTGGCCGGCATGAATTGAATTGAAGCGCTTGATTTGTAAGTTGACTTCCCAATAAGATAAGCTCCCCAACTGCTTGTTGAGAAAAGCTAATATAATTAAAATGCAAAGCCATATACGGAACTGGAGAACTTAACAGTACACAGTTATAAAAGACTGGTAGCTAAGATTGAAAAAGAAAACAGGAAAAAATAAAACTGGTACCTTAATTAAGATACTTGTTAGTAAATAATCAGCTATGGAACTCAGTTTTACCCAAAAGTAAGTGTTAAAATCACCCAAAAACAATTACTTGGCAGTGTAGCTATCTGAAGTAAGACATGTTCTTCTTGTCCTGAAATGAGCTTCATGTTTGACTCTTACAAAATTTAGGATCAGTGAAGTTAATACTTTAGATTTATCGCTCATACATGCATAGGTTCCTCGGATCATTATTTTGATGTGTAAGATTTTAGGGAATTGCATATGGGTACAACTGCCGAAACCAAATTCTTATATGGGTCACCCAAACACGAATTTCGTACGAATGATGGGTAAAGGAATGGCGAAATTCATGTTTATAAGGTGACCCAGATGGGAAAGCGGTTTCTCCAGGTTTACCCAGCTGCAATTATCCCTGAATTATTGAATTAAATAGTCTAAACTTGGTTGGCCCTTTCAATCAAAATGAAAGCTGACATGAAGCTTCATTTGCAAGGTAGCGAGCCGTATTATGATAACTAATGATGACTTTCTAGAGTAAAAGAATACTTTAGTTAGCCTAGATTGATGTATGGACCATGGTTGGTGATTAGAAGCCTTGGGAAGCAAGATTTGGCTTAGTTATGGTGCACATACCATGATTTTTCATTGGAGAAAAAGTAGGTAAATATGGAAAATGCATATACATGCTTTAGTTGAAGAACTTTTATCTAATCATGCCATGGAAAGTGATGACAAATAGGAAAGTGAATATGCTTCTTCCATGATTACTTACATGTATCCATCTATCTATCAATATCAGTATCAGTATCAGAAAAAAATATATTCCCTACTCCACTTAATTCCACCTCATTCCATGTCCCATGTCCTCTCATGCTTCCTAGCTAACCTTCTTTCCCTTTTCTCTCCTCATTTTCCAGCTACCCTTTTTTTCTTTCTTCCTTTAATTTCCTTTTTCATAATTAAAAGGGAGCCATGTGCATATTCTTAGTCATCAGCTGTAAGATTTCCATTTGAATTTTGGTCAAGTTTTAGTATGATATCTGTATATACAAATACAATACATTACTTGACTTCAATCATTCAGAACATGACTTATTCCCTGTAAAACTGTTTTGTGTGTGAGTGTGTTTGTGTTCTCTTTTCTTTTTCTTTGGTTTTTGTGGGGTCTTGAACTGAAATGTGGGCATTAGCCATGGCTTTGGTGATTCCTTCCACTTTGTACCTCTTTTTTTCTGCATAGCATCAGAAATCAGAGATATGAGAGACATAGATGCTTTGTTGTTGTTGCTGTTGTTGCAGGAATTGAATTTTATCCATATTTTTGCAGTATGTGTGTGGTAATGGAATTGAATTGTCTTTTGACTTGGCCCCTACAACTAAATATTCTTCTGGTACAGTACTGCATCATAAATGTCTCTTGCATTCCCACATGATCTCACCAGAGACCCCCTTTATAGCTCCCACATGCAATCCCTGCCCTCTCTCTATCTCATTTATCCTCTTTTGCTTTGCATCTCGAGTCGTGTACTGTACTCTCGTTGTGTCAAACGGTCGAGAGCTCTGATCTCCCCGTAAAATCTTTGTCGATCAAACTGAAGGCGGGTTTAGCAATGTTGTGACTTATTGTTGTCGTTTCAAAATAAGTATCTGGTTTGAGTTTATGCAGAATATGTATATATAATGTCTCCAAATATATATATATGTGTGTGCAGGCACATGGAAATGTTGAAAATGTGAGATCAGATTTCAAGAACATGTGATTGCTGTATTCAAGGCAGAGTGAGTGCATGCAAAGTTCTTGTTCCAGACACAGAGAGAGAGAGAGAGAGAGAGAGAGAGCTTAAAAAAAAGCAGTCACTTGGTGTTGTCTTTATGCTGTTGTAAGCTTGTGTTGTGTGTATATATTCTAATTACTCTGTAGCTAGTGGCTAGCTCTTCCATGGTGTAAATTGCATCCAAACAAAAGAGAAGGCCATGGCCATAGGTACATATATATATATATATATATATCACATCTATTTGCTTTGATAGTTCCACTTTTAGGAACAGTCTCTGTTTTTGTTGATTCCACATTCTTCATGTCCAACCCATTAATTAGTTTGACCATGAAACAAACTTCCTCATCCTCTCACCAACTTCAAGTTAAACTCAGGATCACTGTACATGACTAACCCTATCTTGAACTTGAATTTTTACATGTGTAATCAAACTTGTTTGGTTGACCAGAGAAATAGGTCAGTGGTAGCTTCATATGTATTCTCAAGGCAGAATAAGGAGAATGGTGAATGAATGGAGCACGAGCGGTTCGTTTACATCTGTATATACCTAATAAACATTGGGAATGGGTTTAACGGGAATTGAGGGCGTGACAAACAAGGTGCGCCGAAAGAACTCCGTAATTGTGCCGGGATTATGTCTGACGAGACATTGACCAAAGTGTGTCGTGTATGATGCATATACTCGATGCAGTCGTTGTCAGTCACAAGCAAGTCTAGCATTTTCGGTCATGCCCAACGCACGTTGATCATATAGGGTATAAGAGATTGTAACGGATATGGTTAATATATATAAGGTATCGAAAATTATAGTCGGAGAATTATTGATGGCGCGTCGACTATTATTGATCATACACAGTATATTATTTTGGGCATTAGCTTTTTAAAATTATAGGCCTAAAATATTTAAATTTTAGCATGAAATTTTAGGCCTTTTTAATCATACTTGAACCATTTTTAAGTATGAGCATGAAATTACTCCTCTATCTTCCTAGTCCTCTCCTCGAGATCAATCGCAAGATACTTCTCTAAAAAGGGCAGTAGCACATTGGCAGGAACCATTGTTGTAAAAATCGGCTAAGTTGGCCGTTTATTTGGCGCCTAGACGGGAATATTTACAACACCGACCTGATTTTTGTAATCGGTCAAATTAACTTGGTTAGGCGGATCAAGTTGGGCCTAAGGCGGGTTAAGTCGAATATATTCGGGTCAACTCGGATTTAGGCAGGTTTTGACAAAAGAATTTATTATTATAAATAATTTAGAAAATTAAAATTAAAAATATTTGAAACCAAAATAATTTATACTGATGGGTACTTTTATTGATATATTTAAGTATATAAATGTCACAATATTTTAAAAAAAAATTACATTTTATATCGTGAACATTTATTTTTATATAACATAATTCATATATTGATTGCATATGTATATTAATATACTTAATATAAATTAAAAAATACAAATTATAAATTCGATTATTCTTGTTTAATTCTCGTAGGGCTCTATCTGATCGACTACACCCATTTACTCTTACAGCACTGGCGGGAACCACCTCGCATTATTTGTTTCCGCGTAAAGTAGCGCTCCACTCCACTCATGGTGCTTCCTCATTTAGTTTTCACTTTCGTTTGTAAGACTATCACCTCATCCTGTACCATCACTGTTTTCCGCTGTGAGGTCACTCCCGTAGTACTTGTAGCGAGAGGCTAGTACATCACAAACTCATGGGTTAAGATCGTCATCTCGCCCATAACTTTTTTTTATCAACACTGACGTGAGAAATTCCAATCTATCGTATACACCGAAATTCAAACTCAATACCTCACATATGATAGAGTGAACTTCTTACCGCGCTCGCCACAACTTGTTTTAGTATGTCCATAACTTTCTTCAGTTGTACAAAGTGTTAAAACCGATCACCTGCCCTCATTAAAAATAAAATTCAATACTAAAATTACTCATTAAACATATAATCATACCTTTATGAGTTTCAAGTTCTTCGAGTACACAATGGTGAAAGTCTCAAGCCACGGGGACATCATTTTCTAGTCATCAATTTCTCGGCTACCTTCTGAAATGAAATGTGAGATAAATACATACAAGTACCCCTAACAATTCTCGAATTCATGGTTACAGGAAACAAACTCAAGTGTTTGATCAGTTTGACGTTCAATGATTCCAACATTCGTACTTACGATTAGTTGGAGCGAAGAATCATACTTGCATTCATTAATTCACCCTAAGATTGTCGTTAATGAAGCTATTTATGTCAAGTTCTTGAGAGAATAATTAGCTAAGAAGTAAATAAAATTAAACCACTTGATAATTATATTTCAATGAGTACATATAAAACAAAGATCTGGAAACAGTGCTTCGATTAGATAGCTAAATCAAGAAACTATTCAAGAAGTGAATCAAACTCGAAACACATAATAAACGGACGAAATCGACAATGCATGTTATGAATCAGAGGATCGATGGCGATGATGATGATAAAAATCCACCAAATGTATTATGAATCATATTTGTGGACCGATCATATAAATAAAGATAGTGCGCTGATTGAGCCATCTCCATCAGATTCATTAACCATCAACCTTTATGGTCGACATGATTGAGCAGCCAAAGAGTGGATAATCAAGCTGTCAATAATATTTTCATCATCATCAAGAAAATGCGTATGAGGGTCAAAAAATATAGAAAAAATGTCACGTACGGCGTCCCCGTATTATGCATGGTTTTCATTCACTTTCTCGAAAACGAAATGCGTTTTGCAGAATACTCGAACTATACTAACGTTTTACTTAGCCACAACGGTTTTAGTATTTTGTCAAAATGACAAAAATGCCCATGTATTTAAAAAAAATTTAAAAACATTTTCTAAAAACATCTTTTCTATAAAATAAATAATAAAAACTAATTTTAATATTGTTTTTTAAAAAAATATTAAAAAGAAAAACGGGTTTTAAACATTTTAGTATTATTTTTAAATACAAAGGCATTTTCATTATTTTCATAAAAAGTTAATAAAATTTTCAAAAAAAACTAACGCTGTTGAGGTAAAGTGAAACGTTGGTATAGTTCGGAGATTTTACCCAATGCATTTTATTTTTAGGAGGAGTAAGTGAAAACTATGAATAGTTCGAAAAAATAAGTGATATTTTTTTCAAATATATATATATGTGAGAATGAAGAGTTTGATCGATGAAGAAGCCAAATAAATGATTGGGAGATGAGTGCATTATTTAATTATTTATTATTATTTCTCCAAAAAAAACTACGAAATCCCAACAACCATAGGATTGTAAAATAATATTAATATTCTTTCACCTAATTTCGATGGGATTTGGGATCTTTTGATATGATATATGAAATCATTATATCCGCATTATGCATTATTGGCTGTCAAAGGATAAAACATGGCAGCACAAAAACATACACTGTGTGAGATGGCTTTTAATTTGTGGGGATTGAATTTATAGATTGGATTATCCATTGTAATTTAGGATTGGAAATCATTTGAAATCATAATTCAGATTAGGGATGGCAAAAAATTCGAATCCGACCGGTATTCGATCAACCCGCTCCATTCGGAACGGGTGAAACTCGATGTTTTGCGGGTTTGGGTCGAGTTCGGGTTTTATGAACGGGTTTTTGAGCGGGCGCGAGTCGAGTGCGGGTTGACCTATACCCGATTCGATTTCGACCCGCACCTGTACGAATTTAAAATAATAATAGTCACTATCAGATTTTTCTTTAGTAACGGCGTATACAGGAAAAATACGCCGTTACAAAATTATTAGTAACGGCGTATTAAGTAGTATACGCCGTTACTAATTGTAACGGCGTATTTTAATGCGTACGCCGTTACTACTGTTGATTAGTAACGGCGTATGTAGGTAAATACGCCGTTACAAGATGTTCCCGTTATGTTACCGTTTGTTACCGTTCTGTCGTTGTGTTACCGTTAATTAGTAACGGCGTATGTAGGTAAATACGCCGTTACAAAATCAATGTATAAATCTTCACAAACCCTTCTCCCATTCTCCTCACATTTTTCTCCCAATTCTCTCATACTTTATATTTCCCGACAAGGGCATTTCCGTAATATCATCTCCATTTTTCGACAAGTCTATCTCAAAATACTACGGTTCATATCATCATTCTTCATATTAGTAGGTACATACATTTTTTTTTATTAATAATGCATTATGTAATGTATTTTATTAATTTAGGTTAAATGCCCGTAGATTATTTCATTAATTTTGTTGCTATAATGATAATAATTCGGTTTTTGAATTGGTGTTATAGTTGATAAATATAGTAAATTGTAATTGATTATTAACGGTAGTTATTTGTATAATATATAGAATGGATCGTGGGTGGATAACATCCCGTAAGATGGGTGAGGAGTGGATGAACGGATTAAGTAGTTTCGTCAAATTTGCGAGACGAAACGCGCAAACAGATGGCGTGGGACGTTTCAAGTGTCCGTGCACTAGATGTTGTAATTATTCTTGGCACGATATAGACACCATTTGCGATCATGTATTGAAGAAAGGTTTCCTTACATCGTACAATGTGTGGATCCATCACGGCGAAGCTAGAGGGCCTAGTTCGAGTCGGCCTAGTTCGAGCCGAAATCTAGATATGAGTCTCCCGTCAAGTTCGCATAATCCCCCTTGTTCGACGTCGGCGCACACTCCATAGTACGTCGATCCGGTGCATCAGTTCGTGAATGATGTAGATCCATGTAGAGATGTAAGGATTGACGAAGATGAAGGCGAGAACGACGAGGATGAGTACGAGGACGAGGACCCACAATTGGAGATAAGTTCGGTGACCGAAGTCGAGGCCAGACTTACTAAAGCGAAGATGACGGCGTACAACCGGTTGGTGACGGAGTCACAACAGCCGTTGTACAAAACCACAAGCGCTGTCACTAGTGAAGATACTTCTTTGGAAGCGATGTTAAGAATGTTGTGTATCAAACAGAGCACCGGGATGTCAGACGCGACTTTTACCCAGGTCGCGAAAGAGCAATGTCGTATGTTACCACAACCTAATTCGTTTCCATCTAGCTACGCAGCTGCGAAAAAGATAATGAAGGCCATCAAAATGCCACACGTGAAATACGACGCATGTTTGTACGGATGCACTTTGTATTACAAAGAGTTCTCCGCTCTGGAAAAATGTGGAGTTTGTAAAGAACCACGGTTTACTATGGAAGGGAAAAAATTAGTTCCGCAGAAGACGTTGTGGTACTTCCCATTGACTCCTCGACTTCAACGGTTATATCTTGCGGAAGAGACGGCTGAGTGGATGCGATGGCACGGTGAGCGGGAGAAGGAGGACGATGACGTATTAGTACATCCATCAGACGGTGCTGATTGGATTCAGTTTGACAAGAAATATCCTCAATTTTCGGAAGAAGTCCGAAACGTGCGGCTGGCCTTGTCATCCGACGGGTTTTCTCCATTTGGGCCTAATGCTGGGAGTTACAGTTTGTGGCCTGTAGTTGCTGTCCCGTTGAATTTTCCACCCTCGATGGCTATGCGAAAGGAGTATAACATCCTCACCATGTTGGTATCAGGTCCAAAATCACCTGGTAAATGTTTGAACAACTTTATGCGTCCATTGATTGATGAGCTGAAGCAATTGTGGACGAACGGAGTTGTCACGTGGGATGCTTCCAAGAAAGAGCCGTTCATAATGCGGGCTGCTGTGATGTGGACAATCAGTGACTTTCCGGGTTTGGGAATGTTGGGTGGCTTGACCACTAAAGGCTATAAGGCATGTCCCTTATGTTTGGACAACATCGACTCTTCACGCAGTAACTCAAGAATATCTTACCAAGGTGCGCGTCGGTGGTTACCTCAGAAGCACCCACTGCGCTTTGTCCCGGAGGCATTTAACGGGCAGATCGAGACTCGTAGAAGGCCTAAGCGGTATTCAGGGACTGGTATTCTGAAGGCTATTAGGCGTCATACTTATCTCGAGCCTAGTCTACACCCGAAGCACAATAAACGAACTGGTTTAGCTATCTGTTGGTCTCATGAAAGCATTTTCTGGCAGCTGCCCTATTGGAAAACTCACAGAGTGAGACATGCGTTGGATTTAATGCACATAGAGAAGAATGTGTGCGACAACGTCATAGGTACAGTTCTCGGACTAGCGGGGAAGACTAAAGATGATTTGAAAGCGAGGAGAACGTACGAGGAACAGAATGTGCGCCAAGACCAATGGGTGGGCCAGGACGGGGAGCTCCCTGATGCGCCTTATGGGGTCAAGGGTGTACACCGGAAGGCCGTACTTGAGCATATCCGAGCAGTGAAGTTCCCCTCCGGATATGCGGGAAATTTGAAGATTAAGGTCAATCCTGATGAGAAAAAGTTTCTCGGACTTAAGACCCACGATTGTCACGTGCTCATCCAACGCATCTTCCCACTAGTCATTCGGAAGTACGTTCCGACTCATGTAGCAGAAGCATTAGCAGACCTCCGCAGGGTGTTTCAAGTGTTGTGCACGAGGGAGCCGACGAAGAAGACACTAAAAAAATTGCACGAAGATATGGTGGTTTTAGTCTGTAAGTTGGAAACAATCTTCCCTCCATCATTCTGTACCATTATGGTTCACCTGCTACTACACCTACCGGATCAAGTTATTCGGACCGGGCCAGTTCATTTCACTTGGATGTTTCCAATTGAACGGTATGATCCTTCTCTTCAGTAATTTCATTTCCAATTACCATTGAAATGTATAATCGAATATCACATTAAATTCACATTTTGAATGTAGGCAACTTGGCGTGTACAAGAAAAGTGTGCGAAACCCTCGATATCCAGAAGGTTGTATAGCCCAACAGTACTTGATGCACGAGTCTGTCACCTTCACTCAAATGTACCTAAACCGCGCCACTTCAGCCAGGGAAACATTTGTTAGTCCAGCTCTAGGTTTCCACTTATCAGTTGTTTCCCCACATGTACAAGTAAAAAGCGTGGTGCGGAACGAGAAATTGAGCGTTTCCGAGATGTTCTGGGCGAATTGGACTGTTGTTGAGAATTGTGACGAAGCAGATAAGTACGTAGAATCACATCGAGCAGGATTTGTTCAAAGGTTCCCTAGAAAATCTCTGAAGGACCGAGTTATGTCATTCATGTTTGAGTGGGGAAAAGTTGTAAGTACATTATATCTCTTATGCTACAATTCATACAACTTAATTACTGCAACTAATATTAGAATTTAATATGCAGATTGCCGGTCGAGGGGAAAAACGAGAGTTGATACTACTATCTGCAGGTCCTCGTTCTTCGGCGATTTATTCACAGTGTACTGTGAATGGTGTGAAGTTCTTAACGTTGCGAATCGATCAAGGCCGGAGAAATCAAAATTCAGGGGTCATGATTGAAGCAAACAGAATATGTTACTACGGTGTTCTTATGGACGTCGTTGTCCTAACATATTCCGAAAGCATGCCAGTCGTTTTGTTCAAGTGTCGGTGGTACGACGAACGAACCGTGAGGAAGGACGCCAATGACTTCATTTCCGTAAACACTTCCACGGATTGTCATAAACAAAACCCGTTTTGCCTTGCTATACAGGCGAAACAGGTGTACTACATCAACGACCCATCTCTCATAGAGGTCACTACAAACCGAGCAGTTTAGCTCGTGCAGGTGATGAAGAGCCAGAGTTCGAAGTAGATGAACCGTACCAAGAAGATCGAATTGACATGGTGCGACCGGGTGGTGTAAGGATCGATTTGAGATTCTTACACCAAAATCCACGGCCTGTCTCTACAGCTGATTTAGAGGACGAAGAGAACGAGGTCGGAGACAACGAGGACGAAGACAACGAGGACGAAGACAACGAGCACGAAAACAATATGGAAGGGCACTCAGATAGTTAGACAAATATGTATTTTACGGCATTTAACCGACTATCAATAAATTTGTTCATTTCCGTAACCGCGTATTCATGAATAAATGTATTCATTTCCGTAACCGACTATCAATTAAAGAACTTGTGAATTCGGTTTTTGAAGAACAAAGTGTAGGAGAAAAAACCACAAAAAAACAAGCTCTATCATCAAACCAAGCCCCTTGAAAAAAAATTCCAAGTTCTAGGATTAGTAACGGCGTATTTATCTATAATACGCCGTTACTAACCTGTTTTAGGGATTAGTAACGGCGTATGTGGTACATACGCCGTTACTAAATAATGTAGTAACAGCGTATTATAGATAAATACGCCGTTACTAGTGGTCAACAATCTTGACCATCAGACCAGTCAGGATTGTTGACTTTCGCGCTTGACTTCGGTATTCATTTCTCGTTTCCTATACTGAATGAAATAAAAATTGAAATTAATCATTGTACACTACCTAAAAATCATATACGTTAATCAAAATTGAAAACCACGTAACAATTTCTACCCAGAAATGTCATTTTCGGAGGTTTGACCGTTACTTACGGATGTGTTTACGGGTGATCGGTTTAGATCAGGTTTATACGTGTTCAAAATTTACTAGAAATTTGGCCTATGAGCGACAACACTATTACGCTTCAATCTGTACGGTTCGATTAAAACACGTTTTTTGACACCACTCACTTTCGGTGAAAGCGTGAGTTTAGGGTTTAGGATGGTAAACCCTAAACTATACCCTAAACGCTAACATCATCGAACGTTTAATTCAATTCAATATTTTTATAATAATCCAAACCGTTGGAAATGTTGGAAATGTCATTGAAGTGATATAGTGAAATTTTCAGAAAAATCAAACCACGGGAACACTCCCGATCAATCATGATCGGTCGAACCGAATAAAATAATAATTTAGGGTTTGAAATAGTAACAGCGTATGTGATGAATACGCCATTACAAAGTGGGCGGGAAATGAAATTTTGGCGAAAATTTCAAATCCGCGCCAAAATTTTCATTTCCCGGGCAAAACATTAGTAACGGCGTATATGGATGATACGCCGTTACTAATTTTACTTGTAACGGCGTATCTTCACCATACGCCGTTACTAATTTCAGTCCGTTGGGTAACGGTCAAAAATCTTTCCGTTACAATTTTTGCCCGTTGGGGATTTTGTAACGGCGTATGTACCTATAATACGCCGTTACTAGGGTTGGGTATATAAAGACCCAACCCTCTTCTTCTTCCTCACGCTCTCTGCCTCTCTTCTCTTCTTCTGAACTCTCTCCCTCACTGCCTCACCTCTCCCTCACAGCCTCACTCTCCGGCCAGCCACCTCCGTCTCCGTCGCCGTTTCCTCTTCCAGATCAGGTAAGTAGTATTTAAATTTTTAGGGTTTAGGGTTTATGTTAAAGTTTAGGAAATTTTAAAAAAATTGTATATGTGGTTGTATATATGTGTTAAAAAATTATATATGTTAATTTGTGAAATTGTAAATTTAGAAATTTGTATGTTAATTAGTGAAATTGCAAATTTATAAATTTGTATGTTAATTAGTGAAATTGTAAATTTATAAATTTGTATGTTAATTAGTGAAATTGTTATAAATTTGTATGTTAATTAGTGAAATTATAAATTTATATGTTAATATGTTAATTTGTGAAATTGTAAATTTATATGTTAATATGTTAATTTGTGAAATATTAAATTTAGAAATTTAGAAAATTAGAATTTGTATGTTGATTAAAATATGTATATTTAGAAATTGTATGTTAGAAAATTAGAATATGTAAATTTAGAAATTTAGAAAATTAGAATTTGTATGTTAATTAGAATATGTAAATTGTATTTAAATTGTATTTTAGAAATTGTTATTAAATTGTATGTTAATATGTGAAATTTATAATATGTGTTCAATTGTACTTGTATTAAAATTTAGTTTAATTAATTTATACGGAATTGCCCCTTAGGGGCATTTTCGTAATTTCTTAAAAAAGACCCGTAAGGATTACGAAAATGCCCCTACGGGCATTTCCGTAATTTCTTAAAAAAGACCCCTAAGGATTACGAAAATGCCCCTGAGGGCATTTCCGTAATTTCTTAAAAAAGACCCCTAAGGATTACGAAAATGCCCCTACGGGCATTTCCGTAATTTCTTAAAAAAGACCCCTAAGGATTACGAAAATGCCCCTAAGGGCATTTCCGTAATTTCTTAAAAAAGACCCCAAGGGCAGTTTCGTAATTTCTACCGAAAATGCCCTCGGGACATTTTCCGTACAAATTACGTAAATGCCCTTACGAGCATTTTTTTTCACACTAATTAATAATGCTTAAATCGTATTTAGATAATGGCCTCCTCGTCAAGCGATTCAAACGCCCGACAGAAGAAGCCACATGCTCGTGCACCGAGGCATGAGTTGATGGACCCAAAGTTCTTCCAGGCCTACGAGCAATCGGCGCTCGACACTCCGCCTCCGTCACCGCTTGTTGGTGGGGAGTCCCCTGATCACGGGGATTGCTACACTCCCTTACCTCCACAGCCGACTCAGCCGACCCCCGATTTCGGTTGGGGGTACCGGGTTGTGCCGCCTACATTCACGGGTTTCGAACCCTCGAATGTAGGAGCATCCTCTACTCCTAGTCCGCCGGTGAACGAATACGGATTCGTTTCCCTAGACTGCGACGAGACGCCGGATAAGGAGCTGTACTTCGACTTCAAGCTGCAGCCGAATTGCTTGACGACGAAGAGCTGGATGGCCAGGAAGGACGTCGAGCCAAAACAAGACGTCTGCCTCGACTTGGAAGAGGAGGCAATATCCAAGAACGGGGGGCCATTGGGATTGTTTTGGGACGCGGACTTACAGCGTCCGTGGAGTATGTTCCCCCCCGAAATAAACGAGGCCTGGAGTGTTTTGAAGATTAAACATATGGTAGGAAATTTTGCACCCGAGTGCGACGCTTCCTACCAGCTGTTTTGTGATCTTCCTATGTCCGAGTACCGGAGATTTTGGCGCAAAACTCGGGTAATTTCAATACTTTCTCAATTTATTACCCGAAATTAAATAACTTGGATATTTACAAAAAAAAAAATTTAATTTTGTAACAGCGGTATTATGAATTGCCGGCTGATTCAGTTCCACTCAAAAAGTGGATTCGCGAGACGGCATGGTCCGCTTATAAAGAGCGGAAATCCAATATGAAGGCATGGTACAAACTGTACGTCTCGCCTGATTATCTCAACTGCAATGGCATTCCCAACATATTTAGAGGGAAAAAAGCACAATGGCGGTGGCTCGTCAAACACTTTGACGAGAACGAGGTATTTCCTTACTTTCATACACTTTGTATGAAACATATCTCTAATTCAAATTCTAATTTTGTAATCATTTCAATGTGTAGGGTGTATGGAGTCTTGGAGAACATATGAGTGAAGTACGCTTGAGCGGCAACAAGATTAACCATCGATCTGGCCGGAAATCTTATCGGACTCTTTGGACGGAGAGAGAGCAGTCGGAAAATACAAATATCTCCGCCAAGATTGAGACTTGGCTTCTGGTTAATCGGGAACCGGATCATGATGTTTCGGAGGCAGAACTGTTACAGGATGAGGACAACAAGGCGAAACGCGTAAGTTTTTTTCATAATATTTTTTTTTCTACTTTATTATTTTTCATTAATTTAATATTTTCTTTTCATACAGATATACCTTAAGACGGCGTTGCAGGATTGGAGGTCGGACCCGGCCAATACAGACCAGCACGGAAACTTAAGAAGAATGACCGAAGCGGAGGAGGCTGAAGTGATGATGCAGGCGAATCAGCATTGTCACGACCTCAAGCTTGCCGCGGGACGAACAGATGCCCAACTCCCCCGAGGACGCAAAATTCGGGGATTTGGAGATGATTTCCAGGTCCCGCCCAGACCTAGAAAACGTGGTCAGTCCTCCAGCGGACCGTCTGCAGAGCAGTTCGAACAAATGGAAACTAGGCTCACCCAGGCTCAGGAGCATATTGCGCGGCAAGATGAGAGGTTCGAAGCTCAACAAAGAAGCTTCCAATGGATGTACGAGCATATGCGAATAGCCAATCCTTCTATGCCTCCCTACGACCCGAACATGTTCAACAATTTCGGTCCTCCACCCTCGTAGTTTAATATGTTTTAGGATTTGAACAATTGTTATCTAAATTTATTTTAATTTGAATAATTGTTATTTTAATTTATTTGGATTTGAATTTGAATTTGAATTTTCATTTTAATCTGTAAAAAATAAAAACCGAATAAAAATTATATATTATATTTAATATATAATTTTTATTCGGTTTTTATTTTTTTATAAATAAAATATTGTAACGGCGTATGGTATATAATACGCCGTTACAAATTTGAAAAAAAAATTATTAGTTCAATAATTTGTAACGGCGTATAATTTAAAAATACGCCGTTACAACATTTTCAAAAATTGGTATTTTAATACCTTGTAACGGCGTATATATTTACAACATACGCCGTTACTAGTTTGACGGTGTCAAGTCATCTAAACGGCATCGTCTAATTAGTAACGGCGTATGTTGTACTAATACACGCCGTTACAAAATTAACGGCGTCATCGACGGTTACGCCGTTAACGGCTCGTCAAAACGACGCCGTGTTGGTGTAGCGGCGTCTTATGTACGCCGTTACAATTTGTAACGGCGCTTTAGTAACGGCGTATCGTCTAACGGTACTTTGTACGCTGTTACAAATTGTAACGGCGTATTTTCGACTTGTAACGGCGTATGTACATACGCCGTTACTAAAGAAAAAAAATGGCAGTGAGTTTATATATTAATATTATGTAATATAATTTACATTCTTATTAATTTTTTTAACAAAGAAGTGAAAACCTAAATTCTAATTGCTAACTCACTTTAAAAACCTAAATTAATATATATATATTGTAAAAGAAATTTGTTAACTAAATCAATATTTGATTTTTCGGGTCGGGTTTTGCGTTACAAATACGATACGTACCCGAAGGAATTTTTGTGGTTCGGACACCCGTTCACGATGTGCAGGTCAGATACGTGAGCGGGTTCAAATAAAGTCGACCCAAACTCAGCCTATTGTCATTCACTAGTGAATTTTGAATGTTGAGTCGTATTTGTTACTGTGTACTATAATTAATGCAGGAAAACTTATCATAAACTTGTATTTTTTTCACTGAAAATAACATTGTCAAAAACAAATTAAAATTGAAATATCTTTATTTTAAGTTAAGTTCCTATTCTAATATGATATGAGAGTCACCATCTTACAAACACGAGTTCGAATCTCAAAACATGTAAAATTTTGTTTTCTTTTAATTTTCTCTTGTATAATTTTTTTAAAAACTCCACTCCCATTCTTTAATTTGACCCCATAAATCTCTTATTTTCATAAAATGTCAACTCTCTACGTATATATATTGGGCTTACATATGTCTAAACCTAAGACGGGTTTGTACGTGAATGAGGGTGTTGAAGTATAAAATTAGAATTGGTCATTTAACCAGTTTGTACTTTGAGTTGAATTGACCATCTAATGAAATTAACAAATAAAAAACGTATTTAAAAATAAAATTTAGTTAAATAATTATATTTTCCACACCTAAAAAACTTTTAAAATATTTTTATTCTAGTATATATATATAATCACTCGTTGCAAAAATAAAACAGTACACACCACACATATTTTACAACAATCCATTGATGCACATAAAATTGTGGGAGACAAGTTCACATTTCAAATTTATTCACTCATACCATTACAAGTAAATAATGTATCGAACGTAGTCAGAGTTATGGTGGGTCATGAGTTCACATATATGCATGAAATGATAGTGTCGAAGAAGAATATGGTGATGATGATCGAGCATTGCAGTGAGTGGAATTGGAGGGACCCAAAAGTCACTCTCTCTAGGGTTGAAATGATGAAGAAGAAGAGTAGAGAATCCCTTGGATTGGGGAGTTTCTGGAGATGGAAGCACAAGTCTTGAATCGCGGGACCTTCTTTTCCATCAAAACCACCTTTTCTTTTTCTTTTTAAATTCCTTTAGGATTCATCACCCTCCACAGTGTATAAAAAGAAGAGAAGAAAAAGGAATGTGCTGTGCATGTGATCCAACAGCCTTTATGTTCCCACCAACCAAAACTATCCCAAACTAACCACTCCACTGTACAGAGTTTTACCGAACAAAGCGTCTGATGCCACTGATTGGGAGATTTGGGTCGTACACAAAAGGAACACACAAGAAAAGTTCATATACACATTAGAGGAACAAAGTGGGCTATACTATGTAGGTGGGGTTTTTCTTGGGTGCTCCTCCTAAATAAGGTATGGATCTCTCTAACAGTGGTATCAGAACCCTAGTTCGGTAGACTCTCATGGTTAAATGAGTCGGGTATTCCTGTGTCTGATAAAATCAGGACCGTAGTCGGCTTCTCTCATGGTGAGGTCCAGATAGGATGGAAATGACTCTTGTGGGATGGAGTGGACCATGTTAAAAGTTGTGGGATTAGGGGGAACCAACCCGATGTGACGGGACACAATGTAGAGGGGGAGATTGTTAGGTACACATGTGAGTTCAAATTCTCACATCATAAGAATACAAAGTATAAGAACGATTTATATACACATTAGACCTTAACAATCTAGTATTTTGAGTTAAATGTGAACTCTAATGTGTACGTAGGTTTTCTTAGGTAATGACTAAATTCCCAACAGTTAGTGGTAGAGTTGTAGAAAAACAAAAGGGAAAAGAACATTTTTGTGCACTTGAATATACACTTTTCTCACTTTCATACCCTACCTTTTTTTCTTTATTTTTCAGTACCCTAAATTATATTTCTGGTCCAATTTCAATTGTGTAAAAAGATAAAATTACCCTCAACTATTCATCAAATTTTCAAGTGAATGCAACTCTCACCACCTCCCTCCTCTCCTCCTCCTCCTCCGCCGCCGCCCCCTCCTCTTCCTCACCCTCACATCCTTCCTCTCTTTCGTCACCGCCAAGAACCACATCAAATTCGTCGAGACTCAATTAGGGTTAGGGTTTGCAGTGGTTGTTGGTGTCGATGTCACCTCATCTCCCTCACCTCTCTCGAACTCTCCGGAGCTTGAAGTCTCTGCCATTTCCTTCAATTCGCTCTCTGGCTCCTTACCGGAGGAGCTTTCCACGCTACCCATTCTCTCCTTCTCAGCGGAGGGCAACCACTTTACGGGCTGTTGCCCTTCTTGCTGGGAATGTGGAATCATGTAACTTCCATTCTGCTTTCTAGCAATTAGTTTGAGGGTACCATTCCTCCATCTCTCGGGAACTGCTCCATGTTTTCCCAATCAGCTTGAGCCACAACCTCTTGACCGGTTCTGTACCGGAGGAGCTCTGCCACGCGGTGGTCCTATCGGAGATCGACCTCAGTGGCAATCTCCTGGAGGGGATAATTGAGAAGTCGTTTATCAAGTGCTCCAACCTCACCCAGTTGGGTTTGGTGGACAATCGGTTTGTGGGCTCGATGCCATAGTACCTCTCTGACCTCCCATTGATGGTTCTTGACATCGACTCCGACAATTTTACTGGTCCACTTCTTTTGACTCTCTGGAACTCCACGGAATCGAAGTGGTTGTTGGCGGTGGCGAAGGAGAGGACAAAGGCGAGGGTGATGAAGAGAAGGGGGCGGCAGAGGAGGAGGAGGAGGAGGAGGAAGAGAGGAGGGAGGTGGAGAGAGTCACATTCACTTGAAAATTTGATGAATAGTTTAGGGTAATTTCGTCTTTTTGCACAAATGAAATTGAACCAAATTAGACCAGATTTAATTTTGGTTCAATTTCAGAGCTAGTTTTAGGTATTTTTAGTATTTTAAGAGTAAAGTGTCCCAATATGTAATTCAGGTACTAAAAAAAATATATATATATAGAGTATGAATATAAAAGAAGTGTATATTTAGATGCAAAAAATGTTCTTTTCCCAAAAACAAACTGATTCAGCTAATAAACATTATTCTAGTTGATTAAAAATCATATGGAAATGTGTAGTAAGAAAATTAGGGGTCAACTATAAGGGATGGATCTATCCTTTTTGAAGTAGAAGTTGAATAGATTTGGCTTTAACAAAGATTGAAAGAAAGAGAGAGTAAAGACTAAAGCAAAGAGAGAGATCTCTTTGTTGTTCTCTCCTTTTGATGTGTATTAAAATGAGCTTTCTTTTATACATTGACAATAATCTATATTAAAGCCCATGCATGCATTTGTATAATATATAAATACCCATGTATTGTTTTTTATGTTCAAATGACCCTTTTTATTTGCACTTTGGACCTACAAAATACTATACCATACATATACAGGAGAAATTGTATGGTCACTATGGAGTTGGATTCTTAGGAAGCTACTGCTTTTTGGTGTCTTTTGCATGCAATCTCTCAATATTAATTAATTATATAGTGAGCTAGCTAATTAATCAAACAAGCTACCTGGCTAATTAATGTAGCTGCTAGATTCTTTCCCTCTAGATTAAACCATCTCAATATTCCTATATATGTTGGGTCAATGTGTTTGATTAGATAAAATTGTTTCTTGTGTTTGAGTTATGTTTTTGCCCTTTACGGAGTTGGGGTTATAAAACTAATATAAACATAAATGAAATAATTCGAACAAAATAAAATATGCAAGTATATTGAAAAATAATATTTGTTTATTGATATGAAATTACACCATGACAATAACATAAATAATGAAAAAAGATAATGAAACTTTGTCACATTTAACTATCGTGAAATAACACTTTTATACTATAACTAATTTTCACTCATTTTTAATATTCTGTCAACTTTTTTATGACAACCTACAGTAAAATGACAAAAATGCCTCCAATGACTTTTAAGTTTTCGAAAAGTATCATGAACAGTAGCTCCGCGGGCACCTGAGAGGTCCCACCTCCTCGCCGACGACAAAGGAGCGTCGTCGGAGCCAGCTCATGTTCACCCTCACTCTCAGCGTTGCACCTGCAACCACTCCACTAGGGCTTCGATCCCAACTGCTCTCGAAGGGGATGTCGTCGGAGAAAGGACCAGATCTGGCCCCAGAACTTGAGCCCTCGTCGGAGCCAGGCTCCGTGAGAGCTCGCCCCTCCACCAAGAAACTGACTCGGTAGCTAAGGATAGGCCGTTGGAGACCAGCTGCTCCTCCAACGGCCCAAGGAAGAAGATGAAGAAGGGGAGCTTTTTAGAGAGAGAAGAGTGCGTTGTGAATCTAACCAAGATGTGCCATCCCCGAGCTAGGTCGCGACCGAAACGTCGCGACGGAGGTCGAATCCGAATGGCATTTTCTGAAAATTTGAAAACCATTGGAGGACATTTTGGACAGATTATGATTTGAACCGGTTCAATTTTGAGTTTTAATTCGAATCGGTTCAATTCTGGGTTTAAATTTGAACCGGTTCACTGTTAATGATACTTTTTAAAAATTTTAAAGTCATTGAAGGACATTTTAGTCATTTTACCATATGTTGTCACAAAAAAATTGTCAATATACTAAAAAAGAGAATTTATAGAGTATGAAAGTGTCAATTCACTATAGTTAGGTGTAATAAAGTGTCATTATCTCTAACAAATATTACTTAGTTATTTATTTACTTTTGTCCAATTCAACATTTAGATTGTGCGCGCAATGTTTAAAGAGTCGATATGTATACTTTTTCTTCTCTTAAATGACTCTTATACATCACAAGAAGATTTAAGTACATAGCAGGGACTCAGAAAGTCGAATTGTGGGTGTTGTGCAGACGATTTACATGTTATCTCCATCCCGAAGAGGTGGAGGCCATAGGAGTCAGGGAGGCTCTATCTTGAACAAAAGGGAAGAACTGAAGTGTGGTGGAGATCGAGATTGATTGTCTTCGAGTGGTAAACCAAGCTCGGCAAGGAAAACACATAACAGGTATGTTTGGGGGTATTATCTATGACTGCATGCGTCTTCTCTCAATTCTCGGTTTTAATATCTCTTTATTTTATACTCGTAGATCTTGTAATAAAGTGGCTCGCGAATTGGTCAAGTTTACGTTAACTAACAGTAGCTGGGATTATGGTGAGAGGTCTGTTCCGCCAACTATAGTTTCAGTTGTCCGGCTTGATGCCGGGTTAGTTGCTATTTATTAATGAAGAAAAAAAATATGAGAAGCTACAATACTACTGAGTTTCGGCCAAGATTTCATGCATTTTTATACTTCAATCGTTGAGTCGCAGTAATATAATTTTATTCGTTACCTTAAGCAGTTATGTTCACAAAACAATTAAATTATTACATCATATATGTTATTTAATTAACTTGATATTTGATAGAAAATATCATATATAATATAACTCTTCCATTAAATTATAACATATTGTCATATTTATACACCATTAAAGGGATGATATATATATATATAGTGTTATGGATCGCGGGAGATCTCGGCGAGATCGCGGCAAAATTAGGAAATTTCTACATATTCGCGACGATATCTCAAAAATCGTCCCAAATACCGATCAAATACCGGTCAACACCGGTCAAACCGGACAATTTCAAATTAATTTCGGTTTAATCCGGTTCAAATCAATTAGTTTCGAATTAATATGGTTTAAATCAATTAATTCCGTTTTAATTCAATTAATTCCGGTTTAATTTGGTTTAAATCAATTATTTCTGATCTAATTTAATTAATCTTAGTCTAATTCGATCGGCTTTGTTCCGGCACACTTAATCCGGTTTGATATTTAGGTTATAAATTATAAATTATAAACAATAAATATCATTAATCTTCCATATAAATTATAAACTAAATATTATTCATTTAGATTATGCCTCCGGTCCAACACATTTAAAAATAATTAAATATCATTCATTTTTTCTTTAATAAATAATAAATATGATTTTATATATATTTAATTATTTATTTATTATAAAACGCGATTTGTCGTGATCTTCCCGCGATCCCTTCGAGTTTGTTAAATCTCCCTTTTTGTCAAGGGGCCGATATATCCCCACGATCCAATATCTATAACACTGTGTGTATATATATATACACACACATATATATATATGCATATGTGGTTGTGTTCACCATAATACCAAATCTAATCTAATCATGAGTAACTTGAAAGCCCAAGCTTCTGAGTTTGGAATTCATGATTGGTATAACCAATATCTGAAATCATTCAGTCTCTGATATTGTTATAATTGATTTACATAAATAAACACTAAAGTGCTAATAAAAGCTTAAATATCTAATTATTACTGCATAACTTTTCACTTCAAAAGCTGTAAATAATGGGTTTCTTCTCTACTGGAGATTAAAGGAATAAATTAAACTGATAACTTTTCTTCCTCTGCAAATTGTTCACTCGAAAATATGATAATAATTTAAGGTTCCTCCGATCAAGAACATCTACATATTAATATATATATATATATATGTCATAATAAAAATATATAGTAATGAAAAGATGTGCATAGAAAAATAAAATATATAAATTTTTCTTCGTTCCGAGGTGTAGATCTGACCTTGAAACTCTCATCCAGAGGGACCACATGTGTAACATTTATTCCTCACTAAAACAGATGAGAATAAAATTAATTAGCACTTAAATCTAGTAATTAAAAACAAGATATTGAAAACATCTAAATATTTGAATGTAATGTTTAAGCCATTACATTTAAAAGATTAAACTTATAGCATTAAGTAAAAGTTTTGAATTGTAGTTATTAACGGATGAAATGATTATAAATTTATACATCTTAGTAAATGTTAAGTTAATAAATTTTTAAATATTCATCATATACCTTATTATTTATTTTTTTTAATTAGTAACTTACTTTAAAATTTTGATGTACATAAAGTAGCTATAATATAGCCATATTTTATTTTTAAGATTAAGTAGTAAAGTAGTTGTGCTTATCCTGAAGTTATCATATTAAATAAATAGTCACAACGCGACAACTATTAATTGAGTATCATATTGTTTATAGTAATAGTGTTCGATTCCCGAAAGATTATGAAACGCATTATGAGTATATATATAATAAAAGTTTGATGATCTAATTTTCAATAAATTAAATAAATAAGCTTACCCTCTTTTAATAGCAAAATATCCAAAATGTAATTTTATATTATAATCAACTAATATAACAACATAACAAAATATTTTCAAAACTCCTAATACACATAGACTTATATTAAGGGGCACATTCGGCTACAAACGGTTGTACAACGTCCAAACGTTTTGCAACCGCTGGATCAGTGCGGGTCTGAACACGCTTTGTGTCAGCGTGCGACACGTGGCGGTCAGGTTTCCACAGCGCATAATTAAGGGTTTCACAAGTTCATCACGTTATACAACATTACACAACACTACACTTCACGTTATGTTTCCGAGCTCATTTTTCATTTTTCATTTTTTGAATACCAACTTATCAATTAATGAAATTAAGAGGAAGAGGAAAGACAAAACGGGTACGTTGTCGTGTCCATTAATATCAGTGTGCCACTTCCTCGTGGACCAAACAAAAGATCCTTTAATGTGTTTCTGTGTACGTATATGTGAACATCAATAATATTCATTATTATTCAATACCAACCTCTCGTGACTCTTCTTCTTCTTCAAAAATCAAAATCAAGACCAACCCTTGTCCACTTTCCATATTTTATTTTCATTTCATTTTCTGAACCAATTCTTATACTATTTTATTTAATTTTTATTATTTATGGTGTTGGTCGTGGCGGTGCAGTGAAGCACAGTCGGTGGTGCGATGGGTCAGTGAGTAGAGACAAAACATTGTGTGAGAAGAGACAGAAGAAGAAGGAACCTTGTTATGTTATGTTGTGTTGCTCTTGTCGTTTTTGTGCTTTTTTTTTATTCTTTCACATAACCCTATTTTCTTCACTATTTATTGTCAATTATTATGTGCCCATTAGTTTAATTTATTTATGGGGTTTTGGGCTTTTATCCTTATTCGCTCTGTGTTCTAAGTTGTCTCTCCTTGAAATCCACCGTTTCGAAGTAGTTATTAAATTATTGGTTTTGTAAATTAGGGTTCTATATATATATATATATATATATATTTGGAAAATGTAAATCATAAAATAAAGATTGTGGAAAAATTGTTTGAGACTATATAATGATAAACACAATGTCTCTGCACTAGTTTCAATCCTTGCATTGTATATATCTAGCATTGTTTAATAAATATTATTGTGCATTCATATATTTATTTCAATTTTTGTATTGATCACTTAATATATGATATTAATAATTATACTCTCAGACCAACTATACTTATTCATTCAATATGAAATGCCTCATAAACTGGTTATTATCTTCTTATCAACAAGTTCTGGAGTCAGATTGAGTTAAAATAATATTATGATAAAACAAAACAACACTGGACTTAGACTTCTTATAAACATGAAATAGTTATCAATTTGTCACGCACGTAACACTTTAGCCATGTATAACAACCTATTTGTTTCAGTGCAACATCTTACGAGTCAAATGTCAATAACATGCAATATTCTAAAAATATTATGCACTAGTCGAACGTCTAAAGACTACTAAAAAAATTAATCGAAAACTTATCAGAGTGATAATTTGTTCAGAAAAAACAATTGCATAAAAAGACCTGGTATTGTATAATCACATCAAAAACCATGTAGCTTTTGTTTCACCTTCTAATAGATATATTGAAATTTTAATTTTTTTTATTTGAGTTATGATAAATTTTGTGTAGGTATGGTCAAGTCAAGTGATGAGACAATTATGGTGAAAAGAATTAGATACTATGTAATGTGTAGGTGCAGTAGGCATAGGTTGTTTTGTGGTAGTAGCTAGCTAGGGATCACTTTCACCACATCATTTAACACAATAGAATAGAATCTTCTTGCTTGCTTGACCTCTCTCTTCTCTTCTTTCAGATTCAACCTCTGGAATAGAGAGAGAGAGAGGGTACATTACTTTCTCTCTCTAGATAATTGAAGAGCATCAAGAGAGAGAGAGAGAGAAGAAGCAATAATTATGCAATTCATGTGTTCTTGCAGAAATTAGCAGGTGATGCCTCTTTTAGAACTGTCTTAAGTTGCTGCCAACAATTGTTTGTGAATAAAAAGATAGTAACAATCTTTGTTCTCTTTGTCAATTATTGCATTCTACATCTTCCATCAAGTTCAAAATGGAGGTGGACCACTAATTAATTCCCCATTCAATGCTCATTATTCAAAATGAATCATCACTCATTTGTAAAATTACATAATTACAAAATTCTATGATATTACAGTGTAAGTGTAAGGGAAAATAACACTATTTTACACTTAAATATACACTTTTGACATATTTATACTTTTTTTTTCTTTTCTTCAGTACCTTAAATTTCATTTTTAGACAATAATTCTAAAATACCAAAAATACCCATGAATTGAACCAAAATTCAGGGTACTTCCGTGCCATTTTTCCAAAATACCCATGAACTGAACTAAAATACTCATGAATTGAACCAAATACCTATGAATTGAACCAAAATTAAAGACCATTTTTTATAAATAAATGACCAGTTGTCCAAAAAAATTTCAGGGTACTGAAAAAAAGAAAAAAAAATTAGAGTATGAAAGTGTCAAAAGTGTATATTTAAGTGCACAAAAGTGTCATTTTCCCTAGTGTGAATTATTATATAATAATAAATACATAAAATGTTATTCTTGAAATTATTTTATTATTAATTTTGAAAGTAAAAGCAAATTTTATTAGTTAAAAACAACTAACCCGACATCAAGTCGAACAGCTGAAGCTACAGATGGTAAGACTTGCCCCTCACCATAATCCCAGTTACTATCATTTTTGGAATTATTTTATTATTAAATTGCGATTTTTTGAAATAATTTTTTCATTAAGATTAGTTGAATGGTATTTAATTAATGGGCTAATTATGTTATTATTACTATGTGATAATATTTGGTGATTTAATGTATAATTTATTGAAGAAGCCATAATGTGAAGAGGACAAAGTCACAAGTCATTATCAAACAAATTAATATGATCAATTCATGTAAATTAACCAAAGGGGTAAAGTAGTGGGTGGTAAATATTTAGTTACTGTCCCTCTGAGGAAAACATGTGATGTGGATTAAATTGAAGAGGGTAAGGAACAAAATTGGTTTTGAGAAGAAGATGGAGATCGAAGGAGAAGTTCCCATAAAGAAGCATGTAACATTAGAGCAAGAAGAAGGAGAAGAAGAGTGGTGGAAGTAAAGAAGAAGATGTTTTTAAGGTAAAAAACAAAACAAGAATCACGAGATTTACAAAGACATGCACGAATCAGAGAGCAACATATATAAAAGGACTGCTCCTTCTGTCTCTCCTTGTCAGTCGCTGCATGTATATATGTATATATCAAACTGTTCAGATCATGCACACATGACTGTACCTACTACTACTCTCTCTCTCACTCTCTCTCTCTCTCCATTTAGATTGAATGTTTTTGGATGTGGAAATAATGTGGATTTTGAACATGTGTACAAACCAAATTGAATGGATCAATATATTCTGTGTGAGATTATGTATGCTAATGATGCTTCAGTACCTAATTCTGATACTACGTTAGAGTTTGACTCACTTTAAAATTCAAGTTGATGAATGAAGTTCTAAAGTTGTTTATCAAAAGTTATATCCTTGTTAATGTGTTTTGAACGAAGGAAGACGTGGTTTTAGAATCGGAGTGAACCATTCAAAACCGAACAGAACTAGGAAGAACAGTTCTTGAAATTTTAGGAACCATAGTATAATTGTTTGTGTGAAGATGGTTATGTTCCAAATCGTATGGTTTTAATTCGATTCTTCAGTTCCGACTAATTAGAACGGTTTGATTTCGAGTGTTCGATTTGGACTCAATTGAGGGGCCGAATCAATCGACGTTAAGCCTGGTCTATGATCTAAAACTTAAAGTTTGTGATTATATGACATAGTATCAAAAATTGAACAGTATGGTTCAAATATAAACTCAATCAAAATGTAAAGAAAACGATTTGAATATGTTACAACGAGAAAGACTTAGGATGGGAAAATAACTAAACAACTGAAGTAAAGAAATATATAGTAAAACCGAAATTTCATTGGTTCACAGATGATGTGTTGACTACATCTATATGCGGAGGAGAAAAGTTTCTTACTAAGAGAGATCGGTTACAATATTTATACTTCTTCAATCAACCATGCATAATCAAATTTCAGAAACATGAAACATAACTTGTCATAAAGTTCAACGCTAAGTTTAAACATTACTTCGTCTCAAAATTCAAACATAACATATCGTTGAATCAAAAGAGACTATTGTATTAAATAACATCAATATCAATTCAGAATCGATCAAAAGCACGTCGCTCAAAAACACAGGTTATTGAAACTTAAGTATATCTTATAAAGTAAAAGGGAAAGAGGCATAGCAAATATGAAAGTTAGCTAGAGAAATGAAAAGAGGCTTTGCCTAATAATAATGAAAACTAGTAGAGAATGATGAAAAATAAAGAGATGAGTATATTGTGTGAAATAATTAGTCATCATACATTCCTATTGTTTCACTTGTGTCCCTAGCTACCTCCTACCTCTAAATTCCTTCTCCCTCTTGAATATTTACTGTCACACACAAATGAAAATACATGATCACAATCACTCACAAATTGAATCCAATCCATAAATCCATTTCCTTGCTTTTCTACCCATATCAGAGGCACATCATCACACACCCCACAATCTTGCACAAAAAGTTTTTTTTTTCTCACTTTTGGGCATGCAGTAAATATACCTTTTTACCCAAAAAGAAAAAGAAAAAACAAGTTACCTTCATAATCCAACTAATGTGGATAAGTTCAATATTAAAGCAATATTACTCGTAAATTCAATCAAATCTTCAATCGCTCTCAGCGTAATGTTTAAACTCACAAAATTTTAACAGTAATCGTAAGCTTCAGACCGTTGAGGAAATACATTTTTGATTTATTAAAAATGGGCAATATTTATTGGAATTATTGCAAGTTATTAAAAATGGGAAATATTTATTGGAATGAGCAATAGCATAATGTAGCAATATTACAAAAGAGAGCAAGTAAAAGGTGGATGTAACTTTTGAGCCAATAATTCAATCACTTCAGCTAAGTTTGGTGGCTCAAAGACTCATAAACCCTAAAATGATGTGCATATATTTTGTGACATATATGTATTTATATAAGTCTGTCAGTAAAGAGAGAGAGAAAAGGGTATAGTGGGTAGAGAGAGAAAGTGGAGTGGAGCATTATTATTATATGAGTCATTGAAGTTTGGAATTTGCATATGAAATGAGTGAAAAGAAGAAGAAAAAGCAAAATAGAAGTAGAAGAAGAAGAAGAAAATGTGGTCACACAGAAAAAAAAACAGGCTTTATTGTATTTTAAATATAATATTTTATACATTTTGATAAAAACAAAAGGGAAAGAAAAAAAAATGATGGGATTCGAAATAGTGTTGGGTTTTGGTTTTTTCCAATAAACAACAAAAGGAAAGCTACAAAATTTGAAAACCTTCTCTATCTTTTTCTCTGCTCTTTTCTTTTCATCTTACCTTTTTTAGTACTTTATTTGTAGTAATTCTTTTATACCATCCTTTTCTTTCTCTTTTCCCCAAAATAAAAATTGAATTTTCACTCCACTCCACTGCTTATTGTTCACTTAATGTTGGAAATATGCGAAAGTTAATCAAATTAATGAACCAATGTTGAAATTTTGAGGGTAAATTAAGTTATAATGTTTAAATTTGTGGTCTGATAGTCAAAATTTAATGCACGCGCAAAAAAGAACATAAATGATAATGATTTCTCGTTTCATGTTAAAAATACATTCATCGAGATTTAACGTGATTCAGATCCTAATCTTAATACTTACGTTATTCTTTTACACAAAAGATTTCTCAATTGATTTGAGATTTACTACGAATTCGACCTTGATGATATGAATAAGAAATGCATGCAGTACGTATAGATTATATATCAATAATATCATGTATAAATCAGAATCAACAGCCTTATGCTAATTATAAATGGTTTTTGTCTTTTTTTGCTCAGCGAAAAAAGTATTTTAATATGATTAATGAGCCTGACTAGGCGTCAAAAGAGGGAGCACAGGAAGATTAGGAATGTGTAACTCGAAAAAAGGAGAGAGCGACTGTGATGATTATGCCATTCATGACGCTGCCGACCTGATTTTGTTGATGACGACTTCTGAGCGAGGGAAATTGAAATTGTACTCAGAGTCATTTCTGGCCGGTCATGAATTCCAGAGAATCAGACCACAAAGTGGATTCCACTCAGCAGAGCGACTTCGGTCTAATAAACGATCTTTGTCACTTCACTCACAATCTTTAATGTGTAATTAGTTTAAAATATCAGGTCTCAGTCGAGCTCGGGATATTTGGGATGAATGTTGAGTGAGTACAGATACATAGATACATGTATAGTACCATATGTACACTTATCAATGCCAACCACACCCAACAAGCACAAGAAGGAAGCAGAAATGGTAATAAAAATAGAGAGAGAGTGTCACGGGTTTATCTTGAAACCCTCTCATTTCACACTCCCAGACACATATTCCTCTCTACACAACCGAGGAGGAACAAAACAACCCATTTCATTTAACCACAAATACTTTATCATTTATATATAAATATATATACACTTCCATATTAATTAAAAATAAAATAAATAAATACTTGGACCGTACACAACAACCCTCCCTTTTAATTATCTCCTCCTCTCCACACTCCCACTTCACTTCACTCCCATTTCATTTTCATTGCCTCAAAACAAAAACAAAGACAAAAACATGGGTATGAACATGGTGGAGGGCTGCGAGGGCATAATGTTGTCCCTAGAGTCCCACAAGTCGGTTCCGGCGCCGTTCCTGACCAAGACGTACCAGCTCGTCGACGATCCCGCCACCGACCACGTCGTCTCCTGGGGCGAGGACGACGCCACTTTCGTCGTCTGGAGGCCGCCCGAGTTCGCCCGCGACCTCCTCCCCAACTACTTCAAGCACAACAACTTCTCCAGCTTCGTCCGCCAGCTCAACACCTACGTAAGTACAATTACCGGGACTTGAGCACGACTATACTACTACTGACTGTGTAACGAAAGCAAGACTGCACTAAATTTGTGATTTTTTCGAGATTCATGTTAATCTTGAAATCTATCTCCTTTTTATTTCTCAAGATTCATGTGGGTATGATTAATCTTTTTAACGTTTTTCTTTTCAAGATTCTCATCACATTAATCTTGTAAATCTTTCTTTTTCTTTCAAGATTTCATTTAATTTTATTTTATTTTTAATTTTGTGATAAAATTTTTTTATGGGTTTGTAGGGTTTTAGGAAGATTGTGCCGGACCGGTGGGAGTTTGCGAACGAGTTCTTCAAGAAGGGAGAGAAGCACTTGCTGTGCGAGATCCACCGCCGGAAAACCGCCCAGCCGCCGCCGCAGTACCACGGCCAAGACCACCTCGGGATCGTCGGCGGCGGGCTCGGCATGGCGGTGGGACACATGCACCACGGCGGCGCCTCCTTCTGGCCGTTCCACGGCGGCCGGAACAGCGTGTCTCCGCCGTCGGACTCCGACGAGCACAACGCGTGGTGCGACCCCGACGAGGGCTCCCCGCCGCGTCCCAGGGGCGGCGCCGCCGCCGCCGAGTACGGCGCGACGGTGGCGGCGCTGTCGGAGGACAACGAGAGGCTGCGGCGGAGCAACACCGTGCTCCTGTCGGAGCTTGCCCACATGAGGAAGCTCTACAACGACATCATCTACTTCGTCCAGAACCACGTCAAGCCCGTGGTCGCCCCCAGCGAGGCCTACCCGATGCTCACGACGTCGTTCCAGAGGCCGCCGCACTTGTTTTCCGGAAACCCTAGCAATATAATCAAGAGCCACAATAACAACAACTCGAACTCGCCGTGCAGCACGACGTCGCAGGGCTCGCTGCTGACCGTCGTGGAGGAGGCTCCCCCGTCGAAGACGAAGCTGTTCGGGGTGGCTCTCCAGTACTCCTCCAAGAAGAGGGTCCACCCCGAGCACACGTCTCCGGCGGGGGAGACCAACAAGGCCAGGTTCGTGTTCGGGAAACACGACCTGGCCTTGAATCTCATGCCCTCTTCGTCGCCATGATTATTATTCATAACAATATTATTAATTATTGTTACTACTACACTTCTTAATTTTCTTTTTTTTTAAAATTTTTTTTTCTAGTGTAGTAGCTATAGCTAGCTCTAGGCTTTGTTGGATTGTTGTCATGGTCTCGATCGAGAATGAGAGTCAGATCCATATGTGCATGATGATGATGATGATGGTTATATATGTTCATGACGACCATGTGATCATGACATGTGATCGATGAAATGTTCTTGTGTTTCTATGTAAATATTTTTAGTGCCTCTCCGCCGCCAAAATGCAAGTTCTGGGTTTCTGGTTTGAGTGAAGAAATTCTATGATTATTTGCTCATCATCGTCGCTTTTAATTATTAGTTATTATTATCTATAAGTGTTTTTGAGCTTTCTTCATCGAGAGGAACATGAAATATTGGGTTTTATCACCAAAATAATATTAATATACACAAAAGAGAGAAAGAGATACCGGAAATCAAGAAACATTATCGTCTATACGTGCTAGTTGGTAAGACCGGTATTATCTGATATCAACCTGTTTATTTAGTGGGTTTTTAAGTTTCTATCTTTTTTACTTGATAAAAAGTTTGTTCATAATTATAAACATTTTGATTAGTGATTTTCTTGGGTATGTAGTGAAGGTTCTTCTTGTGTGTGTGGACCTATTGGCGGTGCAATAATTTTCTATTTATTTTCTCGAATTCCGATCTGTTTCATCTTCTTGTTCCTTGTCTGTGGATGTTCAGTTGCATTAATGCAGGAGAGAGAAAGGTTAAGATGAGTACAAAACAAATTTGAAAGAAAAGTTTCACTGTTTCAGGGGCTTGTTTCTTGCTTCGTTTTCTCTGGTAAAATCTCTTCTATCCATTGGTCCCATAACTCAAAAACCCATATTACCCATTTCTTATTATATTGGTGCATGAACAAATTATTGACATCACAGTGAAAAATCAAATATTAAAACTTGTCTGATCAACCATCTGTTAATAACCCTTTTCGTGTCCAGACTAACGAGTATACTGATACTGCTCGATCTGGTTAGTGATCATTATGAGTCCGAATGTTTGACTGATTGGACAAGCGAGACGTGAATACGCGCACAAGGTAATATGCTATAACAATGCAAGATCTATGCTTATCAAATTAAGTTTTAAATCGAACAAGATTTCACCCAACATGAGTTAGAACAAAGAATATTAATTTGTCATATTGAATACACATATTCTATATATGATGAGGAGTCTCTTTCTTTCTTCTCTTGTTTACATGAAGTGTCAGTAGTCACAGAAGAAAACAAGCACTAAGAGATGAAAATGATTCAATCTTCAAAAAATTGAAAAGGGTATAGAGATCAGAAGTATATACATACATATATATAATATTATATAGTGGATGAAAGTGAAATGCAAGTTAAGAATTAGAATAGTGGGTGCTATGGCATTTGAAATGTAACTATCAAAAGGCAAATTGAAAAGCATGTGCTTTCTGTATATATACTTTGGTTTCTTCCATGCTTCTTGTTATTGATGAAAATGATGTGTATGTGTAAATGTGATGATGAGGACCATTCCATGTTGTGCAGAAGCAGAAACTGAAGAGAAGCAGAAGAAACCTTTGCCTTTTCCCACTTTAAGTATCCTATCACATTCTTCATTGCTCTCTCTTTGGACTCTCATGTCATTTCAAAAAACCCTCTCATCACCTTCGTATTCATATTCGTAAACAGTACGCGGTCGATGCTCGGTTTTTCAGAACTGGGATCGACCTTCTCGTGTCTGTTTTTAAACAAAGAGGGTGCTTTCAAAAAACAATTATTTTGATGATAAAAGTCTGTTCAGGCCGTTTATTTTTTTGTCATATCAGTTCGCTAGCGAATTTTGTAGCTCAAGTTAGAAATGACGTCATACAATTCTGATTTGGGTGAAAACCACGTCTTATGGTACAAGTTACTGGATTGAAAAATTAAAGGACTTAAATTAAAACACGTCAACAATGATAATTTCAATTAAAATTATGTTTTCCCAGAGCTGGGTTATTTTTAACATGTATTTCATCAACTCAACTAACATTGGTTCATAGTTTTCAACACCAGAATAAATTTCTTCTGAGCAATCCCTTAAATTATAACTCATGAATAAATGATTACTATTAAATACCCTATTTTTACCCTTAGCTATCAATGTTAATGAAATTAATAGATAAATTATTATACAACAATAAATGTAAAGTTTGACCACACAACCATTGGCCATTTTCAAAAGATTTAAGCCATAGCTACTGCCATCTTTGCTTTCTTCTTTATCTCTTGGACTTTTTCTCTTTTCTTTGTTTTTCTGGGAAAGTTTTACAATTAAATCCAAGCAGAAGAAACTGTGAGAAACCAGTGAAAAAGGAGAGAAATAAATAAACTAAAAATGGAAACAAGAAAAAATAGTATCCACTTTGAGAATAGCCATTTTTATTTTATAAAAATAAATAAAGTAGCTCATAGAGCATATATAGAGTTCATGACTTAGGACTAGGAGTATCTTTGTCGTGCAATGATTAAAAAATAATAATAATAAATAATAATATTATTATTATTATTATATTATTGTTATTAAATTTGATTAATTTTATTGTAAGGTTTTGTCTTTTACTGCAAGGAATCGCACGTGATCGTGTAGTGGCAGGAACCGTAAATACTTGTCTGTGCGTGTTGCTTAACAGCCGTATCCAAACATGTTCCTTTCTTCTCGAAAGAGAAAAGGCAAAGACTTGGATTTGGAAAGCCATGTTTTGCTTCGTTTTTTCCCGAAACCAAACAACCCTCACTTTATGGACTTTTCTTTTCTCATTTTCCACTACAAGGAAAGAGTGTAACAAAAGGTAGACACAAAGATGCCTTCGAATTTTTAGATGTGAAATTATGAGAATTTGAAGAATATTTGTTTAGATTGGAATCAGATTGAATATTTTTGTGGACCGACGAACAGACAAGGTGATTTTTAAAAATAAATTTTAACAGGTTCAGGCACATACTTCCGTAGAGAAGGTTGTTAGTTTGAATTTCGGTGAGAATATAAGATGGAGAGAGAGTGTTTGAGTAGAATAGAAAAACTGTGTAATCTTAAAAACACGGACAGTGAATACAAAATCTATCGTTGAATCAGGTCATACTATCCATGTATTGCCTTATAATTTGTATATTGAAGAAGACGTACAATTTATTTTTCTTTCGAAAATTATGTTAAGACCACTCTACCTATAGTCAGGAGTGTTAAAAAAGGACTCGCGGACTCAACCCACCTGACGACCCGCGTCACTTACCATTCAATTGGGCCAATTCGTTAACTAGGAAAACATATGTTGTTTATCATCAAACTAAATAATTCTTTTGACAGTTCGAAACATCGTTTTATGATACGTATGTACACGAATCTTGTACATGAATAAAAGGGAATACGACGAATAAATTATTTGTAATACGGATTTCTTCCGGTCAGAATCAAGCTCCGACCAAAATATTAAAGTCGTTGAAAACGAGATGAAAAATCCCACGAAGCAAATATCATAATTTTCAAAAAAAAAAAACCAATTAACTCCTGATGGAGTATGAACAAAAACCCATTGGGCCAGCCTACTTATCTAAAGGGACTTATTTACCTTACCCATCTCTACACATATCTCTGACTTCAGGCCCATTATCAATTTAAATCCAGAGTGGCCCATCCTCTCAGCCCAAAACGCACGATAAAATCGTCATATACAAATAAACGACACCGTTTCAATCTTCGTCTCCCGACCCCTCCTCAGTCCTTAAACCCTAACCCAAAACCCACCTCAACACTTCACCTGCAAAATCGACACTGTACGGACCTTCTCTCCAAAATCCACATCAATGGAGCTCGTGATCGCTTCGTCTTCGACCGACGCCGGAATCGGCTGCTGGGACCTGAAGACCGGCGCCGAGCAGCTCCGGTACAAGAACTGCGCCTCCTCGCCGCACGGACTCGCGTGCGTCGGCGGTCGCTTCCTCGCCGCCTCTCAGCAGCGCGAGCCCTCTGCTCCCTCCGGATCGATCCTCTTCTGGTCCTGGTACAAGGTCCATTTCTCAGCTCTCTCGATGTCTGTGTGTGTGTGTGGACTGTAATTGCACACCATGTGTTCGATGTATTGCCTATGAGAGTGGAAGTTGTGATTTTGATTTGAATTGATTGTTTTTGGGCAGCCCCAAGTGGATGTTAGGAGCTTTCCTGCAGAATCCATTAAGCCCATTGCTGCTAATAGTGAAGGGACGTATATTGTTGGTGGTGGCTCATCTGGGCACATTTACTTGTGGGAGGTGAATTTCAATATTCCATTTTGTTGGCATTCGGTTTGCAATTATCAGTGTTATGAAACTCGGGAACTCTGTAAAATCGATTTTTGGACCACTCAGATCGAAGTTGGTCAAATTGTATTTTTATGTTTTGCATATGCTTGCTTAGTATCTTATTTTACTAAAATATTGTAATTTTTGTTGTTCATATGAATATATGCTTGTATAGTATTTATGTGAATATGAATATTACATTTTACTGGCATTGGGTTTGTAATTATCAGTGTTATGAAACTCCCGAGTTCTCCCCAATTTTGGGAACAAGTTTAAAAAATTCGTTCCGGGCAGTTCAATTTACCCGAGTTATTACTCGATCAAAGTTGGTCAAATTTTAATTTTATGTTTTACATATGCTTTGAAATTTTGCTATAGTTTGTGCTTTTGTTTTAACTCATAGAATTTCTTGGAAGTATTGAGTTTTACTAAAATATTGTAATATTTCTATTTCATATGAACTATATGTGAATATTTGTTTTGCCCTAGTTCTAAAAACTCGTTATTTTTTTGTCTTGCCGAGTTTTCCTCAACTCCGATTTTAGAACCTTGGCGATTACTATTCAAATTGTTACGACAACAGTAGTTGCTTGCTTCCCATATAGCAATAGGCTAATATTGATTTTTTGTGCGTAAAGGTTTCAAGTGGTGAACTGCTGAAGAAGTGGCATGCTCATTATAGAGCTGTTTCTTGTTTGGTTTTTTCTGACGATGATTCGCTTCTAATCTCTGGGGCAGACGATGGATTTGTCAGAGTCTGGTCACTTTACATGTATTGGGATTTTGTTACTCTTTATCATTTAGTCGTTTACTTGGTTATTGTTTCTATTTTGTTGATAGAAGTGGTTCCATCTTTGCCCCTACCTTGTGAATCAGGATATTTGATCAGGCGCGGAGAGATGAAGCGAGTCATTTGTATGAGCATAGTTTCTCTGAGCATACTTTGCCCGTAACGGATATTGTTACAGGGTATGGAGGATGCAATGCTATTATAGTTTCAGCATCGGAAGACCGAACGTGTAAGGTTCGATATGCTCTTTACTAAAACTATATACAACATAGCAAAGATAAAATATCAATAAATGTATGTGTTACAAGCTCTATGGTGGGATCAGTGTTGAATGTTAGCGCAAGGGACGTCTAAGTATTATGTGTTTTTTGTGCTTATGAAATTTAGGCCATTATAATTTATAACAATGATAGATGACTTAGACTATGACTATCCAATAGAGGAAAAAAGCTGTCAATGTGCGATGGAACGGGGGTCATGGAGTTAAAGGGAACACCTTTCTGGGGAAAAATTAATAGATGGTTTATAGTTGTGTAACTAGAAAGGGATTTCTACAAGCAAAGAACTATTTTATTTTGCTCATGTGTTTTTCATATTGCTTTATTTTGAAACACGTCTGTTAATATTTTGTTTCATAAGACGTTATTTTGAACTTACATTGTACTGTGAATCATACTAGGTGTGGAGCTTATCTAAGGGGAATCTCCTAAGAAATATCGTATTTACTTCAATAATCGATGCAATTGCATTAGATCCTGGTGAAAATGTGTTCTATGCTGGCGGTAGAGATGGGAAGATCTACATTGCTGCACTGCATGCTGAAGGGTCTTCGAAAAGCAATTATGGCAAGCATATCATTGGCTTGCTACATGATCACAGGTTTGTTAGTTTCTGCATTTCAAATGTATCTCTTTACAAGTGTAGTTTCCTAGATAATATTTCTATAATATCATTGATCATAGAATTTTTTCCAGATTCGTTGTATAATATCTGGTATGCTTGTCAAGGTTACATACCAGCACAAATTAGTCAATAGTTCATGTTAGATTGAATTGGGTCTTGCTTGGATAAACATATCCAATTGCACCCATATAATGAAATGACTTTTGCTTATTCTATTGCTTTTTATTTGGAAGTTTGTTGCATAATTTGATAGACACGAGAGTATAATATTTCCCCTCTCTTACTTAATAATGTGCACTCAATATTTGTACAGCAAACCTATTACCTGTTTGGCCAACAGTCTGGATGGAAATCTATTAGTTTCTGGATCAGAGGATGGCATGGTTCGAGTTTGGGACACTAGAAACCACAACATTGTCCGCATGTTCAAACACGCAAAAGGTTTCCTCTAACTTGCTCACATTTTTGCTACTTTATGCATTCCCACCATATAATGCATATTTTGCTTGTTATAGTTTTCCCAAGAAAGTTATCAAGTTTTGTTCTCACTCTATAGTACTGTGCATAAATGTCTATACATGCTCAGATATTGTGGTTATGTACAGAGTGAATTGATCTATGAGATAAATGTACATTAGTTTCATAAGCTGCTTTTTGTGGATTTGAGTCATATTTATTTCAACTTTCATACAAATTTAAGTAGTGTCTTCTCGCACATTAAATATTTCAATCTTTATTTTATCATTTTTCAGCATGAGTGTCCTTTAGTATTTTCTAAACCCCAGCTCTTATTTGATTCATGATTCTTCATCTATCTCATTTTGTATGTATTGTTTTTTTTCTTCCTGCACACAGGCCCTGTAAACAATGTCCTTGTTGTTAGACAATGCGCAATTCCAAATTTGCAGGCTTCATCTAGAAGACAAGGGTTGATGTTACCTCCACTAAAAAAATATTCCGATGAAGAACCAGAAAATAAGGGTATCATCGGCTTCCAGCCTGCTAGCCGTGAACACCATGACGCATTGTATCTTACGTCTGAAGTGATTAAAAGTCAGACAAAAGAGCTCAAGGTTTTTGTTCTGAACAAAAGCTCTTTCAAATTAAAGTTTCAGTCATGTCTAATCAATAGTGTTAAGGGATGTGGATATAGCTCGTTTGGGGCGAATTGCTTTGTCTAATTATCCTTATTTTGACATGTTTCAGCAACAAGGCTCTGCGACTGCAATTGAAATGGAGATGGAGAGATTGAAACATGACAGTGAAAAATATGTGCTAATGGTTCAGCAATGGAAGAAAATGTATGAAAACTTGCACGAGTTCTGTGTCAGTGAAGTTTTGGACGGAGATCATCAAGGAGATGCCAATTAAGAGTGTTAAAATTTCTTCTCGTCGCCTCAAAACCAGAGAGCTCATTATCCTATATTAGATACAGCGATTTTGCTTCTGAGGTTTTCGGCTTCAGATTTTCTTCAGATTATTAATCTCCTCCCTCTTAGTATTCAACAAGTTGCACATTTGGCTTTGGTCTACCTCAAATCTAAGGTGGTGGCTTCCTGACCATCTGTGTTTGGTGATGCTACTGCTATAACATTCACAGTTATGGTTCAGCATGGGAATGGTGCAACTTTATGAAGTGTTTAGTTTGTAAAATTTTGATAATCATTACATTTTTGACTATGAAACTATCATTTAATTTGATATTTGAAATTCATGTGTAGTGTTTGGGGAAACTTTGACATGTGAGTGTTTAAATCAAAATCATATAAAATTCTTCAACTGAAAGTCAACATTATTTAGTTAAAAAATTGCAGGCTTTTGTTAGTGCCTATATTTTTTACTTTTTTGTTAGAAGGATAAAGTTGTCATTTTCTAGAAAATACTCTTTTTGCACAAAGAAAATAAAATTCACTACATTTAACCATAGCAAATTTTCATTTTACTTTTTTTTCTCTAACTTTTTTTTTCATTTCATGTTAACACGGTTAAAATCTTCCTCTAAAAGCAAGTAAAATAATAATTATGCCTAAGTTTTCATCTTGTTTATAAACATCATTAAAGCAAATGAGTTGATTTCAATGATGCGTTAATGCGAGACTCCCTTTTTCAAGCGAGGTTAAGGTTGCTCTTGAGAAATTGTGATTGTGAAGAAGTTTTAGTCAATTTATTGGTACTCGAACATCACCATAAAATTGGGTGTCGGTGGACGAAAATTGCCCGAAACGACCAAAGTTATCTCGATATCATGGTATCAAAAGTTTAACCAATGATCATTAAACCATTGATACCATGACAACGTGAGTGATTTTTTGTTATTGATAATTACTTGCATTTACATAACAATATATATATATATATGTCACATTTAGTATTATGAAACTCGGGATTTCCAACCTTCCCGAGACGAGGAGTCCAAACTCGGCCAAAATTCTGTAAATGCAGGTTAAATTGGTTCAAATCTAGTCAACTTAAGTTAACTCGCCTAGTGTCAGTAAGGGATCGATATTCAACTTATGTGTTGGAGTTGATGTATGTTTCCCACTTCTCCAAGAGATAAGAGAGTGACCGAGAAAAAAACAATATCCAGCGGTAGAGTGTCAGTCAGTAGGATCACCATCCCAATCAGTATCCGAGTAAGCATGTAGCACCATAGGTGACTTGCTGGGAAAATGAAAACCTTGAGATAGAGTACTTTGAACATATCGCAAAAATTAGGCACATATGAATTAGCTGACGATATGAACTGCGTATGTAATGTCTGGACGTGTGACACTCATTGAATTGATAGACTATTTAGAATACAAAACTAAACCCTAATAATTTAACACCAATGGGTCTAACATATTTATATAACATTAATATCGAAAATGATACTTGGTTTCCATTAGGATTATAAACGAGCCGAGCTTTTAACGAGCCGCTTGAGCTGAATACGAGCTCAAGATTAGGCTCGTTTAATAAACAAGCCGAGATCGAGCCTAAACTTTCAAGCTTCGACAGGCTCGCGAGCCGGCTCGTTTGCACCCCTGTTTCCATCAGAACCCTAAAATTCTATAGGAGAGAGAGGCTAACAAAGGAATCACACTCCACACAATAGAACAGACAAAAGACACGAAAATGCACCACACTGACAAAATGCAAAATTGCCCACTGCCCTACACAACCTTAGGGTTTTAAGTCGAGAATATACAAATGCACATGGATAGAATTTGAAATAACAAGTCATACATAAAGGGTAAGAAAATTACAACTAACAAAGATTAATATTTTGATTGTGGAGTCTGACCCAACATATATAACCCATTTTACATAGTACATACGAACTCAATTTGAGAGAGTTGATAAAGCTACTGTTTGAGAAGTCAGAACAAACCGTACTAACAATGTTGAACTTTAATAATAGACTATCTCGACATATATATTGATGGGATAACAATCAGGTACAAACCGAGTTTCATGTCCAAACCTAGTACAATGTTGTGGACCGGTTGGAATGTTTGCACAAAATAGTAGAGTGCTTGATGCAGCGTACGTGGCTAAGAAGAACTTTTTATCAAGTTCGTTGATTCAGAAGAATACCGAAGATGATAGATATAGAGGAAAACCTCGAATTTTATTAATTCATCAAAAATAATTGAATAACAAAGACCGTATGCGAGTGCTTAAATAATGAAACACAAATTGCAAAAAAGGAAAATCCTAAATCGTTAGAAAGAAAACAACTATTAAAAATTATAAAAAAACTGCCCGAAACTTATAAAACGCGATTTTGACTCTACAAATGATCAAACCGCCGTTTCTGCCCAGAAAACACTAGTCTTTTGTCCAAATCTGACACTTTTGCGATAACTTCGAGTGTTCTAGCTTCTGCGTACCGACTTCCTCGACCGCACGGAAAACACTAGTCTTTTGTCTAAGTCTGACACTTTCGCGATAACTTCGGTTGTTCTAGTTTCTGCATACCGACTTCCTCGACCGCACCGCATCAGTGCTGTGAATCAGAAGTAGAACTTCTCTGTCACGTGTCGCGCGCTGGGATAACGCACGCGCAGACTTCACACCATACAGCAGTTGGGATTGGTTCGGACGGTTTGGACACTCCAACTTGTTTGTAGCGGAGTGCACCCCTGTATCGATGTTATGCATTATAAGTTATAATTTTACTGTTAGGGGAAAAACTGAGAAGAAGGAGAAGGTTCGATTATTTTTACCAAATCCGACAAATGAATTGGAAGTGTGTGTTAACAATTAACCTGCTATTGTCTGTCTGTTTTTCCTGTGACTCTTGTCGGAACAGATCTGAAGATTGCTCTATCTTCCACCGAAGACAAGGGAGGGCCCACATTATCAACGGTCCAGATCACTGCCTCGTGCTCTTTTAGGTGGCCACAATCATTCACTCTATGCACCATTTCTATGCTTTTCTCTATCTCCAATCTTCAAAGCAATTTGTTTCAATATAAATATAAAAGAATCACAATAATAAGTAAACAACAAAGAAAGATATAATAAAATAACATAGCAAGATATCTTTTCATGACAAAAGTGCAAATAAAATCTCAAAATCATAGTGAATTCATAAACTCACAACTTGATGGTATGATTGTTAAAAAATATTTAATTTAAAAGAGTTTGGTGGCTGCAGAAATCTGATTTTACTTAAAATGAACATTAAAAAAAATTTGTATAGAAACTTTCGAGTACATATTTGACTCCAAATACTACAATCTCCCTATTAAACATTGAGTATTGAGTATAATTACATCGGGATAGTTCCTCGTAAGCCTAAACACTGTTTTCATCTTATCTAGACTTTATCACGAGAAAAGTCGATCATAGTCTCATTCTTATCAGCCTAGGAGTACCCAACCCAATTTATCATGAGAGTTTTACCGAACCATGTTTTGATACCACTATTAAGGAGATTTGGACCTTACTTAGGAGAAGCATCAAGAGAGTTTCACATACACATTAAAGTCCGCATTTGACCCAAAGACCAACCTATTAGATTTATGGTCTAATGTATATATAAACTCTTCTTGTATTTAGTAATATTATGTAGTGAGATTTAAAACTCACAAGTGTATTTAATTCATACTAGCAGAGAGGTGTATGTGGTAGAAACCAATCGCCTTATGGCGGGCGGTCTAGGTTTTCATAATCTCGATAGAGATAATATCATCATTCGAGTTGTTCAATGAGAATCGAAAGGATATTTTATCATTAACGTATTAACACTTTATTAATTAGTTGCTCAATCCAATATGTAGCTCATAATTTAATGAAAAGGACTCTCTTGTGTAACGATCAATATTCAAGACAAACTTTAAATTTTATTATCTATAAAACAAAAATTATGAACAGATATTGAAATAAAGATAGTCTTGCTTCAGGAATGAAAATTTTAAAATATTTATCATTTATATTAAAATATAATCCACCTAAAATTTAAGTTAATATGCTAAAATCTATCTTTAACAATAAAAGAAGAAAATTTAGCCATGATAAATGTTAGTACATAGTGGTGAAGTAGGTCAAAGTGAAACAAACTTAATTAATATGCAGACCTAATCTAACTCAAAACTTGAAACTCATGTGTAGAAACCAAACTTTAATCATTTGAAGAGGAAAAAAAAAGGGTCATGAAGTTGTGATAAGATATGGCTATGGGCAGAGGATAGATTCCAATAGCACCCAACCACCAACTGCATTTATATATACACATACATTTTTTCTCCTCTCCACCTTGTTATTTGTGCACATTCTCCTACAAACTCTCACTTCTTTTCTTGGACTATAAACATCTTTGCAATAAAAACCCGTCTCGTTTCGTTGTTCTGCTCGTAACAATTCAATAAGCTTAAAACTATTACACCCATTTCAGGACGGCAGTTCAGTTCTGTTGAGTTCGGCTCGATTCTGTTTGTTTTTTTATTCTATTCTTGGGCCATGGACATTGACCAGATGAAGTCGACGGCCCAGGATCAGATCGAGCTGATGATGATGATGTCTGAACTCTACTCCTCCTCGGAGGATGTTGATGTGGCGGCTGATGTGGCCACCACGTCAACAGCAGTTGTAACTAACTTTTCCTCCTGCGCGAGCGCAGGAGGAGGAGGAGGGGGAGGGGGAGCGCAGTACTTGGCGGTCACCCCCTCCCCCGCGGCCGCGGGGTCGGGGGGGCGGTCGATGGAGGCGATGAGGGAGGTGGTGTTCAGGGTGGCGGCGATGCAGCCGATACGGATCGAGGCGGAGGCGGTTCGGGCGCCGCGGCGGAGGAACGTGAGGATATCGAAGGACCCGCAGAGCGTGGCGGCGAGGCACCGGCGGGAGAGGATAAGCGAGAGGATAAGGATACTGCAGAGGATCGTCCCCGGCGGCACCAAGATGGACACCGCCTCCATGCTCGACGAGGCCGTCCACTACGTCAAGTTCCTGAAGACGCAGGTTCAAACCCTCACCGCCGGCGGCGGTGGCGGCGCCGCCGCCGGGATCGGGTTTCCGGTGGCAATGTACAGCGGGAGCTACATGCACGCGGCGCCCAAGGCCTGCGCGGCACAGAATGTTGAGCAATACCGAGATCATGTTTAGGTTTTAATGACAAATCATTATTAATGGCTTAATTATTAGCTATTTGTTTTCTCTATATATGTGCAAGGCATGTGTAATCGATTTTTACGTTTTGTTTTCTATGATGTGATTATATACAGGTGTGTTAAAAAAAAAGTCGAACCGACCAAAACCGACCGAGCTGAACCGAAAAAGGGTCAGTTTTAGTCGGTTAGGTTCTGGTCGGTTTTGGTCATGGTCGGTTCGGTTTCGGTTCAATTAATCAAAATCGATCAAAGACCAAACCGACCGACTCCAGTTCAAATTATGATGATTCCTCCGGTTTATGCGTCAATTTAGAGTGTTTTTCTATTTGATTTTTTTTTTTGGGATTTATTAACGTTTTATTTTAATTAGTGTAAAATTGTTACACATAATTCCTCTAAAAACCGACTGAAATCTAATCATTTTTTGCTTGATTTATGAAACCTTTTAGTTTTGTGGCCGATTTTCGGTTCAAACCGAGCAAACCGATCGATTCGGTTTGATTTCTTCAAGAATCAAACCGGTCGGTTCGGTTTGATTTTGGTCGGTTTGGTTCAAAAACCGAACCGTGAACACCTCTAATTATATATATACACAAATTGCCTCGAACACGTATACGTATGTTTGAGCATGACAAGACATATATACTCAAATATACATTTCTAATTTTAATGCATGTACTAATGTATTTTTCGCACACTTAATAAAGTCATTGAGCAAAACCAAGAAACTGATGCGTGGACAAGAAAATTTAATATTTTAACATGTCGAAGTTTCGTTATTAATAATTCATAAATACTATTAAGCATTCCATATTCTAAAAGAGAAATGGGCATTTATTTTGAATACGGAAGAAAGATGTAAATGTTGTAGTGTATAATTAATTATAAAGCTAGTACATATAGTAGTGTCTAAAAGTTTGATTTTACGTAATAAGACGGTTTAAATTGGTTAAGAAAGTTAAGTAGGCCAGTCAAGTCGAATCCATGCTAATAAAAACAAAACCTTTTAAAATAGTTTAGAAAATGAAATAAACAAATATCTACAGCTGAAGTAGATCGGGACAATTATATAATCACGTGCACATGTTCATGTTCGGTGTCATCGTTAAGTATCTAATTTTTAAAAAAATGTCATAATTTGAAGAGGCCCACCCGACTAACAAAGTTTTACGGCGCTCCACATTGTTGACGTTATGATGATTGATGGGTTCTTAACAGTGTCACCAATTCAACAAATTCCTCAACTGCAACACATGTCGAGAGCTACAATTCCATCGTTTTTGGTAGCGATAATTATTTATCGGTCAATACTATAAGGAACATGATTGTTCACATTGGTCATTTATGAACTGATATAGTCTCCCCTATATGTGTAATTACGTGGTATCATGTGTGTTGTATTTTACAATTAATGATGTTGTTTTGATCTCTGAGTGAATCGGTCAATTTGTTTAGACAATTTTTTTCGTGTGAGGCTGTTTGTGTCGGATAAAATATGTATATCTTTCTTTACACATCATTAGGATGAAATGGTAATTAAGTAATATTTAGTAAGTCATGTAAAAATATTTATTATTTTTAAGATCAATATGTTTTGAATCATTACAATATTATTATTAATTTTAAAGGTGTAATTTATACTTTTTATATTAATTCATAATTGAAAAAAGAAAATAGAGGGTAATGTATTGCAATTTCCTATATAAACATATTATTATATATATACCTACGAAACATGAAAGTGGACAATGGGCTGAGCCTAGCTGGTCGTACATATTTCGTTAGGCTCATGGGCCCTCTTGTGTCTTATCTCTTTCTAATGATTAAATACATTATTTTTTAATATTTTAGAATAAATTAATAAAATATATTTTTATCATAAATTAATAACACAAAACATTATTGACCAAATAAAGTAGGGAGGGTGAATCAAGAATTTGAAATTAAGAATGTCCTGAGTTGAGTTAGCCCAATGGTTAGGGCATTATAAGAAAATTGTCTCTCAAGACCGGAATTCGAATTTCAGGGAAGTATTCGGAGGAGCAGAGCTTGTTGTTCAGCTCGTATTTGTAAGATGTGAATTTGTTCACTGACTTAAATAACAGTTTGGACCTCCACTTATGAGCTTGAGTTTTTAGGTGGGTTGTGATTCAAACATAGTATCAAAGTCTGATTGGATTTGGACGTGACCTCCGTACAATTTTGATTCGAGCATAAGGCCCATGAATAGTAGGTCATCCCTCGGTTTGCACGTGAGAATGAGTGTTAAAATAACACATTTGAAATATGTGTATCCGTTCACCAGCCTAAATAATAGTTCAGACATTCACATGCGAGCTTAAATTTTTAGGTGGGTTAACCTTCTAACACATCAATATGATCCTTATAGTTTATTTATAATTGTTTTGGCTTCTTTCCTTTCTTACATTTTATCGAAGAAAAAATCCCATGAACTACAAAACATAAGTAAAATGAACAATTTTGTTTTGATGTAGTTTGTATAAAATTATATATTACATTACGTCATATAATAAAATTTTAATTTTTTATATGGAGTTGAGAAAATGGTTAGATATAGTTTGACATTTGCATATCACGTGTAATCATTAAATCATAAAACGTACGTCGAGTTATGATATATATTTAAAAAATCAATTTTATTAATTTATTTTACATATAACTATATTGAAAATGAAGAAACATAGCAATGAGTGTATTTTAAAATATTAATAATGAATATATGTTGTTGGAGGGTAGATGATATAATATAAAGGTATGTTGCCTCCCAATACAAGAATGGAATAGGGTAGTGTTTGTGTCCTAATAAGGGTCATGCCTCACATAAAGCATTTATTCTTCATCTCTCACTCAAAATCCTCATCTTTGATTCTATTCCAACCCAATCTAGTGCACAAGAAGATATATTTTTATATTGAACAAAATAAATAATAAAAAAAAAACCAAAGATTAAGATAGAATAAAAGTTGTGCACAAATAAATGATAAATAAAGAGGAAAATGGTCAAACAAAGGTAGCAAGAGACCCATGTGAGACATCCACTAAGGTACCAACATCTTCATGACACTTCAAAGTTTTGTGCCTTTTGATTAGGAAGCCCCTAAGGATTTGTCCTTTAAAATAAAGGGCACTCACCCTCCCAAGTTCTCTGTATCATAACACACATTTTTTAATACCAACATCCAGTCAGATATCATCTGGCAAAGATGCAGCTACCTTCCAATTTAGTGACTTCTAGAAAAAGGTGAGAAATTGGGGAATAAACTGTTAGTTCAGTCAACAAGTTAAGGTTAGTTAAAATCTAATTTGCTAATTGTTTTATTTTTTGTATATGATTTATAATTATTTATGTTATGTCTAAATTGTAGTATAATTGATGGGAAATAATGTATGCATGCGGGTTTTCCTTCGGATGATAGTAAAGGGGTTAAAACACCGATAACACAGTTTCTCGAAAATCAATTTAAAACAGAGAACTTTCCTGATTTGCTAATAAAAGAAAAATAATGTAACCAAGTTTAATTAAGTTCATATTTGTTCGAACTCAATGTAGCACAATAAAAATAATTTTTACATTTTATATATTTATTTGTGAAATGAGATTGAACCGTATATACAGTAATTAAGTTTATCCATGAAAGTATGTGGCTAATAAAATGAAATTATTTTAATCAAATATTTATAGTTAACTAATTAACCACCAATTTACACCTTAAATGATTAAATTGATAGAATTTAGAATTGATTCATTTATTAAACAAGCTTAATTTTAAAGTCAAATCAGATTATAACAAGTTTGAATTGAAATCAACCAACTTATTAGATATTCCACTCAGTTATTCAGACAAAAAATAATTATTATAAAACCTACATTAGAATGTCCAAAATTTAATAGGACTTTTTCATATCTCCGTATCCATATAAACAAAAAAAAATTTGAAAACCCATATAAACAAAAATAATTCATATTCCAAAATAATAAAATATAAAAGGTGCATTGTAAGCGGACAAATTTAATATAGAAATATTTGTATTGGCGATTTATAATTACAATTACAATGTATCCGGCCAATTCCAATTTTATTTGTACGGCACAATTTTTTTTGGAAAATATTTGTAATATCTATCCCTATCAAATTGGAAAAACCAATAATAGAAAGGGAATTGAAAGTACAATAAACAATTGTACTATTAACAAAAGCAATAAAAAAATAGTAGAAACTATGAAGGAAGTCGTGTTTTTTTAGGGTGAGAGTGAGAGGAAAGGAAGGTGACATAAATTGTAGGGGTGGACCAGACAAATGAGTAAATGAATATAAGCAAAAACCCACAAAAAATATGATTTGGTTGGTTGGATTAGATCTTTAGGGTACCCTTCTCTCTCCTCAATCTAATTCCTTGCTTTGTCCCATTTGAAAGGTGAGGTGCATTCGAAAACATTTAATTCATTTTCATATCTCAAATTAATGAGAACTCATTTTATTTCTAGAAGCATCAATTAATCAAGAAATAAATAAAATAGTTTATCGTCACCGATAATTACAAGTATAAAGATTCAAACAATAGTTGCACGCCTATTAAGTAATTCTCTATTATGTCACTTATAATTACGGATTGCAACAAAGAAAATTAGCAATAGTAAAAAATTGAATTCTGCAATAACGATAAGATATTTTATTTCTATCCCGTTAAATTTGAGGTAATATAAAAAAATTGAGATAACATGAGATAATCCATTTTTTATCCAGTTAAATTTGAGATAACATGTCTATCAAATTTGATTTTTTTTATCATTCATACCTACATAGGTCACCATCCTCATCATCAATAGACTTCAGATAAGGTCATGTGCCCTGTAAATTAGGGGCTTCAAAGTATGTATTGGATTGGAGTTACATGAATTTGGGTGTCAAAGTTCAATCATTTCAACCATTGATGGATCCATATCATGTGTTCAAGATAAGGGCAATGGTCAAAATCCCAAAAAAAGAAAAGAAAATAAGGAAGATAAAAATAGAAAATGACATATTTTTTTTAGAATGGCTTACCCTCAGAAGTAGTGGTCCAATATTTGTTTTGTCCATTGAATTTTGAGAGTGGTGTGGTCCTCTCTGAGGCCATATCAATAGAAATATCACAGAGCAATGTGAATGGAGCAACCTTGGTTGGGCCAATACTGGGCATCTATGATTAGTTTGGGCTATGATGTGGCAATGCATGGGCTGGGGCTAGTCCAGTTTTCTCTGGACTCTGATGGTAGTGAATATGGGCCCACACTAACTAGGGCCTGTTCAAATTTTCTTATTTGTGTGACACTCATGTTTATGATATTTTCCCCACTGTGGTTTTAATGATGTTTAGGCTTTCATGCTTTTTCTTTGTGATAAGGGTTTGTGGTTTGGTGTTAAATGTATTATTACTATGAAGGGAAAACTTTATATACACACTTGGAATTAGCTGATTCTTGCATGATTATACCCTCTTTTTTTTTCTCCAGTGCGGCTCTCTTAGAATTACAGTTTTCTCGTCGTCAATTTTTCCGTTAACCTATGTTAGATTTTGATGCTAAAAGACAAAAATACCCCTATATTTGTGTTTAAAATTTTAACTTGTACCTTATATTTAAAATGTAGAATAAGTGAAATCGGAAGGTAAAGGAAGGAGAAAGAGAGAAGGGAGGAGTGAGAGGGAGAAAACTAGGAGAGAGAGCGTAACAATGGCACAATTTGAAATTTTAAAATAAATGCAGAGGTACTATAGTTTTCTTAGCATCAAAATTTAACACAAGTTAACAGAAAAGACGACAGTTAAAAAATCGACTAATTACAAGTGTGTGCATATGAAGTGGAAAAAGTTTGGCTACATATTGTTTCTATACTTCGAAATCCTCAATAAACTAAATCTCCTCTCTTGTAATTGTGGACATAACATGTTGATAAACCTCAATTTTGCATTCATTTATGTTCCATATGTATTTGTTTTGGACTTTGCATTCTATTTCTGTTCCACTTTAGTTGTTCCCGTGACACAAATAGGTCCATTGGCTAAGTCCAGTTTGTATCTGTTGTTGAAGTCCCACAAAAACACAGACCCACAGTCAGGTCTGATAATTTTCTTCACTCAAAAGCAATCACTACTGATACTGATACAACATTTCCAGTATGAACCAATGACCAAAGTTCCAAATCTGGACTGGTAATGCATTATATAACCAACCAAGAGCTAAAACTCGAACCAAATCCATCTCTTCAATCTCAGTGAAGCAATCTCCATTTGAAGAGACTATCACAACACCAAAAACCTAACTGTTGATATACACACATACAATCATATAGATGCATTACCGGTCAACTTTTGGACACACTCAATCCGTAGAATAAGAGGAAACTTTGATGGATGTGCCGGTGCTTCGGCCATGCATTGCTACTACAGAACTGCATTGACACCAATGTAGTGACAACATAGTAGCGGATCTTCTATACACACTCTGACTCTTCCTCTCGAACCCATTTCAACATTTGCCAAAGACCTAACAAAGACATGCAACAAACCATTTTACCAGCATGTTTCATAACATTCAATCAAAAGTGACATGCAATATTTCATCACGTGCTTCAAAGAACGAAAAAATCCAACTCCACTGAATATGCAAAACACGCTCTTTCTAATCAGAATTGCCTACACTGCCAGTAGTTGGTATAAATATGATTGTGTATAGAATACCCTCAAAACTACATGCTCATTTATACGACCGGCAAGTAAAGTTTCATGCTGAGATTCGAAACATTAAAATTGTGCCTATGAACATATTTGTTGAAAGGTTCTAACGAATGTTATAATGTTATGCCTCTGTCAACAAAAGGTGAAAGGTTCAATGACACGTGGTACAGATTAATGATTATGTTATGCCAGTTTGTTGTAAATAAATAGTATCAAGACTTTTCCCATATTTTGAACAGTAAAGCAGCTACATGTATGTCAACATATTGACAAGGCAAAAGATTAACAATGTTACCTGATATTCAGGTAAATGTGAGGCATTAAAAGGCATGGCAGGTAAAGCAACCACTCAAGGAACCCATCTGACGAGTTCTACGGAATGCTACCATCTTATTGGAAGGCTTGTCGACTTGATGGCTCTGATTGGTGGTGACAGAGCTCTTCATTTTCTGGGCCTTCTTCTGAGCAGATCTGAGTTTGTTCATGATTTTATCCATGGAGGATGATCTCTTCTTTTCCAGCTTCATCTGAAAAGGGAAACATAAATCTTGAAAGTCAGTATTGGCAAAGATAAATGTTATATGGCACATGGCACATGGTCCCATTTTTTGAGGAAGTAGCCCTCGCAATGACCATAAAATAAATGTAACTCAACCACCGATGGCCCAGGAAATACGCCTAAACTGAGCTGGTTTTGATACAAGTACAAGTACTTTACTGATAAACCACTTAAGTTTTTGTTATTCTACTTTCCAAATCATATTTTCGGATACTTCATTTATCATCTATTCAGCTTAATGATATATGTATCGTTTAGCAAAATGTAACTTGCAGGTAATGATATCTTGTAGTAACAAAGACCACAACATTGGTACTTTATGAGATAACTCGTAAACAGAATGAAGATGTTCAAGAACAAAATAACAACCATCTGTGGAGAACTATGCAATAAGAAAGAACCTCTAGTTTTTGTATTGCAGCCTCAGCTTTTGCCTTCTGGAGATTCTCCCATGCTGTAATTTTAGCTTCCTCTCTTGCTACCCTGCAAGAGACAGATTGAGATGGATATGGTTTTAAACTGCCCTGGACACACCTAAATTTTCAATGCATTATTAACCAGTGGATGAGTGCTAGATTTTTGGCTTTGAATATGAAGACCAAGATATCAAAAGGTTATCGAAAATTAAACAAGGAAGCTATGATTGGTACTGTACAAAACAAAGATCAATACAACTTATGTTGAATTAAACAGCTTATGTTACACTAATAAGTTGTAATGATATATCAAACTTTTATGCTTCGTGATCAGCAAGGCAATGGTTCTTTCAAAAAATTTAAACCAAATAAGGGACTTAAAATATGTAATCTATCACACATGCACATCAACCAGAGGTCTACTACCTGCACATAGTACACTAGCCAAGTAAAGTTTGAAATAGTTCAAGGAATTATCCTGTTTATGTATATTTTCCTAACACACCATGATTGTTTGATTGCATAATCAAATAGTCTGTAGTTTATGAAGATTCACAGCCAGCTTATTCTTCCCCTTTATAAGAAGCCCCAAAAAAATTCACAGAACAAAACTCATACATATTAAGTAACTTACCAGTCATATATATTTGTACTATTTGCCATATGTAAAGAGACCAAACCAGACCAAAACAAAAAGAAATTGTTTCATAAGGAAAAAGAGAGAGATAAACAGTAGGAAAAGAAGAAGAGATAAACAGTAAGAGTGTACTTACTCTGAAATGGTATTGGATGTGTCTGTAGTATCCCAAGTTGAAGACTTGTCACTCACAGTTTTCTTTCTCCAGTCATCAACATTCCCTGAAGTCTTCACAGGCACTCGTGCTCTATGTTTCTTTGACCACCTAGTGACAGTGACTCGTTCATTTACATGCACATCCTTGCTTTCCAAGTTTGAAGATGGATCATTCTGTAACTCCACAATCGATAAGGCAGAAGGATTGGAAACAGAAAAAGAAACACTTCCTCTAGGAGATGAATTGGTACTGCCCACCGGACTCATCTGGGTTGCCATGTCCCTTCTCGAAACAACACGGGAGACGTTCGTTGCGGTATCCTTGACCCCTCCATCTGTATGTTTGAACAAATGGGCATAATAAGATAAAGTTAGAACTTCACCTTTCAGAAAAGTTTGTCCTGGTTAAGTCTAGTAATTAATTTACTCCTTTTTTCGTTTATTCAGTGTGAACTTAGCCAAACTTTCAATTTAAATTATCTACTAATTCATGATATCCAAACAATTGTACACGATAAGGACACGATTTCACCCTTAACTTTAACATACATGAATGGCTAAGTTCTATTCAACATATTGTTTGCAAGTCTAATGTAATAGAGGAAAACAAGGAGTAAAGAAGATAATATTAGAGTACCTAGATGGTTAGGCAAAGACTGTTGATTCAATGTCTCGGAGCAGCCATGGACACTAACTGAACGAGCCATGCAAGGCTCTATCTGAGTAGGGAAGTTCCCATCACAACGACCAGAACGAATCGTCAATCCATCAGAAGCCATCACGCCAGCCGAAAACGGAGACCCAGACATGAAACTTCCCATATTCACCCCATCAAACATAGGCATAGCAGGCGAATACGATGAATAGTACGCAATGCCAGGGGGGCCGAGTGGTCCACTTTTAGATTTCGGCCGTCTCTGAGGCTGTGCTACTGAAGGCCTCGCGCCATCTCCAGAAACAGGACTGAAAATCCACCGCTCAGCATCTTCCCATTTAGAGGGCAGAGTTCTTCCACTGTTGTAAGGCAACATAGCAGCAGCACTCACGTGCTTTCTGTTTGTATTCATATGCAACGGCACTCGCTCCGAGCTCCAACCCTTCTGCATTCCAGCACTAGCCTGTCTATAGTTGGGCGTTCCAGGGCTCGGAAATGCACCCGACTTTCTTGGCGTGACGGAGCTCTTTTTCACAGCCCCCAACCGCGGCGATGAAGCAGAAACATTGTTCAGGTCCAACGAAGCAGGCCTTCTCCTACTCGCCTTCTTCAACAAAGCTTCAGATCTGGATCTCCGGTCTTGGCACTCTATATAGGAAACAATGAAAGAATCATACCAGGAATAGCTAATTTTCCGAAAACATAAACTCAAAAGCTGAGTTCGCACGGGGATTGCCTGGATGGAACATGGAAATACCTTTTAGAGCAATAGAGAAGGAGCTTCTTGCAGAATCTAGTGGCTCATCTGTTTCTGCTTCGTTGTCATCGTTTTGAACTGCATATTATTAGAGAGTGAGCGAGCGAGCTGCGTGAGAGAGACTGAATTTGAATTTTAGAGAAAAATTTGGTCGTTCCTTAGCTGGACCTCTCTCTTTCACTTTTTAGATACAAATCAATCTATTGCTGTACCTTTGCCTTTTTCTCCTTTCCTGGAGAGACGTCTGTGCTTGATGTGCACTGTAGCTTTGTCTGGATTTGCACTCGGATCTGGATCTGGACCACTCGAGCTCTCATGTCCTGCCAAATGCTGCATCACGCGTTGAAATTTTCAGTCAAAATCCTACAAGAACCTCCATAAACAGTCCATCTTCTATATCCGATCCTCTGAAACGAATTAAATACACCACAGAAAGCACAGAAAACCGAAATCTATCACTTCACTTCCAAAATTTCTGCAGTTTCCAATTTCAATCACTCTCACAGCAAAAATCACTCCGAAAATCAAGATTCTTGCTCAAAAACAGCAAAATAGAGCCGATTTGACTCCTGGCCGATCACTGAATGACATTGAACACAAACACATCGAAGTTGACAGAGAAATTAATCGAATTCAACGCATGCAAGAGCAAATCCATCCACAACTGGTCAATCGCCATTTCCAGCGAAGAAAAAACACGAAACGAAATCGATCGTACCAGAGAGAAGTCGGAGGCGAGAGAGTCGTCGCGGTCGTGGGCGTCGGAGGCGAAGGAGCAGCGGTCGACGCTGGCGGAGGCGGAGGAGAAGAGGCTGAAGTTGGACTCGAGAGTGAAGATGACGGAGTCGGGGCTGGCGTCGCGCGGCCTGAAGCCGCCGGATCGGAGGTCCCGAAACCCTAGCTCCGGCATTGCCGATTCACATCAGAGGCTGTGAGCGAGCGAGCGAGAGCTCAGTGAATGGCTTGAATTGTTTTTGGCTTTACGTCAGAATCTGAGTGGCTCTTCTCTTCAGGCACCACTTTTATTTCAATATTTGTTTGTGTATGTCAGCTTCTTATTATATATTAAACAGAGAAAAGGACAAAAAAAAACTCTTTTTTTTGTTTTTTTAATTGAGCTTATTTTCGGGGTTCAATAATGAGGTATTGGTTTGTTACTTAACCACCAGAATCATTACATTGAACGTGACTTTGACCATGAAAACCATGAAATGACGGTTAAGCCCCTCCGTTTATGGCCATTTTGGGGGTAGAGTTGGTAATTACTCTCTGTGGAATATAGGCCCCCGTTAATGTGAGTGAGTACTTAGATTAAGAGATAATTATAGTTAAATACATATTGTGTACATGATATATGCATACTTCCTTTTTAATTTTGTCAGATCGCAGAAAATTAATATTTTGTATCGACTATGTCAGTGATTTTGTTACTGGTCAACTTATATAAGAGAGAATCGGCGAGGAGAACGTGAATATTTTAAAGCTCGAAAAACTATTGTGTTGGTGTGTTAGCATTGAAAAACATATATTTCAGGTGAGCTGATAAGAGAAAAATAAATTATATGTTTATTTTGAAAATGTGTATGTCATGCCTCTTATGGGTCGAAGCTCGAACTCCCTTATCGGGATTCATTGAATATGATTGCAGTCAGCTGATAAGGTCGTGCACCTTCTCGAAAAAGAGACCCAAACTCATCTTTACTGGGAATTAGGCTTGGGTCTTATCTCACCTGATTCGCTTTTCCGTTTGGATTCCCCTTGGTGAAGTTATCGTGTTTCAAAAAAAATGACGGTGTTTTAACGCGTTTTGCTAATGATATATTTCGCTAAAATTCGAACCTAATTTTGAATTTTGAAGTAAAAAGGTTATTTTATGAAAAAATGTAATTTTTTGTCAAATTCAATTTTCACTTTTGTTGACCGAAGCTTACCGGAACTTTTGATTTGAGGGACAAAATGAACTTTCTTGTACTATTTATTTAACATTATTATGTGGTGGTGGAAGTGGCCATAAAAGAGTTTTAAATATTAGATTAATCATTAATTAAATGTTACATTTAAATTAAATGTCCGTCCCCAGAAGAGTTATGGTGGAAGCGGTCGTCGGTGACCACACCCTTGAGAAGTGCCGCGTTACGTGGCCACCCATTGACAAATGAATATTCGCCACGTGGTTATGTGTGCATGTAATTGACGTACATGGACCGGAAATGAAGCACAGCCGCTTGATCAGATTTTTTGCGTGTGATTGATCTGATCTCGCGTCTAATAATTGCCTTTTTCTTATTGGCGAAGCCAAAAATATGAAAATGAGAACCAATTTCACGAGACATCGAAAATGTTACAAGAAAATAAAAGTTAAAAGCATTACAATATGAGATGGGACTAAAAAGGAAAATATAAAAAGATTGAAAGTTTCGAAGTTGAGGATTCAAATAACAATTTGAATTATCAATCTAAATTACTTGAAAGGAAATGAACGAAAAGATCGTGTCGATGATTTACGCTACTAATTCTAATATGATCTTGAATTTTGCTTTCAATTTATTTAGTTTTAAATTTGAAAAAAGATTTCAAGTGATACTCGTCAATCATACAAGATTACATTACAATAATTTATCTAAATTTAAATTATAATAAGACATTTTTTTTCCATCACACTAGAGTTGACTCAATACTCAAATGCATATTATAAGAGTTCAAATAATACTTTTTTTTGGGATATTGCATCATTTTTTTTAGCTACTTTTAAAATCACTCTATCTAAATACCATGATGAGTCTCGAACCCTGTCCAAAATTTAAAAGGCCATATTGTTTTACCATACACATGTATTCACTATATTCTTATTCACTCATGATTATATGCAAAATTTTAATAAAGAAACAAAACCATTTCCTACAAAATCCATGGAAGTGCTTTTTGTAATAATCAAATTGAAGAAATCAATTTTTGGGAGAGAAGAAAAAGATTGCATCGGAGAGTCACATTTGTTGTTCATTGACGATGGTAAGTGCAATACTTGAATATAAATATATACATAGGAAAATTCACATTTATTGTTTATACTTATTTTCGTTTCGTTTTCAGCTAAAGTAATTAATGCGAAAATATAACTCGTGGCAGATTGGACAGCCTGGACAAATACGATATTCAGCTACCAATTTATTATCAATACTAATAAAAACTTGCAACTCAAGCAATGTTCAATTAAAGAAGTTAAAATCTCATACATTATTTACCCAATTTATGTAATATAATTCTAGCTCGACTGGGCAATGAGTCAGAGTTCTGGGACAAAGCGTCTGGTTTGAGAGTTTGAGAATACGAGATGATTTCTGAACCAACGACATTATATGTTTGTTGATTGATCGAGTCGTCACGACAAACTGATCGACAAAGCTAGAACACTGAGATGTTATTTTGTCAATGCACTGCCATTATCACAAACGATAAGGCTAAACTGTAATTGTAGGTTCATGTTACTATTGAATAATGCACTTGACTTTCGTGCTTTCTTATCGAATTAGATTCGTGTCTCTGTTTCTACTTTTGAAATTTATAGTATTATAAATATTACACTAATGTGACTTATCATAATATTGATTAACCGATAGATGAGATAATTGATCCGATCAGCTTAGTGTATACATTTTTTCTCTAATAAAGATTCATCTATTCTATCATAAGGTAAAATCGATGCATTCTCGACAAACCACGTAAAATCTAATGCGCTGCGGTTGAGGAAGTCGGTATGCATAAGGTAGAACAATGAGAGTTATCGCGAAAGTGTCAGATTTGGACAAAAGTGACTTTAGACCGCCGTTTCCGCCCGAAAAACACTAGTGTTTTGTTCGAATCTGACACTTTCGCGATAACTCTGATTGTTCTAGTTTATGCATACCGACTTCCTCGACCGCACCGCGTCAAAATCCTTGGTATTCTTGTTATTATTTTACTTCGACTGCATTGTTTGTTTGCTTAGACTAAATATTCCAAATCAATCCACATTAAACTCTATAACAAGAGCATTCAAAAACTAGACTTCAATGCCCTAAAACCCCTCAGAAATGTGAAACAAGCCCTAAATTCAAACCTCCTCTGACAACTCCTACAAAAGGAAGTACACAATAAAGCTCCATATATGACCCATATAGATAAATAGGGGTCAATACACACCTGTGCAAGTCAGTGTGTAGTTAAATGTTTTTTTTACACCACTCAGTGACCTGCAAAAACATCAATAAGAAAAAAAATTGCAGGAGAGACTTAATTTTAGGTCACCCCAAATTGACCAAACATCCACTGTGGGATCCATAATTTCCCACCCAACAAACAATGATCACTAATTAGTGAAAAAAAAGAAGGATCCATATGATCATATATATCATATCCACACCCACCAACATCACATCCTCAACTCAATATATATTGATTGATGGACACATATTACCAACATCTATTATTGGATTTGACCAATCTATAAACCATAACTGGGGCACAAATATAGCTTGTGTCACCTACTTGTGAGCTGGATCATTATCTTCATGGCTGTGGTGTGGCTTGCTTCAAAGAAGGTGCCATTTTGGATATTAAATTAAAGCATGTTGTTAAGCTTACTCCATCATATTAACAAAGGTGAAGATTCAGCTGGCGCAATGGTCTAGCACGAGCTCTATCATAACCTTGATCATGGTTCGAGCTCCGTTGAATACTTTGTGGGTCTGCGGTGGTTTGTAGTTAGGTGGGTGGGGAGTACATGGGAGTGGGTCGGGTAATTAAGGTGGCTTCGTAAACCAATTCCAACTAAAAAAATCATATTAACAAAGGTTAATTGATCAAATGATAATAAAATTCACATTTGAAGGGATAATGACATTTTGTTATACTTAAGTATAGCGAAATGACACTTTCATACCATAATTATTTTTTTCTTTCTTTTTAGTACGCTGACAATTTTTTTGTGACAACCTACCTTTAATATACCTAAACTACAAATGGTTTAAGAAACCATAAATTGAATTGGTTTCATTTTGTTTATCTCTGGTTCAATTTGATTTATATTTAAGATGCAATTACAATTATGCTCCAAAATCTAAAATTAACTTTGAACCGTTTCAAATCTGGTTTGATAACTCAAATTGCATCAATTATATTTTGATTTCTTAAACCATGGGTATTTTAGTCATTTTAGCATAGGTTGTCACAAAAAAGTTGTCAGGGCACTAAAAAAAGAAAAAAATAGTTAGGATATGAAAGTATCATTTCGCGATAGTTAGATAAAACAAAGTGTCATTAAATTTTTTTTAACAGGAAATACTTTGATTTGATGTGTGAAATATATAAAGGGTTTTTTCACGTTTAGCAATAATATATATGAATGAGGAGGATGTACAAATGTATCACACACTCAATGTCTGATTTTATGGTTAACTTATTCAAATTTGTAAACTTAAGCTAAATAGATGGAGTGTGATCACTAAATTTATATTTTATCAAAGAAAAATACTAAAAACATGCTCTATATTATAACAATTTTGTAAGAGGGTGTTGAATAGGCGCATCATGAGATCTTACGATGTCTCGCCTAAATGAATAATTTGGTACTAGAAAAAATAAACGAAAAGAGCAATAAGAAGTGAAAATGACAGATATACTTTCCAATCAGAAAGCAAAGTTCCCACAGCACCTCGTTAACTGTAAAAATATGGTGCGAATTTTATTTTTTCGTGCAAAATGTACGTAATTTCTTCAAAAAAACGAGTAAATTGTTCTTGAATTTACCTTTTGCATGTTTCTTATAAAGAAGTGGTTTTAGAAAGTTTTATCGTCTGAAGTGAATTTCTAGATATGCAAAGCGGTCAACTTTCAATTAATTTTATAAAATCATATTCTATGTATAGAATGCTAATTATCTAAGGTTTTGCTGCATAGAAACTCAGAATAGTCTAATTTCGATTTTAATTTTAAGGGCATTTTCATCACTTTAAAAAAATAAATACATAGTGCACCGAAAAATAAAATTCACATTAACCTTTTGTCATTAATAAAGTAACAAACACTTTTTTTTTATAAAATATCATATTATAAAGTATTTTATTTTACTATTTTTCTCCTCTTTTCAATAAAGGACACTTCACGAAGTGAAGTATAACACATACATGGATCAAATAAGGAAGAAATTGACCATACTGCTTTTCAAATCATGTTACATGCACTGTACATATATAGTATATTTCATCTTCTTAAAACACAATTTTTTGAGTCTCCAATAATATCGATTTCTAGTTAGGTGATGGAGCATTTCAAGTGTCCACAGTGTGGCTCAACTACTTGCACATGAGATTCAAACCATGAATATACACGACACCGACAAGGATTGCCATTTTAATCCACATAATATCTTAAAATACATACATATATATTAGCTTATGTAAATAACCACAACGAGCATGGCTTTGCCATTAAACCAAACCCATTGGTAGGACAGTGACGACCGACGAGTCACCTCAAATATAGATGTTCAATATTCTCGTGAAATGAAATGTTTTCCAGAACTTTTTAAGTCAGGAGAACCGAACATTATCAATGAATCACGCACGAAAGAAGTTCATGATACAATATTAAATACTATGTTTGACCAAGATGACTAATCTATTAAATTATGGGTTTAACGTGTTTATCAATTGTGTTTTAACCTCTTAATCATCCGACGCATGACTCAAGACCGCGTATATATGCCTAACAGTTGCCCTGCGACATGCATGAATTAAAATTAATGTGGTATATTTAATATTGATAGGAATATATTCTAGAGAATAATATTATTTAGATTCATGTGTTGTCTTATTCATGTGTTGTCTTATTACAATAGGAAAGAGTAATATATCTGTGATATAGATCAAATTATATAGGAAAACTAATATTAATATAAAATCCTAAATATTGGGCAATAAACATAAACTTAATTAATAATAACTATTTACTTATTTATTCTAATACCTCATGTCAAAGTAGGAAGGTTGAAGAACCGAATTGAGTTTGATTTGATGTTTAACCATTGATTTGCGCTGTCTTTTGATGTTCGTTGATGACATTTGATTGTTGATGGAATCTTATGCCCTTTAATGAGCTTTGATTATCTTTGATAAACTTTAATTACTGTTAAGTGGGGCGCAAGTCCAAAATTTGTGGATGAAGCTAAATTTAATTATCTTTGAGTGAGGTACATGACCACTGGCAGATGAAGATGTATTTTGAAACCTTTTGATAAACTTTAATTACTTTTGAGTGGGGGCGCCGGAACTTGTGGATGAAACTAACTTTGATTAATTTCGAGTGAGGTGCATGACCACTGATGGGTAGGGTTGTCCATCGAGTCGGGTTGGGTAGACTCGGCTCGGGTCGAACCCGACTCGGTTTGAGTCAGGTGGTAGAACCCAGACCCAATACTCGACTCGGTTGAAGAGTCGGGTAGTCGAGTTCGGGTAGACTCGGATCTCGGGTGAGTCGGGTAAAACCAACAGACCCGAATACAAAATTCCCAATTTGTATTGAACCCAAAATTAAAATTAAGATCAGACTTTTTCAATTGAACACGAACCCTAACCCTAATCCCCAAATCAAAATCCTCAATTTGAAGCCCTAACCATCCAATTTAAAATCTCAATTTGAAATTGAACTAATTCAGAAATGAAAATTAAAATAAAACCCCCAAATTACAACTTCAAACCAAAATTAACATTGAAATCAGACTTTCAGTTAAACCCTAACTCTAATTCCCAAATCAATTTCCCCAATTTCAATCCCCAATTTTAATCCCAAACCGAACCCTAACCCCCAAATCAAAACCCCCAATTCGTATTGTGAAATCCTCAATTTGTAACCCAAATCCGAACCTTAACCTCCAATTTTTAATCCCAAATTAAAATTCAATCATAACTCTAAATTACAACAACAAACTGAATTAAAATCGAGACTCAATTGAACCCTAAGTCCAGAACCCTAACCCCCAAAATAAAACCCCAAATTGAAAACTAAAATTCAAATGGTCGACGTTGTGCACTTACCTGATTTGCAGACATGTGGTCGGCGTTGTGTGCGTGAAGCTTCAATCTCCAGCTCCACTGGAGAATCGCGCTGTTGATGAGTCTCCTCTCCACCATTGCTTAATTGATAGTGGTGGAGATGAGACTCACCAACGGTCGATTCACAGTGGTTCATGCTTGATGTCGGCCTGACTCAGGCCGCCTGAAACGACGAGGAAGGAGATGAGAAGACGAGACGAGACTCTTAGGGCTTTAGAGAGAGAGGAGATGGGAGGGTCGAATCAGAGGGCATGACGGCGAGAAGATGAGAGGAAGGCGAGAACGAGTCGAGTCAACAGAGAGGGGAGGAGATTTGGTTATTCATGTGAGAGGGACGACAGAGAGAAGGCGAGAGGCGAGAGGCGAAAGGCTAGGTTTCAGAAGAGTGGTTCAGTTCTGTGAATTGAACGAGAGAGATAAGAGGAGACGCGTGTGAGAGATGTGGGTGGAAGAGAGAGTGCCACGTTCATTTATAATTGAGGGCCAGGATGAGTTAATCGACGCGAGATCAACGGAAGAGGGTGTGCCACGTCGCTGAGTCGTGAGCCTGAAGAAGAAGAGAGATTATTAACTCTCATTGAGTCCCACATCGGAAGCATATGGGACTCAATGATGGTTTATAACCTCCCTTGTATCTGCTTCAGACATCAAACATGAGTAGGCTGGGCTGGACTTGTTGCTGGGTTGGGCAAGGTTGGTGGTTGTTGGGTTGGGTTAGGTTGGGCTTAATGATTAATAATAATCATATATTTTATATATACTAGTCGGGTAGTCGAGTACCCGGCGGGTTTTATAATTGGACCCAATACTCGACTCGGTTGTATTGTCAGGTGGTCGGGTATCGGGTTAGTCGAGTCAGGTGTCGGGTGAGTCAAGTCGGGTATCGGGTTACCGGGTAAAATGGACAGCCCTACTGATGGGTGAAGATGAATTTTGATCATCTTTGATAAACTTTGAGCAAGAGAGCATACACAGACCCGAATTTGTGGATAAAGAAATATGATCGACTTCAATAAATTTTGAGTAAGGGCGCATAGACCAAAACTAAAGAATAGAGAAATATGAGTGATTTTAGGAGAAAATCATCAACTCTTGGAGTTGAACCTTTGATTGTTGACCCTTGAGTCAAACGAGTAATTACGAAGAAACTCATTAAACCCTTAAACCTTTAAGCACTTTGAACAATTGATTTTGAGAAAAATCATCAAACCCTTAAAAATATGTTAACCTTGTAGATCTAAAGCTTTTGAATTATGACCATGAATCATAATCTATGAATCTTGAATCTTTGATACATAAGAAAGAGTATTGACTTGCACTGTCCTGCCCACTCATCACTGATTATTGCATACTTATTCTAACAAATCTGTTGTTCAATCACAAAATTATGATTTTAACTGGTTAAACACTTAAACCTGTATCAGAAGGTCATGTTTCAAAGTCGAGCCACGATAGCTCTATAAAATCTTTAATTTCTACCAACTTATACTGAGTCAAACAAGACCACCATTTCTTGATTGAATTTACAAGTATCTTCTAAGCAAGTGACTTCACCAAGATGGTGTAAAGATGAAGCATACAGCATGACGAATTAGGACAACATTACTATATTAATACTATGAATACAAAGTCCTCATGCTGTTCCAATATTCACAACTTCAACATTACAATTGCTGCTTAAATATCATTATGCAGAGCACCAAGATTAAATATGCATCATGTTTGTCATAACACACGTCAAACAATAAGAAATCAGAATAAATAATTATTTGAAAGTGTACCTTTAATAGTTCGCAGAAAGAGACTAGTTCCAAACTGATTGACAATGATATTTGTTGGGAGAAACATCACAATTTTTGAGGTCACTCGTTGTGTTGAACATAGGACACTTATACTCTCAGTATATGTATAGATCAGAGAAGCGTCCAGTTAAAAAAACATTAATGACGGTAAATACTCTCTTAAGGTTTTAGTGCATTTAAGTCTCTCGCAACTCTTTTTAATAGTGTTATATAAGAGATTTTTGCAATTGTTAGGGATCAAAACTCATCCTCTTATAAGCATGCAAGAGTCGTATCTATCGGAAAATTCAAGAATGATAACATAAAATTACTTAGTTTGATTAAAATTTTGTTTATTTAGGCTATATTATGTTTTGAAGTGATTTGAAGTTTATTTTGGGCCTTCATAAAAAAAGAGTATTTTGGGCCTAGAGTTTAAGTTTACCATAAGATCTATCAAAAATAATTAATTGGGCCTATTTTAGTTTCGAAGCGTGTTAAACCCAAATATAAAATCATCAAACGACGTCGTCTCATCAGATCTAAGTACGTAGCAACGCGCGTTCACGAACAGGTACGGCGTCGTTTTAGACCACAAGCCTTCGTCTTCTTCAGCTAGAGTACGGTATTGCCCAGAGCTTCACTGCTCGGCGGAGAGGAAGAGCAATGGAGGGCGATGAGCCGATGGCCGTCGACGACGATGCGCCGCAGCGGCGCAAGATAGAGACTTCGGCGTACGAAATGCTTCAGGAGAGCAAGACGGCGGCGGAGGAGACGGTGGCGAGGATGCTCGCCGTCAAGAGGAGAGGCGGCGACGATTCCGAGCTCCGTGAGGCCGTCACCGAGATGTTCCTCCATTTCATCGCCCTCCGTCAGGTCTCGCACACCACACGCACTGAACATTTCAGTTTTGTGCGGTCTCTCTCAATCTAGGGTTTTGTTTTGCCATGTTAACACTATCACGCACTTCATTGTTTGTTTTATTGATTTGATTTGAATTGAATTGAATTTGTGTCAAAAATTGAGATTGAGTTTATTTTTCTTGAGGTGGGCTGGTTAGGTTGAATGGGTTTGCATATAGTTATAGTATATGCAAGTGTTCTTAAAAATGCGCTTGTCGGGCGGAGAGGGGCTTTTCAGGACTGATTGGGGATTAATCGGATTAGTCAGTCCTTAATCGGATAAGTGGGGGATTTTCAGAACACTAAGTATATGGTGAGTTTTCGAAGAGAGTTTCCAAATGGATTATTTTGAAGAAGCTCGCAGAGAGTGTTTGGATGGATATTTGGGAATTCATTTGATTTTAAATTGATAAGACCATTAGGTTATCCATCTAAATACTTATCAAGTTATTTGTTTTATTGAATTGAGTTTGATAAAATTTGAGATTGTGTTGGTTTTTCTTGAGGTGAGCTGGTTAGGTTTAATGGGTTTACATGTTTATCTTGTGGGAAGCCCAGGCAGCTATAGTTATATTGTATGCAAGTGTTTTTTGAGGGATTAATCGGATAAGTCGGGGATTTTTAGACTATTGAGTATATGGTGAGTTTTCGAAGAGATTTCCCAAATGGGTTATTCTGCTCTCATCGAGAATAAGTGCATTTGCAGAAACGAGCTTCCTAGTCATTAACACTATCATGTGCTAATCAGGGATTATTCATAAATTAATCAGATTGAAGGATTAATCCTTAATCGGATAAGTCGGGTATTATAAGAACACTGAGTGTATGGTGAGTTTTCGAAGAGATTTCGCAAATGGGTTGTTTTGAGAAGCTCGCAGAGAGTTTTGGATGAATATTTGGGAATTCATTTGATTTTGAATAGATAAGACCAGTTTGAATGAGAAAAAGGAGGCTTTTGATGACATTATTAAGCAGGAAATAATTGGAAGTTAGATATAGTACAATTACAAGGTAGTTGTCTTGTGTATGCATTCTGCTCTCATTGAGAACAAGTGCATTTGCAGAAATGAGTTTCTTAGTCGTTAAAATGGGCTACTAATTCACGCAACTTGGATGATGTAATTTTCTCAAGTAGAACAATAGTTTGGTTGTTTCTAGTTGATTGCTTTATTATAACATTGTCTCGGAGACATGAGGAGGAAGACATTGATTAAGGAAAATATTCGGAACAAGCGAAGCAATGTCTTAGGGTAACTAGTAAAGTCATGTATTGCCGACAAATAGGATCTCATCTACTGAGTTAAATTTGTAGAAAGGATAACATGATGCTAGCAGTAAAACAAAGAATAACATCCTTGTGTTTTTCTTTGATTTTTGTGGTTTTAGAATAGGCCTTCGTTTATAACTTACATGTTATAATAGTTACTGGTTAGCACTGTTAGTTCTGTTGAATCCTCAAGTTTTCCTTTTTGGTAACTGGAAATTGTAACAAAAGAACCAAAAGATAAAATGCAGAGAGAGGACAGCTTTGCACTGCAGAGCGCTGAACAATTACAAACTTATTCAAGAAAGTGACAAAATATACCACCTGTTAACAATAGTCTTCATATGTTATAATCCTTCATGTACATCATACAGCGATATACTCCAACCAACAGAATTGCAATAGCTGCCACATCTAGGCTTGCTAGAGGATAAGCCTTTCTTATTCTCTTTCTAACGGTGAACATTGGGAATTAAAGTATATGCATGCTTGTTGATTGTGTTTTTCGGATCAGAGTTGCAAGTTTTGGATTATTGTCTCTTCATCTAAATTTGAGTTTCATCTTTGTTCCGTTGTGTTAGTCCAACCTGGGTGAAAATTGAAGGAGAGAATGTTTTCATTCAAAGAGCCTAGTGATTCTGCATGAGATCGTGTGGGAAGAAGAATAAATGAAGATGAGCTTATTGTTTTTTTCTTTTCAAATCACTGAGTTTCGAAATTTCTCCTATATCATTTGTTCCTCGTGTAGCTAATCATTTCTATATCTATTGCACATACACAAAATCTCGCCATGCATAATAATATAATATAACTCGACCATATTTACAGTAGAGCCTACACAGTCGTCATTGTCTTGTTGAATTTCTTTATTTAGTAATATCGGAACAAAATACAAAACATTAATGATACTTCAAAATCTTCTCTTGCAGGCAAACCGTGCCATTTTGCTGGAAGAAGATCGTGTAAAAGTGGAAACAGAACGTGCAAAGGCTCCACTAGAGTTAACAACTTTGCAACTTCACAATTTGATGTACGAGAAAAATCGCTATGATAAAGCAATAAAAGCTTGCAAAGACTTCAAGTCAAAGTATCCTGACATTGAACTTGTTCCAGAGGAAGAATTTTCCCAAGATGCTCCTGAAAGCATCAAGAGGTCCATAATGTCAAACGATAGTGCGCATAATCTGATGCTGAAGAGGCTGAATTTTGAGCTGTTTCAGGTGATTACGCTCATTATATTTTGCATAATATTTAAAGAAAGTGTATTCTTTTCTTTTATTATTAATATGCATACCTCGTATGGTTGTCTTGATCAATAAACCAAAGTTCATTTTCTATGAGAGTTCTGCATCATCATAAATTGGCTTAACGTACTAATAACTCAATTTCTTGCTCTGAAAGTAATTTTAATAATTGGATCTGCCACCTTGTGTATTATCTTGTTTTAGTTATGTTCTCATTGTTTTTAATTTGTCACTGCTATAAGAATATTGGAAATACTGACATATTATCCTTATCAGCGCAAAGAACTATGCAAACTTCACGAAAAACTTGAGCAGCAAAAGAAGGATCTTTCAGAAGCAATTGTAAACCGAAAGAAATTTTTGTCTAGTTTACCTTCACACCTGAAGACATTAAAGAAAGCATCCTTGCCAGTACAGAATCAATTAGGGGTTCTGAATACAAAGAAACTAAAGCACCAACATTCTGCAGAATTGCTTCCGCCTCCTCTATATGTTATTTACTCACAGTTCTTAGCACAAAAGGAGGCATTTGGAGAAAACATTGATCTGGAGATAGTAGGAAGCTTGAAGGATGCTCAAAACCTAGCATGCCAGCAAGCAATTAAGGACACGGGTAATCTAGTGATAATTGTATTCAATCGCATAGTCATATGCTCATAGGTAGGAAAGAAAGTGTACTTAGGTGGTGGTTTAATGGCCCAGGTGTCTCAACCAATGACGAGGAAGATGATGGCCAGAATAGGAAAAAGCGGGCTAAGAGAGTTCCAAGCAACGAGAGTCAAGACCAAGCAGGAATATATCAAGTTCATCCACTTAAAGTCGCCCTTCACATATATGATGACGAGGTTCCAGATTCCAAGTCAGTGAAACTCGTCACCTTGCAGTTTGAGTACTTATTAAAGCTGCATATTGTTTGTGCTGAGATAGAAGGTTCTCGTCAGGCGCCTGAGAATAATATCTTATGCAATCTATTCCCAGACGACAGTGGCCTCGAGCTTCCTGTCCAGGTATGCTTTTTTCACCTCTCGTTCTCATACACTTACATTGTTAGGATAAATGATAATTATAAATTTTTGTTTGCTTACGCAGTCTGCCAAGATTTCTGTTGGTGGTTCGGCTGTGTTTGACGAACAGAGGAACTCACGGCCATATAAGTGGGCCCAGCATTTGGCGGGAATTGATTTTTTACCAGAGGTGTCACCATTGATTACAGGCCATGGAACTCAGAGTAGTGAAACAGTAAGAGTTGATGGTGTAATGTCTGGTCTGTCGTTATATCGCCAGCAGAATCGGGTGCAGACAATCATACAGCGAATACGCTCCTGCAAGAAGGCTCAGCTAGCTCTTGACTGAGTCACTGATCTTCTTGTTGTTAGTCTTGGGTCATCAATAGGAAGCTGATTATGTATTCTATAGTGTGGTTTTGGCATGTTAGATGTGATGCATGCTAAATATCATTCTCCTACTTTTCTTGGCAATAACATTTCCAAATAGTGTTTGTTTTCTTGTCTGAAATGTATACAAATTATTTGTCAGCAAGATTTTCATGGTGTTTTATGAATACTTTTGAGGAAAATCTGGTAAAAATGTGCTCTGTAGTATAAGGTAATGTCTTGTTTGTTAATGGTAACAGTGTACACTGAATTTTGCATTTTTTTTGTAAAATCTGTAATACTTTTTTTATGAAAATGACTAAATTACTCCTAAAATATAAAATTTTATTATTTAAAATAAATGATTTTAAAAGTTTTTTTATTTATATCTTCTAACTAAAACTTATATAAACAAATTTTCTAATTTAATTTTTGGGTTATAATTATGTTATAGCAATTTCGTCATTTATATAAAAATACACACATTTACTGCAAACATGTAAAGTTTATAAAACAATTTTTGCCATTAACAAATTAACAAAGCACCTTGCACTACTTTTGAATGATACTTCAAACCATGTTAGGTTGAAGTTTTATGGGTGGCAAATAGCATTTGTTCCTTATTCTAGAACAGTCTTCAACTGTTTATAAGCTGATAGTATAGAACAAATGGTACTGTTGTTTCTGGGTAAAAACATTCCCAAGTTCTTAGGCACAAAAACCTGCATGACAAACTTTAAATTTTATGAACAATGTTAATTCAGGACTAACTATTTTTCTTCACAAAAAGATGTTAAGAGAGGTTAATACAGAATAGAGCAGAAATATAAAATATTCCAAGATTTATTCTACAGTACCTAAAAATTCTCAATCTACAGCAGCAGCACACAAATGTCAGCCCTAAAAATATATAGCCACTACTCTGACCATACATTATAATCTTCAGTAACACTATCATGTTATCGCCATTTAAATTTACCATGGACCCGTCTGCGTCCTCCTCAAGCATTGTTTCTTCCCTCCTCGTTGCATGTTCATCATCTCAAGAACCTATAAAATCACCAAATGCAAGAGTATTCAGATTAGGTAACTTCCAACCTTCTTGTAACTTACTATCTCCAAGCTGATAGTATAAAACAGATGCTTATCAGCTTAAACTACACTAACCAAAATTTTACTGATTACATACATGGAACAGTCTCTCCTTGATGCATAAATAGCTTTCTTTAACTATCATGTTTCCTCAATGGTAAATGCCTTTTTCAGTAACAATTCTAGTAGATGTGAGAAAGCAAAAAATATTGCTTGTTCTTTCATTAGCCAAGAGAAACTTATCAGGTCAAGAATCATATGACAGAATGAGTTACTGATTAGCCATGTAAAATACGCTATGAGAGTGCGAGTAGGATCCGACATCATCATATACTAGGTTATAATATTTCTATCATGTAGCTTAGTTTATCAATCATGTTTGTCTATACAAAGAGTGATGATGAGGGATTGGTATATAGTTATGTACAGTACCTGATTTTTCTGTATTTCCAAAATTTTCTCCTGCAACAAAATTGCAATCAATAAGAATCCGTCTTTTGTGTTCATATTTCTAATCCTCAATGGAACTATTACGTGTAAATCCACATTACCTGTTTCTTCCTCAACCCCTCATTGTCCTCCTTTAACTTTGCAACTTCTGCTTCCAATTCCATAGTATAAGCCTGGAAAAGCAGCAAAAAATAACCATTAAGTAAATATCCTGAAACAATATTATCACACTAGTACTTGTCAGAATAGAGAGATGTATTTTAATTATTTTCCTTTTATGATTTATACAATACACATTTAAGTTATAGTATTTAATTCTTTTCGTCGATCTCAAAATGTAACCCATAACAAAATTTTCCATTTACCTGAAATAATAATATAAGGAACCTCAAAACATCTTGTGACTGTAACTTTTAAATATCTTTCCGTTCTTTGAATGTCAGATAGCCATTACACAACCATCCAAGTCATGAATGCAACATCAAAGCCATAAGGTAAATGGCAGCTTGAGTTCATAATACGGCCAAAAGATGAAACTTGAGACTATTTACATTCCCATTATTCGGGTCATTATCAGCAAGTAATGTGCTACGAGAAAAAGGCTGATTCAACGAAACTCAGCTATTAATATTATAGTTTCTATATTCCTATATGGTTGCCAAGTTCAATATGCTTTCAGCACCAAGTTGCACATAATTTAAGAATATGTATGGAGAATTCAATTCTTGTCCTTAACCCATTAAGCAAAAGTGATTTTCAATCACACAAGCAAATTAGAACATCACATCATACACTAACTCAAAATTTCCAGGACATCTATATAAAACATCAAATATTATGAACAAACGTTGGTTCACCTGCTTTCTGGCTCGAGACCTTGCAGCTGACTCTCGATTCTTTATCATTCTCCGCTGCCTCCTCTCAACAACCTTCTCCACAGTCCCGCTCCTCCTCCCTCTCAAACCTCCATTAAACACATATGGCACCGGAGACACAGAAGAAATATCCCCATTACTCCTCCCTATCCCATCCGAAGATATCTGATTCCCCGGTGAACTTGTGACAGCTCCAGCACCCAAACCCATCATCCCCACTCCTCCCCCATTCATGCCAGGACTAGCCATCCCCGCGATTCCTCCCCTCATCCCGGGACTGCCCAGCTGAGCTCCACCGCTCGACAATGGCATCTGAGCTGCATAAGGACTCTTGGGAAAGATTTGCTGAAGCTGTTGCGGATTCGAACGAACACCATTCACATTCAGAGGCAAATTCGGGGACTGAAGAGAAATCTGATTCGAATTCGAGTTCAAATTCAAATTCCGGTTACTACCCATGAATCCTATGTTGTTACCCATCTGCTGAAACCCAATCCCCAATCCATTGGTGTTGCCTGGACCGAAAAAGGCGGCTCCTTGAACCTGAGCATCCTCCCTCACCACACCAGCCCTGACCAGAAACTCCTCCAGGGTCATCTCCCCCAGAGTCTGTTGCCTCTGAGGCTCATTGGACCCTCCTCCAACAAAGTCCTTCCCCACAACAACATTCGAAATGTCCCTCCACACCTCGTCCACTGTCTTGGTGCTCAGCGTCCGCGGCAGCGTCACCGATCCCTGCCTCTGCAGGTTACCGTCGACGCCTCCGTCGTGGGGCGGCGCCGCCGTGCCCTGGATCTCCTCCGCGCCCCAGATGTTCCTGAGGAGCTCGTCCATGTTCATCGACCCAAAATCCTTCCCCACACCACCCATTGTGCTCTGGAGCTCGTCGAAGGTCAGCGAATAGATCGACGTCTGTCTCGCCAGCGGCAACTCCGCCGCCGGCGGCCTCCCGCCGCCGTCCCCCGGCGGGTCGCTCACGTAGCTCTCGAAGTTCAGATTCGTCCCCATTTCTCGAGAATCGACCCAAAAACTGGAATTTTCAACACCCCTTTCCTCCAAATAGCTCAAATTCACACTCCAGTTGAGAAAAAAAGGGATTCAACAGAACATCAACATAAAACCCAAAAACCCTTAAACCTCAAAAAACCCAGAACCCAATCCAGCTTCAAACCTTCACTGAAAACGAAAACCCCAAGAAAATCCCAAACCCAGAACAAAATGTTGGCGAAAACCCAGCAAGATTTCACAAAACCCACCGAGAACAGTGCGAGTCAACGAAAAAAATCGAAAATTTACGAAAAGGGGAAGGAGAGAGGCCAGAAATGGAATCAACAGAGTCCAAAACGTAGCTACAAATGGCAAGAGAGAAATAAATACTGTTTACTCATATCTATCCGCTTAATCAATGATGAACTTTATTAATTAATTAATCTTTTGGTTTCCTCATATAGTTGAAATTAGCAAGCTTTTGTTAATGTCTGATTCCTTGTTCCTCGCTTCCTAGTGCTTCGAAGAGTCGCCAAGTGTCTCTCTGTCCTGATTTAGTAATCGTAATTTATAATTGTTTTGTGGATAAAATAATGAGGTTTTTGTGTGCTGATCGAGAGTGGGCCAGCTGTCCCGCAGAGACGTGACCTAATAATTGTTGTGGGTTAGGAGGCTCTGATGTGAGGTCCGGCCAATCGGCGGTCGCCACTTGGAGCGATCTCGGCCTTCCACGTGTCCGGTGAAAAAAACTCGGCCACAATTCCGAGTATGCATGGTTTCGAGTTCAGTACCCAAATTTTATGACAAAAAAAAATTACAGACGCTCAAGCTTTATTAGCCGCACTTAAGGTAACTCTGGCTGAATGTAGCAGAACTGATACAAAAAGTTTGGAACGTCTTGTCGTATAATTTCATAACTGTACATGTATTTGATAAATATGACATGACAATTTTACCCTTTGTTTAGCAACAGATTGCACGGTCGTTTTGAGGGCATATCGATTTTTTTCAAATAAACGTATGGTATAATACTGCGGGCGGCTGTCTGGTTTTCTTGTATGTGGTAACTCGTGAGCAGCAGGAAAAATTCATGACAAAGTTTTCGGTAATTTAAATTTTTGTTGAATTAAATAGGTTTTTCTCTTCGCATTTTAGTAAACAGTATATGTATGATGTAGATTTCATGTCTCAGGAATTATTCACACGGCTTGAGGAAGTAGACGACACCGTGTTTGACCAGCAGAGGAAGAAGATGAAGAAATGTTATTATTACACCTATGTGATGACTCTGCGACGGGGCCTTATTCCTTTTAAGCTCAAGAATAGAAATCTTAGTCGTGGTTTCTCGTTCACCGCTATGACAACTCGGATGTCGCAATTGTATTTTTTTTAGTTTTACTCGTAACTACTTTATTAAATTTTTTTAATTTCTAAATATTAAATACAGCCATATTACCAAAATAGAAATGTTAGGATCTTGATATTTGCTTGCCTTTTTCTTTCTTCCCAAAAGGGTCATAGATTTGATACTATATTTAGTGTGTTCGATATTTTAATTATTCTTTATGTTTTGTCAAAGAACTAATGTTAACCATTTTGTATTAAATATTAATAACCAAAAATATGTTTTTTATATAGAAGAGTTTACTATCTCCTAAATATTTTACCAAAGCACTTATGCAAATTGATATTATATACACGATATACAATCATCTATAAACTGTTTAAGAATTATAAGAGTGGTGTAAGTTTTTTTCACCGTATCATGATCGAGATCAAATCTTGATATACGAACTGGGCAAACAAAACATCTTGATATACATTTAAGTCATCATTTATGATTTGACACAATCTTTATATGACGATGAATTTGAATTCAATGTAATCCATCTCATATCACCTAGTTTTATCAAGTTTAATTAATCATTTAGTTTTAATTTTGATTAACGAAACTCGTTTGGGGACCTCTCCATTAATTATATAAGGTTCAAACTGCTTGATACGAGTACTTAGTTTACTTTGAACACACTCCAAGTAGTCATTTTTAATTAATTTAGTTTTGATAAGTTTCTTGTTAGTCGTAAATTATTCAATCATTTAGGATGTATTATTCAAGTTCATTTGATAACTTTCTCCAAAACACCTCTTTGCTTCTTACGTGAATTGAAAGGGACAAACCAATCATTGCTATAAGATAAACATTGTTCAAACTAATCCATATGTTTGAAATATGTTTCTTTTCCATGTATTTAAACTTAAATACGTAAAATTTATCATTTTGTATAATACTGTTTCACACTGTTTAATGCGAAATATATATTTTTCATTCAAAAAAATTCACTATTTAAGCAAGAGATGACAAAATTATTGAACAGATTGACCTTTATCAGCCCGAGACAAGTTTGACGTCCTGAATATATACATATGGTATACAAATTCACAATCAATGTCTTCTCTTTTTGAGTACCAAAACCAGTTATAATTTTTTTAGAATCGACTTGGAGTGTTTGGTTTTCAACATATAAGAACAAAACAAAAATCGATGAATATGAAAATGCAAAGTCTAACATGCTTGGGTTCCAGATTGATTCTATCGATTTGCTGGTTATCATATTAAGAATATTGATTTTTTAAAATTGTACTCCTAACATGCCATATTTTTACTTATTGATGCTAGCATAAGAGTGAAATGAATTATAGAGATGTCGCCACGTGTATCAAATTTTTGTCCTCGTACCTTTTTATCGGCAATAATTGAAGACGTTCTACATTACTAGCATGTACAAAAATTCGAACTCATGAACTCGCAAGTCTTAAATGAGCTCCTTACAGTTTGTCCCAACTCGTGTTGGTTACCATAATCCTTCATGTTTTCGTTAATAAATCCGAGATCAACCCAAAACTCTAAATTAAATTTACAATATATAACGCAGTTCAACAGATTGAAACTTGTTTCGATTATAAAATGCTCGACCCGACGACGCCACCGCACTCACAAGCCCATGGGTACCTTAGATTTGGAAAGTCCCATCAATTCCTCAATCTATGGAGCATGGAGAATTGAGCCAAGTCTCTTTCACCCAATCCAAAAACGAAAAATGGGTTTCAAATATTTTTCTAATGTTCTTTTTTCATGGTGCAAAGTGACGACGAGGGTGAGAGAAGGTGGTGGGGATTGCTTGTGGATTAAGGACATCTTTAGCTATATGTGGATATGACAAAGGTCACTTTCACTACCCTCCACATGAGACTAAAGCACTACGTAGAGCTCCTTTTGGTTCATTTATTGATGTTTCTTTATTCAATAATGGCAATAGGCATAACCAAAACTAGGTTAAAAAAACCAATACTTGTCCAATAATGCTCATCCATGGTTTTCGGGAGGGTTGAGATTCGAAGCAAAGCAGGAAAAACTCACATGCAAGAATGTGCGGGCAGAATCTTCGCTGTTATCAAGAATTGAAAATATCGAACAGATTGCTTGAATTTGAGACTTTTTCAGATATATTATATGCAGTCGAGAATATTAACACAAGAATTCATATATTTATTTATATAACCAAGTCACATACATATACATCAGATTTTATCTGTCTAATGAGATGCACTTCGCTACAAACGAGTGTTGAACGTCCGAACGTTTCACAAACGTTGGATCGTTCAAGATCTGAACGCGCGTTGTCCTAGCACACGACACATGACATCAAGGTCTTACAGCGGACATTTTCAAGGTTCTACATGGTCGATCACGTTTTACCTTTTCACACTACACGTTCTACATAGGCCAATCACGTTCTACAATTTTGCACTATACATTCTACCGGTTCGGACGTTTGGACATTCTCACCCTGTTTGTACCTAATTGTTGCTCATTGATCGAACACTTGAATTTAAGATATAAGATTAGAGTTCTGAAATATAATATATATTTACACACCAAAATTTCACTTTACCATTTCCGCTCACTCAACTCGTCATTTTTGTTCGTTTAACACCCTCAAATCGTGATTAAATATGAAAAAAATGACATATTGAGCGTGCGAATAAAGTAAAGTAAAACTTGAGTGTATCAAAGTTAAAAACATAAAATTTTGAGTGTATCAAACTAACATTTCCTCTGCAATACCGACCAAACAGACTTAACAAAGCTCGATCTATATGTACCATTCTTTATATCTATAATTGAATATTACAGTCTAGAACATGGTAAAGCATATCAAACAATTGTAAGTTTTGGCTTCCAATACAAAAGGGTCTTCCGAAATCAAACACGTGTTAGCAAAATGCTCCAAAATTAGATTTTGTTAATTGTGATGGGCTGCGAAGAGACAAGAAAGTGCATTAATTTAAGTTGAACTCACCAAGAACAAAGCAACAGCACAACATTGACATATATATATATATATATATAGTTTATAATTGGAACAAACGAGAAGGAGGAGACGTGGGTCCACGTGCGTGCATAACCTTAAACTAATAGTAGCACATTTTTGAGACTTCGTAGGTAGATAGAGACATGAGACGTGTCGATTCCTCGTATGATCGATTCAAAACCATCACATGATCACTTTGCTTTCACCAGAAGTGACTCACAAAGCTCGATTACAAAATGTAATGAAAGAGTGTGGATCCCAAAAATGGGATGGTATATATATGAATTGACGATGCTGATAAGACAAGGCAGTCCGAACAAATTGAGCTGAATTGAAAAATATCGATTAGATTTGGTTTGAAATTAAACTGAACCGAGATTCTGTTGGTTTAGTTTCAGTTTATAAAACAAGAAATTGATTAAAAAACAAATTGAAACGAAAATCGATTAGATTTGGATACCTGGCTTATTTTAAGTCATCAATATTTATTAACTTGACCTATAAATATTGATCAAACAAAATATAAGTCATAAAAACTGGTTTAAGAAAAATCCAACTGAAACCCGGTATGTCAAATAATAAGTTAAAACGGTATAAAAATATGAGAATTTCATGAAACTCAATTTGTAAAAAATATAATTGGACCGAATAAAAAAACGGCGTGTTCAAAACAGAATCAAAACGAATTCTATTAGTTTGATCTTTACTTCATAAAACCAAATTGATCGATTCAGTTTAAAATTGAGTCAAATCAAAACTGAACCATAAACAAGCTTAAGATAATATGACATATTCGGAGCTGAAGCACATAAGTGCACTAAAATGATATTATTATTTTCAAAAGACCTCACGGTTTCAACCTCACACTCTCAGCAGAGCTTGAGTTTCATAAGTGGATAAAAAGAGAAAGATGTAATTTTTCTAAAAATGAAATGAAATTATCACATTAAACTATAGCAGAGATGTGTGATTTAAGTCATTAGATCCAGCTTAATCTTGTTCTTTAAGCAGAGTAGAAAATTGTCAGCATATCATCTTACATAAGAATTCCAATATCTTTCATGTAACTTCTACAATTTTTGCTTCACCACAAATAGCTGAAGGGTGAAAGTACAAGTTAGGTTGCGAGGATTACACATTTTTCAGCTCACTGCCATAAAATTTCGATTTGACAAATGTTTGTCGATGAATTTCTTTGCATGTTGTGGATATTTCTTCCTTATCATTCCTTGCAAGCATTTCCGATATGAAAAGTCAGCCGACTCTCCATCCTTGCGCACTATGAACATGCATCGAGATCTTACATAATCGGGATGATTGCTAACCTGTCAACCAGAAACGAAAGCCTGTGTTCATGACTGCTATACAAAATCAGAATCCAGCAATGCATGGAGATAGATAATAGCTATTCTGCCATTTATCTACAAATCAAGAGCTATCAGCATAGATTGGGATTGTATATATTTTTGTGGCTTCCCTATCATCTTTTGCATTTGAATTCTTGTATTATTGTATATGTTATGTTTTTGTACCCCCTTATGCCTTCATGAGTAGTGCTAGTACTTTGAGTGACAGATAAAGGGGTTATAGGCTAGCAACTTGGAGCGAGTTCAGAATGCAAAGGATTTTGGAGCTTGCTTATTTGATATGTATTTTGATATTGAGCACCATAGATATGGGGATTTTGTAAGACTTATTCACCTCATTTACGAGGAGTTTTGTTGAATTTTATCTTGATTTGTGTTGTTATTGCCTAGATTGACCATTTAGAGTAATTGTATTAATAATTAGTTGATCTCGACAGAGAGAATTATTAGCAGAACCAGGTGGAAGTAAGGGTCAGGGTTCATAGTGTGACACCCAAATTACCCTTGACCTGAAATTACCGTGCCACGTGCGGTCTTAAGTCAATATGATCCCGAGAGGTAATTCTCAACTCAAGGTTAGACCATTTGGCCCATTTCCAATGCCTATAGTAGAATTTAGTAATTTAGGCAAAGAACAATTTATTGACGTGTGATTGAATGATTTAATTATTGTAAACTAGGTTGTGAGTCGGGAATCTAGGACCCGCGATTGTCTCCCTTGAATTACTCCACTTTTCGAATTTACCTGTTGTTTTTGCAATTTCATTATTAGTGATTTAGAATTTCTCTTTACACAATTCCCTTCAAATCATTGAGTTTACATTTATTTGCAACTTGGAATTCGATCACACAGCCCATTTTCGGTTCCATGTGGATTTGAATCGGACTATATTACTTGTCGACCACGTGCACTTGCGCGTAGGTCGGGCCAGAGAGTGCACAACTTGTTTGGGGTTCAGCAAGTTTTTGAGGCCAGTTCTCTCCATCATATGTAAATATAGGAGAAAATAATAAAATCTCATTTCAAATCTTGGAAAACTTGGAGATATAAAAAGTAAAGCAAATGACGAGAACTTATATATATGCATGCCTCTTATTGACAGAGATCAAAACTCGGGCCAATGATACTTCACTCTAGCCAGTACAAAATTCAACAATTAAATAATTAAATAAAATGTGTGTGTGTGTGTGAGAGAGAGAGAGACTCAGAGACATACAATGATATGTGCAATTCCAGGTCCAATCTTCTCTTCAGATTTGGGATGGTAAGGAAGCAACCTCTCACAAACAGTTCTCTCGTGTTCTGGAATCAATTGATCACCAATTTCATATCTGCAGCAATGACAATAATTAGGAGCAACGAAACAAGGTGAGTGCTATCGCAAAGAAACGGTAATGGGTCTTAAACTAATAGGATATGTTTTCTCGCAAGGGAACAGGATTGAAGCTGGGCATGCTGTGATGGTGCTACTTGAATGGGCAAGTTCAGTCAGCCTTAAACTTTATGTGAAATGAAAATGATATGGGTGGTGGGAAAATATAACTGTTATGAGATTAGAACCAATTGACTTCCGAGTTATGAGACTAGAATTTCATATATAAACTTGAGATTTAACAGACGGAAGGCTCTGAGAATAAGCAAAACTACATGGCAGTGAAGACATTCAAAACTAAAATAACCACCAGCCTTCTGAACCAAAGCATTAGTAGATTCTACATTCTGCACTTAACCACATAAAGCAAGCTGTTACAGGCAACACTCTAAAAATCCCCGACATGTCCGATTAATCCTCTATAATTCCCGATTAATCCTTCAATCCGATTTATTTTCCTATTAATCCCCGATAAATCTCCAATTAGTCCCCATAAGGCCCTCTCCGCCTGACTAGCGCCTAGCATTTTATAGAACACTGATTACAGGTAGCATAAGCCAGAATCCACAGGGCTTCTAATTTGTAGTGCATTTTCATCACATTTAATGGAGCTATTTAGAACCAAATGTTGTGGGTGAAGCGGCATAGACCTCACCTCATGTAATAAGTATGGATTGTTGGTTCCAATCCCCATGCCGGTGGTATTGTTGATAAGAAAAATGGAGCTATTTAGAAACACTAAGGGTGCATTTGATAACCCTTTGGAAATGTGAATGGGAATCACATCAATTGTGTGTACTTTTAGCTCATTTTGATCCCAATTCCCTAACCCTCCCATAGGCATAGTTTGATTCACAATACATAGGGATAAACAAAACTTTGGATCTCATCTAGTTTACATCGCAGCTCAAAATTATCCAAAGTATACCGAACACAACATTTTCCAGCGTAGTTGCAAGTCATGTTTGAAACAAATACTGTCTTTTGGTCATAACACACAACTACGCCCACATTCCACTAAAGAACCACATGTCCGTAATCATCAACGAATAACCCATTAGTCCAACTTATCACGATTCCAAAAAAAACCTACACAGGCCAAACATCCTCCCAAGAGTCAAATATCAAGCAAGAATCTTATTAGAAAGGGCGAAGCATTTCTATAACGAAACATGCAATGCCAAGATCAGCAATTAACCATAGTAGTGATAAGATTCAATTTAACAATGCTAAGCCTCAGTTCATTTAAACTTAGCCACAACAATTAACTAAAATGACCATAAATCTCAATTTCAAGAAAAATTTCTTCAAATACATGGCCACTGCATCATCATTGATTCGAAACCTAAGAGACAGTAACTTAATTACCTCCCAGAGTGAAGAACCATCCTCACGAAGGCGACGAGAGACATGGTCTCCTCCAGAATCTGGTCCTCCCAGTCAAAACCCTCCGGGTCGTAGTCCAGCTCCTCCCACAGCGGAACAACCGGAGATTTATCCTCGTCCGAGCCGTACTGTTGGGCTCGCGCGGCGCGGAGGCGGCGGAGATGAGCAGGCGCCGCCGCCGCGACGGCGAGGCACGGCCGAGAGCGGCGGAGGAGGGAGGTGGAGCTCGAAGAGAGGCTCGAGGAGCGATTTATGGGGAAATGGAACACAGTGGAAGCCATAGCCATAGCTGTTTCTGGTTCTGAGCTTTTTTCACTGCCTTCACTTGACGTAGTGAGAGAGAGAGAGAGGAAGATAGGAGAATATTGGGCTTCGACTGGATAGAGCCCATGTTACCCTGGCCCAGAAAGTTGGGCTGACAATTATTCACGAGTATAATTATAATAATATGGGCCTATTTGTGCTTCGGATAGCTCAACTTAAAAACCAAAACAATTACTTCTAAAATAATTCTAAACTATAGTCAATAGATCAAATTGTAACATGTATTTTGAACATTACAATATAAATTTAAGTTAATTCAATTAATTAAAAGAATAATCTTATAAATTTGTACTGAACTACAAACGGATGCCAAAGAAGTAAAAAAGTGATGAGTGACATGGATAAAAATTTAAAGACAAATTACGGACAATTTGGTCTTTTCACAATAAAAATAATATCGTGTTGTAAACTTAAGACGAAAACAAAGTTCAGTCACTGTAATAAGTAAACTTCTCTTCGGCATGTGATATTAGTCCTTAATTCAGTACGTATTTATGATATTAACCATTAGTTAAACCAAACGCCAAAGACAATAATAATATGGGATAATGACCCTTTGTTACACCTAACGATAACGAAATGACACTTTTATACCTTAATTATTATTTTTTCCTTTTTAATACACTGGCAATTTTTTTGTGACAACCTACCTCTAAAATGCATAAAATACCCAAACTACCATTGGTTTAAAAAATCATAAATTGATTTGGCTCAATTTTTTTATCTATGGTTCAGTTTGATTTGTATTTAAGATGCAATTACAATTATGCCCCAAAATCTAAAATTAAATTTGAACAATTTCAAATCTGGTTTGATAAATCAAATTGGACTAGTTCTATTTTGATTTATTAAATCATGGTTATTTTAGTCATTTTAGCATAAGTTGTCACAAAAAAAATTGTCAGAATACTAAAATGAGAAAAAAATAATTAATGTATCAAAGTGTCATTTCGCTAAGTGTAATAAAATGTCATTATCTCCGATAATATATAGCATACCCCAAAGCAAAGAATAGAATATTCGGAAACAAAGCACAGTCCACAGATGGTAAACAAAACAACGATACGATGTTCTTGTAATAAACAAAACTAGATATTTGTTGTGATAAATATAATAATATTAGGTGCGGAAGATATTTTTTCACAGCTCAAAGAAAATATCTAATATGAGTTCGTATTTTTTTCCTTCTTCTTCTTGAAGCCACCAATCATGCAACGTCTTTCGATTCACATATGATCCAAGTCATTCACTTTCATTGGTCCTTCAATCTATGTGTTTAATTAAAACATTTTATAGAAGGTTTAATACATCTAATTATAGCTCTTAATAAGGTTTTAGACGTGTGTTAAAGGGTTCAATCAGCAAATTTCATCTACGTATTTATTTTGATGACTTAAATTATTCGGTAAGTTATTATTTTGATGTGATTGTGCATGATCATGTCATATTTATAACTTTCGTAAAAAACTGAATTCATTGAGCTTGTAAAATAATGAGTAGAGTTCATTAGTGTATTCTAATTTGATGAGCGAAAATTCGATCATGAATAGAGTTGTAACCTCCAAATTACACACGTTCTGCGTATAATTATTTTCTCGTCGCTCTTTTGGAGATATATATATATATATATACCTCACGCAAAAAACATGATTTCAAAAATTTTAAGATTATCAAATGATGAATATATATTCAATTAAGTTACGTAAGTTTATTAGTTTTTTATTTATCGAGATGAGTTATATTTTGTAGTGTGAGTTTATTTCATATAATTTGATTGTGTATATAGTTATATGTTCATATTTGTTGAGTTTTAATAACATTCAACACATGTCAAAGTAAGCTATGAATCTTTAGTCTAAAACATGGAATAATCTTGAACCCAAATAGCAAATATGTATTTAATTTAGATTAATAATTAGATACACATATTTTCTTGTGTGAGCTTTATCACCAACTTCTATGGCACTTGCATCATGGACTTACCGTCCAAATTGACATTTTTTTTCCGAAGATATTATTCGTCCACTAACTTGTGATAAAAGAAACAAAAATGCTGAATTTGACAAGATACACAAAGATTATGTTCAAGCCTCTTTTGGTGTTTAATGTCAATCGAGCAAAGCTAAAAATGGGGATGAGCTTGTTTCTCAAGATATTCGTACAAGATATTTATTTTTGCACCTCCTCTCTGCTTTGAATCAAGACCATGTCCCTCTTGACACGTGTACCTCTGCCTGTGACAACTGTGCCCTCCCCTTTCGATCTCCTTCATTTTCATCATTATCATCTTCAAAATTCTTTAAATTTAATTTGTTCCCCTTTAACCTCTTTCTCGTACCCAGCAAGTTTTTGATTTTCTCAAATGGAAACCACCACAACATTGGTATTGCCTCTCTCTTTTTCCTTATTCTCGTGTTGTTGTTTAGGTTAATAATGGTTGTTTGCTTCAAAGTTTGGATTTTTATAGCTTTTACCTGTTTGAAGTTTCAGGGTTTTGATTCTAGTTTCTATGTGGGTTTGGAGGGTGTGTGTTTTTTTTTTGTTGGAAAGTTTTGCATTGGTTTTTACTTCTTCTGATGGTGTTTATGTTAATGTTAGTGTTTGTTTGCTTTAAAGTTTGGATTTTTGTAGCTTTTATCTGTTTGAAGTTCCAGGGTTTTGATTCTGGTTTCTATGTGGGTTTAGAGGGTGTTTTTTTTTGTTTGGAACATTTTGCATTGGTATTTGCCTCTTTTTTTGGCTTCTGATGTTGTTTATGTTAATGTTAGTGTTTGTTTGCTCCAAAGTTTGGATTTTTATGGCTTGTACTGTTTGAAGTTTCAGGGTTTTGATTCTGGTTTCTATGTGGGTTTGGAGGGTGTTTTTTTGTTTTGCAAATTTTGCATTGTATTTGCTTTTTCTTCTTCTTCTTCTTCTGATGTTGTTTATGTTAATGTCAGTGTTTGTTTGCTCCAAAGTTTTGATTTTTTATAGCTTTTACCTGTTTGAAGTTTCATGGTTTTTGTGGGTTTTGATTGTAGTTTCTATGGGTTTTTTTTTGTTTGGGAAATTTTGCTTGTTTGATTGGAAGTGGGTTTTGTAAGAAATTTAATGAATGGACCAATCTGAGCATTACTCACTCAAACCCAAATGGGGGATTTTGAGAAGACTGAACATAGAAAATGGTGATGAACTTTGGTGGTGAATACAGATCTCAGATTAATTAGGCAGTAATGTATAATGCATGGAGGGTGTTTGTGAAAATCTCCAATGTTTCTTAATCATGTGAAAATTGGGTGGGCTTATGATATGAAAGTACTTTGATAATTTGAATTGGGTCTGTATCTGTTACTGGATTTGGAGAAATGGGTTATTTTATTGGTTCTTTACACTTGTTAGTGAGGTTATAATTGAAATGCTCATATATGATTGAACAATTCATTTCAATTCCATAATTAGTTTCATGTATTGAAAACAATCTTGTTCACTGAAAAAACAAGAACGAAACCCAACCAGTTTAATGCAGCTGTAGAGCAATATGTTTTTTTTATCAGCAATAGAGGCAATATTAGAGCAATATGTTATCATAGCTCATTTTAATTGTATTTTAGTTCCAGAATAGGATTTGAAACTCAATAGGGTTGAAAAGAAAGTTGATTGGATGTGAAGGCACTCTATACCATTAATAAGTGCATTTTCTTTGTCTAATAAAAAAGATTGATTTGTTTTCCAAAGTTTGCATTCGAATTAAAAATGCAGATACTTTTAGAAGATAAATAGTAAATTTGAATTTTTTATCTTCATTCTTATTTATAATATATTCCTTTATTTCAATCTGTCCGCCACAGAGGATTTTTGACAAAATTGCGATTATGAGCACTCGTTCCTTGGTTATGAATTTGTGATAGTGTCTAACATGGAACTAAATTTCAGGAGCCTACAGATACCAGAAATTTGCACACAGAATGGACAGACGAGAAACATAGTTTGTACCTAAAGGGTATGGAAGCAACATTTGTGAATCAGTTATATGCTTCCGCTGACTCTATTGGTTTGCACGCGCGAAAGGAAGGCTCGTTGGATCTAAAATCGTCGAGCCAAATGAACAGCAACACCGCCACCATTTTTCGTCAGGTAATTGCTCGATCTGTATCTGTATTATGCTGCATTCCTCACTCTTTTTTTTGTATTGATACGCAAATTTGTCGTTGCATTTTTCAGTTCAAGGTATTTCAGGGTGGCTGCTGGAAGAAGGTTTGCTATGGAAAAGCTGATCTTCAGCTGAACAGAGAAGATGATTCTCGTTATCCCCTGGAAAATCCTTGGATCAAGCATTTCAGACCTCGACGCGGGCATCAAGCTGTCGTGAACCCTGCTCTCGAGGAAACCGCTGAGTCTGTGGATTGTAGAAATCAATCAAGAGAGGGGAAGGCGTTTTCCTTCAAATTAGCTACTAGCTCCGAGCAATTTCATCTTGATCATGGTCATTCCCGTGTTCGAGATATGGAGGACTGCGAGAATGGTAATTCTAATCTATATTGCTCTCGTTTCGTTTTCTATCTTGCATTTACCCAAATGAGCCCATTATCTTAAGATAGCTGATATCGTGGTACCAAGATTGCCATTCGTTTTATTTTAGGGTAAATTGTAAGAAGTGGCCGTGAAATTTCATTTTTGCAAAAAGGGGCGGTGAACTTACCATTTCTCGCAAACTATGTACATTTGTCCGAAATTCCCTTAAAATTATTATTATTTAAATAAAAAATGTTTTTTAACTCGAGCTCGACTATTTTTTCTTGACTCCGAAGACGTACGAGAGAATCTCTTCGTAATTGAACAAAACAAAGTCCTCAGCGTCATCGATGACGTGCAAGAGAAGAAAAAACCCAATGGACTCGAGTTGAATAATTCACAACCATAGTTGTTAGCCTGATAACAATTGACAACAGTCTGCTGTAGAATATTAGGCGAGTTGAGCTTAGACAGTGAATGTTCTGATTTAATTGCCGATAAATAAGTCTGTTCTTTTTCTGTTTTGATAAATAGTTATTTGCTTCCCTTTTTTAAGCTTCCGCGTCTTTATGCTTCTCTGGTGACGATAGCGCTAACTGTTGATTCATACAGAGGTGTCGGACCAGAACTTTGTCGGAGAAGACATTGAAGCAAAGAAAACGACCCCAAAGAAGATGAAGAGACCATCGACCGATTATTCAAACAGCGATCAGGTATTGCACATAATCGCTTCGCCATCACATTCATCTTATAGAAAATTCTTTCGATACCTGAAATATACATTATGCAGGAAGGCTCATCCAGCTAAGCTCGGACGAGTCTGGCTCGTTTAAATCATTTATAGGTTCTAACCGAGACAAATGATCACTGGCATGGTTGAATCAAGAAATTGAGCAACCTGAAATCTGCAGTGAAATTGGAAGTGTGTACTTTTTTATGGCATTTTTCATTTTCTTGTAGCTGCTTGATGCTGCAACTGTGGTCTTGGGATGAAATTGGTACATGTGCTTATTTATAGGATGGTAAGAGTATTGGGGTACAATTTTTATAAGTTGTTTTAAGGGATAATTGCACATATATATACTTAATTAAGTGTACATTATTTGCATTTCAGTACACTTAATAACTATAATTAATTTTGCTTATTTAAAAAGTTTTTTATAGTTACCCTTACAAAGCTCAAATGTCAATCCTCCCGGGCGCAATAAATAAATTTCACATAAACCTAATTTCCATATAAAAGTAAATTGATTCGAATCCTTGACTTTTAATTATCTGAACTACTGCGGATTTTTTAAAAGTTTAATTCAAATGTTAATTCCCTTAGACGAAGTTGTAACAAGATAAAATTAAATGCGAGTTAAAGGTCAGATTTTGTATATAAGTGTAATTAATTGCATATCGTATTCATTTGGGTAGGGTGGACATGGTTCCAAAGCCGGTTAAAATCAATCTGAATTGAACCCCTCGATTCTCGATATATGGAAACTAAATCCGAAACCACTGTGAGAAATAGTTTGGTCTTGAGTCTGGTTTGGGTCAGTTTGGTTTTGGTTAGATATGTTTAGTTTGTTTATCTCGAAATCATGCTCGATTTATAGACCAAATTTGACGAATTTTACCTCGATTTATAGTAAAAAAACAATAAATTCGTAATTATAAAAAAAACACTAACAGAAATCTAATGTTAAAACTTAATTATTACAACACAATCGAAATATAAAGTTCGTAAACAAAAAATAATAAAAGATAAATAATATATGTGTGGAGGAATAAAAGATAAATAATATATGTGTGGAGGAGAAGCAGACACGTGACAATGCGAATCTGGTTCATATTGAGTAATCAGAGGTTCTGAGTTTTAAGAATCACAATCAAACCAAAATTAAATGGTTCTCTCAAATTCATAATCAAAGTCGAATCATTAACCATGATTTTGATTTTTTAGTTCCAAATATGGTTTGATTATCGATCCAGAACAATTTCACCTACATTTAGGTGTATATATCTGCAATTGTCTCCTTTTCTGAATTATGAATATGTAACTCGAAAATTATCAAAAAAACATTCAATTTTAATTAAATACTTTTCCAAATTTGAGGGTATAACAAAACAATTTAAAGTATTCAAACATCATTTAAAACATACATTCCATTATATTTTTTAACTTGAGTCAAACTTTATGAGCCTGTTAGAGATAAATAAAAGCAAGAATGGATATGAGGAATTGAATAAAGAATTCGAGCAATTGAATAAAAAAGCTCAATCAAATAACTTAACATGAAATGATCAATTTTTGCATACTTGTACAAAATTTGTACAAAATTCGAGCAATTGCATACTTGCGACTGAAAAAACAATTTTTAAGTATTTCTTATTGTTGCAGCGTACGTGGCTAGGAAGAACTCTTTATCAAGTTCGTTGATTCTTGCGAATACCGAATGTGATAGATTTGAAGAAAACCTCGATTTTTTTATTAAACTTCAAAATCAATTCAATTACAAAGACGAGAGTGCTTAAATAATGAAACACAAATTGCAAAAAAGGAAAACCCTAATTCTCTAGAAAGGAAAAAAAGCTAGAAAGAAAAAAAGGAAAATAAAGGAAACAACTATTAAAAATTATAAAAAACTGCTCGAAACTTATAAAACGCGATTTTGACCCCTAAGATGACCTCGGATGGCCGAAATCCATCGTACTTCATGGCATAACCATGAGTTTTGCTCAGAATGCCGTTTCCGCCCAGAAAACACTAGTCATTTGTCGAAATCCGACACTTTTGCGATAACTCCAGGTGTTCTACATTCTCCATACTGGCTTCTTCGACCACACTGCACCACTTTAAGAAATCGACAAGAAAACATAGATTAACCCGAATGCTCATAATTATAAAACACCATCATAAGTTGGGTCAAGCAGTAGGAATGGAAAAAAAACCTGAATTCGACGGGTACCTGATTAACCTGCCCGATCGAAATGGGTAAAATCCAGAAGAAAAAAAAATTGGGTATAGGTCAGGTATGAGTTTTCCCCTCGATATTTTGGTCGGGTATGGGTCAAGTGCGGGTTAACCTATACTTGCCACGTTTTCAACCTGCACCGTACCATATAAAAATATATTATATATAACTACTTTTAACAAAAAAATATTAAAACAATTCTCAATTAAAGCAAATACATATATAATTATATATTATACATTATATATAATATATAAAACAATTAAATATATTATTATATATTATAAATTCGATACATTTTCAATTTTTTGCATTTTAGATAGTTTTTGGGTTAAGTTTCGGGTTTTGGATAAAACCGTATCCGGCGGGTCTTGAGCAGGTTTTTTCTGGGTACGGGTACAGTTTTGGTCAAATCCGCTCCAAATCCAACCCGTTGTCATCCCTACCTATCAAGCAATAATTAAAGAACTCACTTAACATACGTGTGGTCCTAAATTCGAATCTTGATACATGCCAATAGTATAAAATGCCCTTAAATTTCTGCTTGTACCCCTGGCTTCGCTTTCTCTCCTCAGTGAAAAAAACTCGATACAGAATAGGGATGGCAACGGGCCGGATTTGGGTCGGATTTAGCCAAACCCGCACCCGAACCCGTTCACCGTGAGCGGGTGCCCGACCCGCAAAAACCCGTTCATCGTGAGCGGGTGCCCGACCCGTAAAAAACCCGTCGGGTACGGGTTTTATTTGTAACCCAAAACCCGACCCGAAAATTCAAATATTAATTCAATCAATTAATTTTTTTTTACAATACAAGTAAAAAAGTTAATATAAATATATGTTATATTATAGTAGTTAAGGTTTTTTTAGTGAGTTAGTAATTAAAATTTAGGTTTATTCATTTTTTCAAAAAATATAAATTATATTACATAATATTAATATATAAACTATTATTATTTTAAATTCATACGGGTCCGGGTCGAAATCGGATCGGGTATTGGTCGACATGCACCCGACCCGCTCAAAAACCCGTTCATAAAACCCGAACCCGACTCAAACCCGCAAAACATCGGGTTTCACCCGTTTCGAACGGGACGGATTGATCGGGTGCCCGTCGGGTTCAGATTTTTTTGCCATCCTTGATACATAACACAATCAACTCAATTTTATCGAGTTTTAAGAACTAGAGAATTTTAAAACACCAATCTATGGTTCTGTCTGTACATGGGCTCTCCCAAGATCTGCACCAACCTGGCGTGCATGGATTCTGTACATGCACGCTCCAAGATCTGATTTCAGGTTCTTGTGCGTATGTGTAGCCTTTGTACATGCCAAATCCTTGTAGCCTTAGCTTTTTCTTTATCTCGTATTGATATGGAACCCTAGCTAGGTAGGCCATCAATTTACATGTCATGTCGATGCATGAATTCAATAAATTAAAGCTCTATGCATCAATCATATTCCTCGTCAGGAGTACCTACTATTCAGTTACTTGAGATGGGATATTCGAAAATAAAAATGAGGGATAATTAACTACGTGCAGATACGCTTGATTACAAATTTTTGCGCATGAGTACACGTGAAGTTTTCTTTTATCTTGCATGCTCATCTAAAATTTACTTCTTCTGCACCGCTTCTGAGCAAATCGGCGTCTTCGTCACTGACCGCTTATAAGACGGGAGAAAGGCACGAAGAAGGTGAATTTTCGAGGACTCAAGAGATCATAGTATGAATCGTGGGTGAGCTGACAAGATAAAAAAAAGTTTAAGTGTACTTATGAGTAAAATGAATTTAATTAGGTAATACATGTATGCAAGTATCCTTAAAAATAAGAATACCAACTTGAACGTGACATAAGTAGTTGACACTGGTCGCTCCCTTATTTCAGAACAAATTTTGAGGTTCAACACGGTATTTGGGTGGGGTGAGCTTACGGGTAGTTAGAGAAAGTGATGTAATATTCAAAAAATAAGAATATGATGAGAGTGTGATGAGTGATCGGGTGTTTAAAGTCCTCGCTCTTATTTTATCAGCGCAAAGTATCAACGTCAAGTCTGAGAATTGAAATCAATGAGTTCATGCTCGTAATACGAGGTGTGAGTGACGTCTTTTAGTAAGTCCCTATCATTTGGTTATCGTTTCAAAAACATTTTTTAACATATTTTTTTATTGTGAGTACATCATCGAGTACAATACTCAGACTCAGCTGTGATTAAGTAGGATTTTGAACTTTATCTCAAAACTCTTTCGATCTTGGAAAGTGTTTGATTCACTCCAACTCCAAGTATCTATGTTTCAGATCATTTTGTTGTTTTATTACTACAATAAAGCAACTAATATTATTCAATCTGAAATGTACTATATACAAGAACATAAGATGATACAGTAATTTCACACCTAATATTTATGATATAATTAGTGAGTACGAGATCACAAAACATGTCACGAACTTATCCCGTTCATATAAGAAAGAAAATACATCAAGTTCGATAAAGATTCAATACCTTTGATATCCTCAAACCCGTGTGATCTAAAAAGTGACTTATAGCATTGAAAGAACTTGTTGCTTGTTAATAACAAAAAGATGCTATAAATTTTTATTTTGGGCGTATTAAGATAGAAATAATAGAATTTTCCTTGAAAATGAAAATAAAGTTTTTTATAAATTATTTTGAAAAAATCAGGAGAAATTTAATTATGATAATTAATTCAGAACACATTTATATCATTAACAAACAACCCACAAATTCTTAGTATTTGAACAGATAAATCATGGCAACAAATGTACAAATAATCGAAATAACCCAAACGATACCCAAGTCGTATCAAGAACAGTCGACCTCGGAGAGTCCGACACCTAAACCTCAGCAATGACAAAGCCACAATCAATTTCAGATTCACATGTCAATCGAACATGCCCACGTGTCGTGATCCAAGAATCAGGACTCGACACGCGTGGCCTGTCCGTACGCCAGTACACTTCACTCCGAATTCTAGGTTCTTGTCACACATGATGTTCCTCGTTGAACACGAATCATTGTTCCGGAAAATGGCAATCCGAATCCCAAACACACCCTCTCCATTTTTGCTAAAAGTGTGCCACGAGATCCGGACACGGACCGGAACGCTTCCCGAAATCTAGGTTCGATTCGGTCCCCAGCAAGTTTTGGCATTTCTGTTTGGACCCATTCGGGTCGGCCATCATGGACTTATTGTGTCTCCTGTGGAAAAACTCAATCATATGATATGTTACAGTCGTGTCGTGTCAAATTCTGACAGACTGAATAAACGTTCGGAAATGTGAGGTTTGGTTTTGTTTTCAGAGGTCACTGATTCGAAAAATTTATACAGGGTGGATTCCACGAAGCGGCAATGGAACCGACATTATGGGATATGGGGATCTTGGTAGCAACAAGATGTTTGGTATTTATGGGTCATTGTGTTCTCAATTATAGGTGAAATGGGGGATGGGTTTTGGCAAAGCTATGATTTTGTATTTGACAATGTTGTTGTTCGTTTGGTACTTATGTTGTCATTTTCTTCATTCATGTTTAAGTGTTTCGATCGTTTTGGTATTAGTCATGTCAAGTTATTTATAAACATAGTTAGTCATTTAAAATATTTTATTTATTACAATGTCAAAACCACGTGTTTTTAAATCAATTGCAAATAGAAGTTCACAAATTTTAAATCCATGAATGTTTCCTCTAACATAGTAATTATTTGGGGATAATCTCATGAAAAGATGTATTGTTGAATTAAATTAATTAATATATTAAATAACTTAATAAACACATTTCATTAATAAACTAACATGTGAATTAATGAACCATATGATTCAATTCCATTATTTCAAATCAAAATCCGACTTTCGAGATGAAGTAATTAGGTAACAAATTATCAAATCCAAAATTTAATTTTTAATTATTCATACTACTCAAGTATAACACTAATTATGTTATATTGAAAAGGGTATTTGATTTTAAATTTTAAATACATTCCGAAATAAAATTATTTGAAACTTGAAAGACACATAATATAAAACAATAGATATTAATTCCTTGCAAAATTGCGACCTCATGTAAAGCGCAAACAGCCAACCAATGAGAATGGAGAAAAATATACGGAGAAGCAACGTGGGCCCTACATGGACCACCAGGATGCTGCCAAGTGTCCGGAATAAATAAAATAAAAGGAAAAAGCCAGCTGGCTGAGATGGTGACTGGCAGCTCACCTGTATGATAGAGGCCCAGCATGAGCATGAACATGAGAAGAATGAAGTTTTCGTCTCCATCGTCGACGTCGGAGAGAGCCTAATCTCATCACTCACCTCATCTCTTGAAAACGAAATAGGTTCCTCACCCAATCTTAATCTCAACTACGGGTTCAGATACTTCCATGTCATAAGTGTATGTGTGGACACAGAGATTCATATAGAGTAATTCGAATAAAATGATTAATAAATAGAAATAGTACTAATATAATTTTAATTTTTAGTCTATTTACAAAGGGAAGTCTTTATGAATAATATAACCAATTGGTTAAGTTTAGGATTGACAAAATATCATGAAGTCGAGAGCTGATCATATCCACGCCAAATATGAATGACTTTTTTTTCAAGGAATTAGTAGCTGGAGATACAAAATCCTTATTCGAGGTCGGAAGAGAAAGCATAAGCGTACTTGGGTGTATGCTTCTCCAACCTCGAAAGGAATTTTGTATTGGATTTTAGAGAATTGGTATCAGGACGTATTTTATGATATAGTTATTTTTATTTTATATTGGCGGTCTTCCTCATGCGAGTAGGGTACTACATCGTCGGCCTCGCAATTTGTTTTTCACCATTGTCTCGAGACGAGTATCATTTCGCACTATCGGTCGCAAGACGAGTTGCTGTTTGCACTGTCAGCCCAAAGACGAGTTGTTGTTCGAACCATCGGCCCAAGACAGGTCATCATTTGTGCAATCGACTCTGAGACGAATTGCTATTCTTACTGTTGGCCTCAATATATATTGATGATTTCATAATACTTTTTACGAGTTGGTCATCAACATTCACGCTCCAACTTAAAGGATGAGTATTGACAGAAACAACAACAATCGATAGAACTTGACAGTAATTTCTGTCAATACTATCATTAACTTGATTTTCTATAAAACAAAATATCTCAAAAATTCATCCACTTTACACCTTTCATTCATCATCCTATCTAAGGATGCAATGAATGTGAACACAACAATTTATTGGCATCTATGGAATTTATTTGTGAGCCAAAATAATTTAAATATTATTTTAAAATGTGATCTCAAAAATTCAAATTAACCTATTATTATGGGTGTAAATAATTTGACTTTTTAGTCTTTTGAAAAGAAAAAAAACCTTGCGTCACAAATCTCAATGGGTCTCTATCCAAACACTCACATGTTTTCACTTGTCATGACACTGTCACTCAAATGATTAGAAGCTAAAATATACAATTTATTTTCAACCCAATTAAATTGCATTTCTATAATAATAATAATAATAATAATATAATAATAATAATAATAACTGGAAATTAAAAATAAAAATAAAAATAATTTCTAGTATTACTGTCCTTGTCATTCTGATTTTGACATTACACGTGTGTGATGGTCAAAATACGTAGATTAATATAAGATCATAAATAAACGGTCCAAAAATGGCTACTTTGTTTTTTTCTTGCACATTAATTACCAACATATAATTAATTAATTTTACCATAAACATATGCCAAAAAAATATACGTAAAAAAGTCAATGGAAATTGCTAGTTGTTTCTCAGGACGGTGCCGAAATTTTTTTCATGTATCTAATCTTCAAAACCCTAGAAAACTCCATTTCTGTGCATGCCTTACATTCCAAGCTTTCTCAATCCATAAACAGAGCTAATTAAGCTCTTTCCATTTCTAGTAACATCTGGAAATGTCTCTTGTAATAGCCACAAACTTATGTGCATTTCAAGAAAATAATTGTCCATCTCAAGAGACATGTTACAATTTACAAGAAACTATAGTTAAGCGTTGCGAGTGAATCAACTAGAATTTAGATCATTTTCGTATCACAGTTAAAAAGTCGAAGAAAAGTTACTTTAAACATGTCATGTTTACAGCTAATGAAGGGTATTTGCCTATTCACGGTTAAATTTTATATCGTTGTCGTGATTTGAACATGATTATCAGACTATAAATTTATGTCGAGCAAGTAAGCTTTGGTTGACGCGCCAGTTGGGTTTTCTATATAAACCCACTTCCTCTCCCCAATTTTCCAACAACCCAAAACCACAAAAAAGAAAAAGAAAAAAACTCACATCTCATAGCTAACACTCACCTTCTCTGTTTTTGCAAGAAACTCATAGAAAATGGGTTTGATTTCTCTTCTCTTTCTCTTCTCAATCTCAATCCCAATCCTTCTCTTTTGTTGTTTGTTAATGAAGAAAGATGGTGAGAAGAGAATCGTCCGGCGACGGCGCCACAAGCTCCCTCCGGGCTCAATGGGGTGGCCTTACATTGGGGAGACCCTGCAGCTCTACTCGCAGGACCCCAACATTTTCTTGGCAACCAAACAGAGGAGATACGGTGAGATCTTCAAGACCCACGTCTTGGGTTGCCCCTGCGTCATGCTGGCTAGCCCCGAGGCGTCCCGGTTCGTCCTGGTGACCCACGCACACCTCTTCAAGCCCACCTACCCCAAGAGCAAGGAGCGCCTCATCGGGCCCTCCGCCCTCTTTTTTCACCAGGGCGACTACCACTCCAGGCTCCGGAAGCTGGTCCAGGGATCACTGTCCTTGGACAGCATCCGGAGCCTGGTCTCTGACGTGGAGGCCGCCGCCCTCTGTGCCATCCACTCCTGGGGCGGCGGCCACCTTGTCAATACCTTTAATGAAATGAAAAAGGTTGGTACTAGAATTATTGATAAAAAAAACATTTCCATATACTTTGGTTGTAACTTACAACCAAAGTATACAGAAATGTTTATTTTACAACTTGTAAGGTTTCGGGGATTTTAATGTTAATGTAAGTTATGTTTTTTATGTTGTTTTTAATTTGGTTCAGTTCTCGTTTCGAGTCGGTGTGCTAGCAATATTCGGCAAGTTGGAGAGTCACTACATAGAAGAGCTGCAACAAAACTACAGCATAGTTGAGAGAGGCTACAATTCTTTTCCCACCAACATTCCGGGAACCCGATACAATAAGGCGCTCGCGGTAACTACACTCGTAATCACGTGTCTGAAAGATATATAGATCTTATCTTAACCAGTATTGTAAAAATTTTAAGCGCCAGTCAGTCATAGAGGGCCTCTTAAGGACAAATCAGGGATTAGTCGAAAAATAATCAAAAAATAAATCAGATTACAAGATTAATCGGACAAGTCATGAATTTTAGCAACATTGATCATGACTTTATACACATCTTGGATAGTTTACATCTGTTAGCTTGAGTTTTTAGATGAGTCGGGTTTTAACATTTCTGTTCTTGATTTGCGCAGGCGAGGAAGAGGCTGAGCAAGATCTTGGGTCGGATAATTAGTGAGAGGAAGGAGAAGAAGTCGACAGAGAAGGACATGTTGGGGTGTTTGTTGAATTCCAAGGACGAAAATGGTGATGTGCTGAGGGAGGACAAAATTGCAGACAACATAATTGGGGCTCTCTTTGCTTCTCAAGACACCACAGCCAGTGCCATGACATGGATCCTCAAGTACCTCCACGACAACCCTAAGATTCTCGAAGCTGTTAAGGTAATAGAAAGATCCAGAACAATGAAAAATGTGTAACATGTTTTATCCTAGCCTATGATGACAATGAAAATGTGTGACATGTTTTGTTCTTAGGCTGAGCAGAGAGCAATTAGTGAGCTGAATGATGATGGCAAGAGGCCATTGAGTTGGAGCCAGACCAGGAACATGACGTTTACTCACAAGGTCCGTATATCTGTAGTTATTGCTGATAAAAAAATATTCGAAAGAATAAAAAGTAAATGATGAATCCGTTTCCCGAAAAAGATTTAGTTGATCTGTTGCGTGAGTGGCTAACGATTAGGACAACGACCGGTGCGCAGGTTGTTTTGGAGAGCCTGAGGATGGCCAGCATCATTTCTTTCACTTTCAGGGAAGCAGTGGCTGATGTGGAGTATAACGGTAGGAATCGAATCGAATAGAATCTTCTTCCTCGTGTTTATATTTCTTTTTTCTTGAGAAATTTTGTTGAACACTCGTAAATTTTAAATGTTATCGGGACGACTGATTTAAGAATTTCTATTGGATGAGAAAAAATGGGCATTAATTGGAGGCATGATTTTGTGTGTGTGTGAAAATGACATGATAATAGAGTCCGACTTTGAAATTGGATGCTTGACAGGTTACCTAATTCCAAAGGGTTGGAAGGTGATGCCATTGTTCAGAAACATTCATCACAATCCTCAACATTTCTCTGATCCACATAAATTTGATCCTTCCAGATTCGAGGTAAAATTTGTTTTCGTATTACGTTAAAATCTGATTTCACTTCAAAATACAAATTAATATTTATATATGACATATATGTGATCAGACTCACGTCTTTTCATCAGTTTGAACTTTTGTGCTGGATCGATAATCTTACATGTTGTGTGGATATTATAGGTTGCTCCAAAACCTAATACATTCATGCCATTTGGGAATGGAGTGCATGCTTGTCCAGGAAATGAGCTTGCAAAGTTGGAGATGCTTGTCATGACCCACCACTTGGTCACCAAATTCAGGTACACACTTGTGTCCAAGTTTATGAAAATTTTGAAAAATAATTAAAGTTAATGATATAATTAACAGAAGTGTTTTGGTGGGTAAAATGGTAAATATTTGCAGGTGGGAGGTGGTGGGAGGTGAAAGTAGGGTTCAGTATAGCCCATTTCCAGTGCCAATGCATGGACTTCCAGCAAGATTTTGGAAACAAGGGTATGATGGTAAATCTACTTAAAAGTCGATCGACTGTTTTTCGATCAGCAAGTTGCGTATCAAGACTCGTGCCAGACGTCTGTTACATGCGAATCCAAGAAATGTATTATTTTTTTGTTTTTTGTTTTAATTTTTACCTAATACTGTTAATTTTTTTTCTCTAAGAGAAAAATGTATGTATTCATCATCCCCACTCAAAGACTCATCTGGGGACTGTTGATGGGCTGTTATGGTTCTTCTTTGTATGCTAACTTAAATGGTTAACTTCAATTTTCTGGCTCAGTCAAAGTTTTATTGGTTTTTTGTCAATTTTTATCAAGTTTAATGCATTAAGATTTGAGCTAAAATGATTCCTATGAAAAATTGTGATATTCATTTTTGTCGCTCGTTGGAGTAAAAAGGTTTACACTAGCATACACATGAGAGAGAAGTTAGTTTCATACGAGAACAATGTGAAATAAAAATTTAATTAACACTGTTACTTATCCGACCAGATGTATATTTCCCAATTTTACATAATTTTTAAGTAAAAATTAGTAGCAGAAATTAAAGTGACACCAATTGAGATTTGAGACACTCTGGCCCATAATTCAAATGCATTTGGGTTTTTTTTCCTCACATTCTCTACAGTCTCTTAATCTGATTGGGTTGGCATCAAATACAAGGCAGAGGTCACAACAAGTCTAAGTGTGAGTTTGTGATCCACATGCCCATTGTGAGCCCTAAAGAGGGTGCAATGATTTGATTATTTTGATTAATTTAAAATGTTTTATTAGTATAATCAAAATACTAATAAAATAAAATTATATGTCTATTTATATTCCTTAATTACAGAGTTTTTCCTCTCTATGTCTCTTAACAAATTATTTTGTCAAAGGCACGTGCATTATATCTTATATATATGCAAAATATTATATAAATTTTGAATATTTATTATATAAATAACAAGTATAGGCAGAGAAGGGGCCAATCATTACTTAATGCCCTTTTTGTGACGATCTAGAAGAGACATCAGATCATTTGTTCTTTAAGTGCACGATGGTTGCACTCATTTGAGCGGATAGACTTCTGTGAAGAATCCGCGGAAAGATGGGGCCAGACCCGACAATCAGCAGCTGGACCTTCTGGGTAGATGGGGAGGACGAAGCAAGCCTCTGGGCCATCACGCTTGGGCGATATGGAGGGCAAGGAATCAAACAGTTTGGAAGATGGAAGTCTTCCATCTAGCGAGAGTGGCAGCAACTACAAAAGGGTTCCGGAGAGATTGGGTAGCGTCAAAGCCTTTAGGAGGCCCTTCGGGAGCAAACCAACTTGTGTCAACTTCTTCAGGAGCCTGGTTTCCCCCGAACCCAGTAAAATTAAAGATAAACGTGGATGGGGGACTAGATGCAAATAAGGGGTACTGGAGCATAGGTCTTATTTGTAGGGACTCAGATAGTCGAATTGTGGGAGCTCTCTGCAGACGCTTTTCGGGTCATATTCATTCCGAGAAGATGGAGGCCGTAGGTGTCAGAGAGGCGTTATCGTAGACAAAAGAGAATAACTGGAGGGCAGTAGAGTTTGAATATGACTGTCTTAGGGTGCTGGACCAGGCCAGGCAAGGGAAACAGTCAACAAATATGTTCGGAGACATCATCTATGACTGCAGACGCTTTCTTTCGGTTCCCGAATTAGACCTCTCTTTATCTTTTGTTCGCAGATCTTGTAATAAAGTGGCTCACGAATTGGTCAAATATGCTTTAATTAAAAATAGCTTAAATTATGGCGAGGGGTCAGTCTCGCCATATGTAGCTTCATCTGTCCGGCTTGATATCGGGTTATTTGTTTTTTAACTAATAAAATTCGTCTTTACCTTCAAAAAGTATTGTATCGTGGTTACTAATTGATTTAAGTTCGATAAATAATTAAAACCGAAATAATCTTGATTAGTTCGATTAGGTTAATAAAGAAAAAAAATCCGATCAAGTTAATAAAGTGTGATAATTGATAATTACAATTATTTTGCAAAAATCAATAGTAACCAATCGACTAGTTTATAATACACTCTTACTTATCACCTAAAAGATGTAGATCTTATTTTATGCATATATAAGCTCCAAAACTAAGCGTATAGTTTTTGGTGGATCACAATTTTACTATGGTATCAAAGTTCGGTGTGTCTTAGACATACTTCAAACCCGTACCAGCAAGTTGATTACATCATAAATTGTCTCCCTTGAAAAATATTTTGTAAATTGTCTCCCTTGAAAAATATTTTGTAAACTCTTGGTTTGGAGTGAGCATGAGTAAAGTAATTAGACCCATTCGATTTTTGGAAACGACCCGATATGTCTAGTTTTCAATATATAATAACTGGAACTGGTGAATATGAAAATGTTGATTCTAAAATAATTGGGTTTCGCTTCAGTTTTACCGGCTCACTAATTCTCATATTGGACTTCTTAAAGTGCGCTCTAACTAGACCATATGTTTACTTATCAACGAAGATAATTTAACACGTCTAATTTCATTTAGACTAACTAAAAATAGAACTACATTTCATTTTACAATTCAAAACATATTTGATTATAGGGTAAACTATACATAACCATCCCCAACTATACCCAAAAAACACATAACTATCCCAACTTTCAAACTGGACACCTAGCTACACCTAGAGATTGAAAATGGACACTTAGCACCTACCGTTAGATTTTCTGTTAAATTTTTTTAAGTAAAAAGACGAAAATGCCCTTGGTCAGACTTCAAATTTTCAAACCATGCCATTGTAAAAAAATTGTTCGCTAGAGACTTGGCGTAGCCGTCGGAGGTCGAATACAATGCTACCGAACGCAGTGGGAGGATCGGAGACGAGGCCGGCAAGGAACATGGTGGTTGTGGAGAAGCTTGATCGAAAAACACACCAAAACTCATAAATGATATGTTTTGAAAATTTGAAATATGACCAAGGATATTTTTGTCTTTTTACTTAAATATTTAACAGAAAATCTAACAATAGGTGCTAAGTGTCTATTTTCAATCTCTGGATGTAGCTATATGTCCAGTTTGAAAGTTGGGGATAACAATGTGTCTTTTGGGTATAGTTGGAGATGGCTATGTGTAGTTTACTCTTGATTATATTTTAGCAATTAGTGTTGAGCATCATATAAGAGCGAGACTGAGTGATAGAGATGCCACCAAAAGTACCCAGTTAAACCGATTCTGAATACCCGCGGTTTTTTGTGCGGACAACCCAGGTTCGGGAACCTGTGGGTTGCCATTAATAAATCTGGAACCAACCCACAAACCCAAACCCATCAGGAGGAGGGATGTGAATGTTGCCACAACTTCATACACATCTTGAGTCTTCAAAAACCAAACACTCCAAAATTTCCAAATACACCAGTTCTTGTGCTTCCTCTGATACCCATTCATGGACAAACACAGATGTGGCTACTGGTATTGCTCTACACTGTTATGTATTTATCAAATTGGTTGACTTTTGTTGTACATCTTCTCAGAGCATCTATGGACTATGCTAAACAGGAGATTGGGTCTGACTAAGATATCAAAATATGAACCCAGCCCATTGTAAAGTTTCTACCATAATCTTGACAGAAATGATATAGCTTGCAATGAATCAATTCAGTTTGATACTGAAGAGCAGAAAATGAACTGCTCTTTAACAAGTCTGGATCACATTTGGAAATAAACCAGAGAGACATGAAACTTTGACTATGTACTATTATTTGTTACCAACAAATCATGTTTCATGTGATAATCATCATATCACAATCATATGGTTTTCTGCAAGTTCTTTCCAATCATAATTATTGTATTTATGTGAGAAGCAATGATAAACAGACCGGATTACGCATTCTCGGGTAGAGGAGATGTGTACTTGAGAATGGCTGCATCGATTCTCTCCTTGTCTCTGGTGGCAAACGCTTCCAAGAGAGCCCCGTCTTTGTAGAAGTGGAAGAGAGGCACCGCCTGCATTTCTTCACGTCAGTTCCAGAAACGTAAACTCCAAAATGCATTTCAAACAATTTGTACTCTTTTTACTAATGTCATGGAGATATATTTCCTTTTCTACTTCCATTAATCTTAAGCTAATATTCAAGGAAATTGACAGTTTTACTAGACCTAACTATGAATGTTTCACACTTTGATACCATGACTATATTATTTTTTTTAGTACCCTAACTTGTATTTTGGGAGATTTTAGTACCCCTAATGATGCTATTTTGGGACAAGATTTAGCATCAAAATGTCCCAAAATACAAGTAGGGTACTAAAAATATATGAATAGTTGAGGTAGCCAAATGTGAAACAGTTATAGTTAGGTGTGATAAATTGTGATTATCCCTAATATTTATACTCCCCAAAGTACTAGATGAAAATCAGCATAACAACCGTGCCAGTTAGAGGAAGTTTATCGTTTAACATTTACTATAATCAGATTATGTCAAGAATATTGATGCGCTGTCAACAAGAACAGACCATAAGCTACAACGGAAGAACTTACCCTGATTCTAAGTCTTTCAGCAACCTCCGATTCTTCGTCATACTCATCAATTACCTGCAACATGTAGATAGCATGATAAGATTCATAGTATCTCACAAGTTCAAGTTCTTGCGCAACCCACAAATAATTTTCCTCGAAGAGAAATAATGCCTTGCCATTTACTGATTAGCCCTACAATCAGAAATCAGATAAAAAGTACCGTATAGGAATACTCACATTATGCTTCAAGAAAATTACGGGAGATCCCTGATTGCCCGACCCCTTGCATAGTTTTGAAAATCCCTGTGCTATATATTTGCAGCTTCCACAAGCCGTGCGGTAGAAATCTACCACAACTAAAGCGCCAGTTTCTTTAGCCTTCTCGAGGATTCTCAGGAACTCTTCGTCAGTCTTAAACTCTCTAACACATTCGACAGGGCAGAGTTCGTCTTCTTCGTCAGATATTTTTTCTTCACTTCCGTTAGCAAGGCAAGCGATTCCTCTAGGGTAAAATGCATTGTAAACCTTCAAAAAGTCTGAATTCACAAATCCAGTTGGAGACGAATGCTTCGGCTTCATAAGATGTAATTTAACAGAATTTCTGTCGATTTGCAAGCTGGGAACTGTACAAAAACCTCTAGAATCCTGTTGTACATCTGAGATATTCCCGAAACTGAATGAAGCCTTGCAAGTGAAAATATCAGCCTTTTGCATCGTAGCACATGGACAACTTTCTCCGACAGCGATCTATGTATATAGTTGGCTGATGTGAAGTATTTAACGCTCTAAACTTTCAACCTATGATAGTTAGCAGTTTATCGGAAGCAATAATTGATCTTCTGCCCAGCAGCCCGCTATACACTAAAAAAAGTGCAAGCGACTTAGGAACATAACAAAAAAATAAACAGATTACAGATATGTCCACAGAGACCAATAAATTCAGATAATGTGTGAAAAAAATAAATAAGAAGGAACTATGCCACATGCAACTGCTGAAATTCTAGCAAATCGACCAATTTTTTGCTGATTTTCCGACTTTCCTATTTATCTTGTTACCTTGTGGGACAACTACATTAATTTGAGAATAGTTGCTTACCAACTCAAGCACGTGTAAATATGTAATGGCATATAAATATGCACTATTAATACTCAATAAAATCATCGAAAGCATTTGAGACTTTTTTCAGCAACAAATTTACAATGTATAGTAAAAAAAGACTCTCTTTAAGGTTTTCACATCGTCAAATTCCATTCCCACCACTCATCATCACCAATTCACCATGATAAAATTTCTATCTCGTCACAACATATTGATTCCAGACTTTTCCAGTACAATTCCACCAAGTAGCATCAAAACTCAAAATAAGTAGTTGATGCAGATTTAACAGTAGTTTATCCAAATGATTGTTCTAGAGGCAGATTTGGGTTATACCTCCCAGCTAAAAAGTCAAACTTGTCAGTTGGGTCCAAATTGAAAAATCAAACACTTGAAAACAAATCACATGACAAGGAATGTAACAATGGCACTGTAGCACTATGGCATTGAGTCATTGACAAAAGCAAGACCCACAATCTGGGCATTACAAAAACACCAAAAGATGGCATCTTTGTGAAGAAGAAACAGATTTAAATGTACCCATCAACATAACAATGCAATTAGTAGCAAGAATCAGTCCAGAAAGATCAAAAACACCACAATTACCTGAAAAAGCTCATAACTTGAAACTGCAAAATCATAGAGCACATGAACTTACCCAGTTGAGTCCCAGCAGAAACAGATGAAAGAAGAATCAGCAAATCGTTGCCTGAGCGATTCCTATTCCTTTGCCAGCGATTCTGAGCCTCTTCTTCGAATGACAAAAGGACACGACATTGCCATATCCATTTTCTCCACCAACCACTCCTTGATTGTACATGGGCTTTTTGTAGTTGTGGGCCTCATTTTCACAAAAGGCCCAATACAAGAATTGGGCCAAAAATTTTAAGGTCCATTTGAAAAATGTGTTCGGCTCGAAAAAAAAGACAGGCAAGGTTGAATTTGCGTATTTATTATTTGGTGTGAATGCTCAAATGAAGTTAAAATTGTTGCGAAAATTATATATAAAATTAAAAGAAAATGAAAATTTACTACATCTGGTTATAGTTGTTTCACACTTTAATATCTTAATAGTTTCTAAATTTATATTTTGTAGAGATGAACAAAATGGACCTTCATGGACGGATTTGAAGAGCTTTACTCTTTAGTGTCTCAATTTGCTCTCATTTTGTTGTGTTATCTACTTCTCTTCATTATCTATACTCATTTAAGTTTATCACTTTCATGTTATAAGTGTTAACTGTTGTTGTTGTTGCTGCTGCTGTTGGAGACTTATGTTTTGTTAGTGTGGTTATTTATCGTTTTTGAATATTATTCGATTTTTTCGGAGTATAACAATAGGCTAAAGGTGTTTTTTTCATCATTAGAATGTGATCGACATTTTGTGTTGGGCCGTTCTGATGGTTTTTTCGCCCAAGGCTAGTATAAATTAGGTTTGAAAGCTCCAGAAAATTATGCTTCCGACTTTAATGAAAATTTTAAGATATATTACACTGTTTTTATTATGTAGGATGAATACGGTTCAACCCGAGACATGTGAGAGAAAATCTGAGAGAAATCCAGCTATTTCAGGTGGTATACGAGTTCATTTTTTTTGTGACCCGCTCGCTTCTGGGTGGATTCAAAAAATAGGGTTTCGAGCGGGTAACCGTCCAATCTCGAACCCATCTAATTTATCAAATGAGATTAATCTTCAGCTCGAGTTTTTTTTATCTGCACATTTGTATCAAGATACTTATGATTCTTAAGATTATTGTATTAATAATAATAGGCTGTTATCGCAGCGTGACTCGAACTCAAGTCCTTTAAATTCAAGATCAAGTGTTTAACCAATTGGTCAAGAAGGGTCGGTTTCAGCACGAGTTTAACTCAACACTGAATGGATTCATCTTATATATGGGCCTCACTCTACCACCATAAAGCCCAAAACTACAACGAATGCGCTGCTCTCAGTCTCGGGCCCAGTTTCGTTCCACAAAGCCCAATATCACAACCGAACGTTCACTCACAGTCACACCCACGCGACGTCGTTTCCGAGGCCACTCGATACAATATCAGATAAACACAAAAAAAAATAGAAACATTGGAATGCGTGTTTTTATTATTTCCTCATCTGATCCTTTGAATGATCTGTACACTGCACCTATAAATCTGGCACAGTGCGCACCTGCGCACAATAGCAACCACCGCCGCGGCACAGAGCACTCACACGGAGGAGGAGGAGTGGCTATGGGCGAAGCTCAGCTCAAGTCCGACGCGTTGATGGAGCAGATGAAGCTCCACCTCGCCACCGACGCCGGGAAGGAGATCGTCAAGAAGATCGGGCTCGTCTACCAGATCAACATCGCCCCCAAGGTATGAGCTGAACTGTGATTGCGTGCGTGATTGCTCTGCTCATCTGTGTATCTGATTTTGATTTTGTTGATTTGATTGTTTGGAGAGCAGAAGATTGGGTTTAATGAGGTGGCTTATGTGGTTGATCTGAAGAAAGGGGAGGTGAAGAAAGGTTAGGGCTTCTGGATTTTCGTATTGGGTTTGATTGTTTTTGTTGTTTTTATTGTTTCTGGGTATTTGATTAGCGTGATTAGATCTAAGCCTAAATGTGATGAAATTGAACAAATAAGAGCAACTCCAATCTCAAAAGTGCCTGAAAGCCCTAAATTATTATCCAATAATTGTCAATTGTCAAAGGTCAAGGCTCCATGAAACTTTTCAATATTTTAAATTATTGAGATGGTTCAAAACAGTTTATTTCATTCATTTGCAAAGTAGATGTGAGAAGTGAGCGGAATATGAATATATTAAAATTATGGGGACTCGCTTTAGAAGGGCCCTAAAAATGGGGATGGAATGGCGTTTTGGGGTTGGGTTGGAGTTCAAAGAGTTAAAAGTCCTCAAAACCCCCAAAAAAAGGGGTTTTTGGGGCCTGGTTGGAGTTGCTCTAAGTAACCACTAGCCAGTGATGTGTTGTAAAAAACGTTAGGCGTTAGTCAGGCGGAGAGGGTCTTCTAGGAACTAATCGGAGATGAATTGGAAAATAAATTGGATTAGAGGATTAGTTGGGAAATATAGAGGGTTGAGATCCACATATGTGAGACTTGCGACTCTACACATGAAAAAATGAATGAATTGTGGAGCGTGGTTATGTGAATTGTGACGGGATCCACATGTCTCTGCAAAGAAACCAAGATTTGGATCTTTTGAATGAGACCGGGCTTATTGGTGTTGATGCAGTCTCAGAATTTAAGCTGAAAAGAAAAATGGTCTGCTTTTGGTCCTCTTTGATAAATATTGTTCTGAATTGATAGTCTTTTGTAGCTAAAAGGGCATATATTCCCTTTCGAAAAATATTTTTTTTGGGGTTTGTGTGGAGGATATTCTCGCATTTGTGTGTTTGCTGTAAATGTAATATGGTTTCAAACATTGCGGGGACAAATCAGAGAGTGGTTACTTTAGTATAGTGTGTTATGTGATCCTTAGATTGGTGACAAGTGAAAATTGTTAGTTCCTTATTTGATTTTTTTCCAATTTTAGGGGCATACGAAGGAGGAAAGCCCGATGCCACCTTTTCCTTCAAGGATGACGATTTCCTAAAGGTTGCAACTGGGAAGATGAATCCCCAAATTGCTTTCATGAGGGGTGCGATGAAGATTAAGGGAAGTTTGAGTGCAGCACAGAAATTCACTCCCGACATATTCCCGAAGCCTTCAAAGATGTGAGCAGTGCTGTCCTCAGACCTGTACTTGCTTTCACAGTGTCTTTCAGTTTCGTTGGAAAAGGATCCATTAGGATAAAAATTATAGCTTGTGGTATTTGTGGTTGATACATGCAATGTATTCATGAATTAGGAAGTCGTCGGTCTAGAAGGCTCTTCCTAGGTAAATCCGTGTACTCTTTCTTTTCTAATAAATTCGATCTTCATTAAAACCTTGACCCTGTTAATGGTGGGTGTATACAAATTGGTCGATTTGAGACGAACATCATATATTGTTTTTGATAAGCGATTCATGTAGCAGATCCGCCATTGTGTCTACTGAAGCATGATTTCAGATATTTCAGATTCTTTGAAAATTTGTACCTTAAATCTTAAGGTTCTTTGATTTCACACTGATGATTGATCTGATTTAGGAGATGAGTGTTCACTTTTTTTTGTTTTGATATGGAAGTGACGTTTTTCTTGTACATAAAATACATGCCTTGCCTTGCACGCTATTTCCACTTCTCATTTTCAGGTCACTTCATTCAGATTCTGCAGGTTCACCTCAAAATTAAGGAGTCTTAAAAGTCATTTTTTAAAAGGGGTGAGTATAAAAATGAAATTGAGGGCAATAATCTTTTTTAATCAGTAATAAATGTGTGTGATGATTGAAACCAATGAATCTGTAATTATGTTTTGGCCAATCTTTCTAATTTATTCCTTTTCATATTTTTGTGAGCTGTACCCAGAATTAATGGATTCTGCGGTTTGAACAATATGCAAAAGATATGTTAAAAACCTTCGACTTATTCGATCAATTCCCTATTAATTTCGGATTAATTCCCAAATAAGTCTACATTACATTTTTAATTTGATATATTTGTTGAATAATCTCTCTCTACAAGACTACAACACTGACTAGGGGTGTGCACGGTTGGATAACAGAACCAAATCGATTGGTTCGGTTATTGAACATTCGTAACTGAAAATCGAGCCGATGGGTGGTCGATTCGGTTATAACCGAATAATCGATTGGTTATGGTCGGTTAACCGATTAAACCTTCAATGTTTTTGGAAGCAGGCCGAGAGAAGACGGGACGCGGTTGGAGGCTAAGAGAGGACGTGACGCGGTTGGAGGCCGAGAGAGGACAGAGACGTGGGAGGAGGCCGAAAGAGGACGGGGATGCGTTCTGATAAGCGACGGTGTGTGAGTGTGTGTGGAAGGAGAGTGAGATCTGATAAGTGACGGGAGTGTTCTAGATCTAGAATAATAGGTTGTTATTATTATAATTTATATTACTGAATTTATAATTATTATCAGTTATTTGGTTCAGTTCGGTTACGGGCGATTCTCGGAGTCTTGTAACCGATAACCAAACTGAACAAGAGTTGGTTACATACCATAACCGAACCGATTTAACTAAATTAATTGGTTTGGCTACCGTTTAGCTCGGTTTCGACTCGGTTCAATTCGGTTATGGGTTAACACCCCTAACACTGACTAAACCTATCATGACACGTCATATTCTGGTGTAAATCTCACATTATCCTTTAATTATGTGATATATTCTGATTCTTTCTCCTCCTTAATCTTTAACAAGAAAGAGAGAAGCAAAATAATGATTTGGCTCCATTATTGTGATCGCCTTTACTCTCTAACACGAAACGGTTCCAAAATATGAAAGGGTTGACCCTCTGATTGTGCTCGAAGACTTCGGTTTCTGTCTCTCTCTCACAAGGAAATTCCAGAGAACCGTAACGTCAAATAAACAATCCCTCACTTAATTGTGATTTTCGTCTTCATTTCCCACCATCATTTTAGCCTTCTTTCTGGGTTTTTTCTGTGCCTATAAGAGAAGAGGCTCTCCCAATCTCAACCAAGAACACAAAATCAAGAACACAAAAAACATGGCTTCTCTCACTCTCACTGCACTCTCCTTCCTCTCCATCTGTCTCTTCCCGTCTTTCTCCGCTCCCGCCTTGCTGTTTCAGGTACACTAATCATTCGATTCTTGAACAGGTTCTTGAACTGTTTCTTGAACAGTTTCTGACATGTTTATTATGGATTTGGATATAGGGGTTCAGCTGGGAATCGTGTAACACGCCGGGAGGATTGTACAACTCTCTGAAGAGCTCGATCCCCGACCTGGCCGGCGCGGGGGTCACTCACGTCTGGCTCCCCCCTCCCTCCCAGTCCGTCGCGCCCCAAGGTATGTGACGTATAATACCCTTTTACGGTTCTTGGAGCTGTGAGGATTGGAACCAGCGACCTCGTGCTTTTGTTTTGTTTTGTTTTGTGTTTAGGGTACATGCCTGGGAGGCTGTACGACCTCGCGTCCAAGTACGGCTCCCAGGACGACCTCAAGTCGCTCGTGGCGGCCTTGCACGACAAGGGCATTAAGGCGCTTGCCGACATTGTCATAAATCACCGGACCGCGGAGAAGCAGGACGGGAGGGGGGTGTGGTGTATCTTTGAAGGAGGGACCCCAGACAACCGCCTGGACTGGGGCCCCTCCTTCATATGTAAGGATGACAGTGCCTATTCTGACGGCACTGGGAACATGGACACCGGAGGAGACTTCCCCGGTGCCCCAGACATCGACCACGTGAACCCGAGGGTCCAGAAAGAGCTCGCGGATTGGATGAACTGGCTAAAGTCTGAGATCGGGTTCGACGGGTGGAGGTTTGATTTCGTCAAGGGGTATGCCCCGGGGTTCACTAAGATCTACATGGAGAGCACTAATCCAGACTTTGCCGTCGGAGAGAAATGGGATTCGTTGTCCTACGGGCAGGACGGGAAGCCCGACACGAACCAGGACGGGCACAGGCAGGGCTTGGCCGGGTGGGTCGGGGAGGCCGGGGGAAAAGTCAACGCGTTTGACTTCACGACGAAGGGTATCCTCCAGGCCGCCGTGCTGGGCGAGCTCTGGAGGCTCAAGGACTCGAACGGGAAGCCCCCCGGGATGATAGGCATCATGCCGGGGAATGCCGTGACTTTTATTGACAATCACGACACGGGCTCCACCCAGAAGCTCTGGCCGTTCCCGTCCGATAAAGTCATGCTCGGATATGCTTACATTCTCACCCATCCCGGAACTCCAGCGATCGTAAGCTTTCTTTCGACAGAAATAGTGTAGAGAATAATATTATTAATATTCTTGATTATTGCTATCATTGCCCAAATTTCTCATGATATCTTTCAGTTCCATTCTCATTTCTTCTAACAGAAATAGTGTAGAGAATAATATTATTAAATTTTTGTCAGTTCTGAGGCCGGATTTTCTTGCGATGTCTTTCAGTTCTACGATCACTTCTTCGACTGGGGCCTGAAAGATCAGATCGGCCAACTGTCCGCTGTCAGGGCGAGGAACGGGATCAGCGCGACGAGCAGCGTGAACATATTAGCCTCGGACGCGGATCTTTACGTGGCGAGCATTGACGAGAAGGTCATAGTGAGGATCGGACCGAAGACCGACGTGGGAAGCCTTGTCCCGGCAGGCTTCCAGGTTGCCACCTCCGGAACTGACTACAGTGTGTGGGAGAAGAAGTAAAAAATTTAGGATATTTTTCTTGAATTATAATAAGGATCTGAGACCATAATTCATATTATTACAATAGTTGAGATATGAGTGTGACTGTTAGAATGTTACTAGAAATATTTAATTGTGTGTTCCATCAGAAGATATATTTATGTGCTTTAACAAGCAAATCACAAGTTTCCACTATAGCTTTAACATTCATTTAAAAGAATTATTTTAAATGACATTCATCAAAATTGGGTCTTGGTTGAGTCTGACCCGATGATTAAGGACTTACTCGCTCCTTGTTCTTCTTAAAAAAAATGAATAGTCACGTGACTTAAAATGAAGGCGAGTAGAACTTTCTTAATTCAGTTTATCGTTAACTCTCTGTTTAGTGCGTTTGAAAATATCATTAAAAGAAGTGGAACTATCGGGAATTGAAGGTCATGTCATGTGACAAATCATTTGGAGTACAAATTGAAATAAAAGTTGACCCCAAAGTCTTCCTCTGATTGTGCTCATTCTTCATTTCCCACCATGACTTTGGTCTTGTTCGTGTTTTGTTTCTTCTTTGTTACGTATAGACCACTGTGAGCTTCTGGGTTTGGAGCTCCAAACACGCCATTTTCTCCTTATAAAAAGGATTTGCCAATCTCAACGAAGAAACCAAACATGGCTTCTTTCAGTTTCACTGCACTCTGCTTCCTCTGTATCTCCCTCTTCCCGTCCTTCTCCGCCCCCGCCTTGCTCTTTCAGGTATGCTTACTACATGCTGTCTGTCTGTCAGTCAGTCTGTTTGTTGAACTAAAAGTTTAAATTGATAATTGAAGAACCAATTATAGTTTTATAATTTAACAGATTGTTTGTTTGTAATACATAATTGAACATGTTTATGATGGATTCGTGATAGGGGTTCAATTGGGAATCATGTAAAACGGCCGGAGGGCATTACAATTCTCTCAAGACCATGATCCCCGACTTGGCCGCGGCCGGAGTCACTCATATCTGGCTACCTCCTCCTTCTCACTCCCACGACGACGCCCCCCAGGGTACTCGTTCGTATCCCCTTTCACTTTTTTTTTTTTCATTTCTGTATGAGGGATGACAACATGACGGGTTCAGGATTTTCCCAGCCCTCGACTGGGAACCGGAATACCCAATCCTCCAAAACCAATCTTCAACTTTCTTTGATCGGATTCAGGATATTTTGTCATCTCGTTTCAATGCTTTCTTCACAGGATACTTACCGGGGAGGCTGTATGATCTGAATGCATCAAAGTACGGGACTCAAGACGAGCTCAAGTCCCTCGTAGCAGCTTTACACGGTGAAGGGATCAAAGCCCTCGCTGACATTGTCATAAACCACCGCACGGTCGAGAAGCAGGACGGGCAAGGAAACTGGTGCATCTTCGAAGGAGGAACCCCCGACGACCGCCTCGACTGGGGTGCCTCCTTCATCTGCAAGGACGACACTACCTTCTGTGTCGGCACAGGGAACAAAGACTCCGGAGAACCCATCCCGTATGCACCTGACATCGACCATCTCAACCCGCGTGTGCAGAACGAGCTGTCGGATTGGATGAACTGGCTTAAGACCGAAATCGGGTTCGACGGGTGGCGATTCGACTTCGTCAGAGGATATGCTTCAAGCATTACCAAGCTCTACATGGAGCGGACGAATCCAGATTTCGCAGTTGGCGAGAAATGGGATGATATGGCTGTCGGGCAGGACGCGCACAGGCAGGCTCTGGCCGATTGGGTTCGGGAGGCCGGGGGCGCTGTCGCTGCCTTTGACTTCACAACCAAATACACCCTCCAGGCAGCCGTGCAAGGGGAGCTCGGGAGGCTCAAGGACTCGAGCGGGAAGCCATCGGGGATGATAGGCATCATGCCAGAAAAGGCAGTAACTTTCATAGACAATCACGACACGGGTTCCACCCAGGGGATCGCCCCGTTCCCATCCGATAAAGTCATGCTCGGATACACTTACATTCTCACCCATCCCGGGACTCCATCCATCGTATGCATACTCAGTCTCACCGCTTTCTTTGTTTATTCTCACACATAAGCCCAACCCGCTTAAAAGCTAAACCTGATTGCTATTTAAGCTGGTGAACAGATTTACATCTTTCAGTGGTACTCTAACAGCGTCAAACTAACTGACTTTCTTGCGATCTCTCTTTCAGTTCTACGATCACTTCTTCGACTGGGGGCTCAAAGAGCCGATCACCCAACTGACCGCCATCAGGGCGAGGAACGGGATCACTGCAACGAGCGCAGTGAGCATATTAGCTTCCGATCCGGATCTTTACATGGCAAACATTGACGACAAGATCATAATGAAGATCGGGCCGAAGATGGACCTGGGAAGCCTCGTTCCGCCAAACTTCCAGGTTGCTACCTCCGGAAATGACTACGCCGTCTGGGAGAAGAAGTAAAAGACGCTAAATCTTCCTAAGCAATCCTTGTACTCTCTATACTATGTAAACTCTGATGCAAGAGTCGTCTTCTTTAAATTTAGAATAAAAATCTAAGAGCAAAACAAATGATTGTGTATGTTATTGATTATTTAAGTAAATCAGATTTCGTTATCGAGCGGAACAAATGATTCATGATCTTTAAAATCCAAGATTGTCGTGATTAATGGAAAAATAAATATATAAATAAAATAGATATAAGAGGTTTAAAAGGTAATTTTTTAATCCATATAACATGGCGGATGTTATCCATGAGACGACCAGTTTCGAATTAACAATTAATCTATAATGCTTAGTTAGGACAAGTAAATACAAAAGTGGAGACACATGCATTTTGACGTTGTTCGGCTAAGTCTACATTCACAAGGGTCCGAAATTTTAAGAGAAGACATTGACAACTTGTACAATTTACAAGTTTGTCGCAAGTTTCTCGATTCTACCCGTTAGAAGAAGCACTTGTTCGGTGTCTGCCAATCTCAACGAAGAAGAAACCAAACATGGCTTCTCCGAGGAGCCTCACCACCACACTATGCTTCCTCTGTATCTTCCTCTTCCCGTCCTTGTCCGGTCCCGCCTTGCTCTTTCAGGTACGGAGGGTACTACAATTCTCTCAAGACCTCGATCCCCGACTTGGCCGCCGCCGGAGTTACTCACATCTGGCTCCCCCCTCCTTCTCAGTCCATCGACGCTGCACCCCAAGGTACGCATAAAATTAGAACCAGTGACCTCATGCTTATCACATGAAGCGTATGCTTCTGTTTGTTTCAGGATACATGCTGGGGAGGCTGCACGATCTGAACGCATCCAAGTACGGGACTCGGGCCGAGCTCAAGTCCCTCGTGGCAGCTTTACACGAGAAGGGTATCAAAGCGCTCGCTGACGTTGTCATAAACCACAGGACGGCGGAGAGGAAAGACGGGCATGGAAAATGGTGTGTCTTCAAGGGAGGAACCCCCGATGATGACCGCCTGGACTGGGACTCGTCGTTGGTCTGCAAGGATGACAGTTACTGTGACGGCACGGGGAACATGGACTCCGGAAAACCCTTTGACCCTGCACCTGACATCGACCATCTGAACCCGAGGGTGCAGAACGAGCTCTCGGATTGGATGAACTGGTTGAGGACCGAAATTGGGTTCCATGGGTGGAGATTTGACTTCGTCAAGGGATATGCTCCCGGCATTACAAAGCTCTACATGGAGCGGACAAATCCGGATTTCGCCGTTGGCGAGAAGTGGGATGATATGGCTTATGGCCAGGATGGGAAGATGGAGGCGAAACAGGACAGTCACAGGCAGGCACTGGCTGGCTGGGTTCGGGAGGCCGGAGGCGCTGTCACTGCCTTTGACTTCACGACGAAAGGGATCCTCCAGGAAGCCGTGCGAGGAGAGCTCTGGAGGTTGAGGGACTCGAAAGGGAAGCCACCCGGGATGATAGGCGTCATGCCTGGAAATGCAGTAACTTGCATAGACAATCATGACACAGGCTCGACCCAGAACCACTGGCCGTTCCCATCGGATTAAATTATGCTCGGATATACTTACATTCTCACCCATCCCAGGATTCCATCCATTGTATGCATACTTGCTCTCTTATAGCTTTCTTTGTTTCCGATGCACATAATCTTCATGTATACTAATTTTCTTGCAATTTCTTTCAGTTCTATGATCACTTCTTTGACTGGGGGCTCAAAGAGCCGATCACCCAACTGAGCGCTATCAGGGCGAGGAACGGGATCAGTGCAACGAGCACAGTGAACATATTAGCATCTGATCCGGATCTTTACATGGTAAGCATTGATGACAAGATCATAATGAAGATTGGACCAAAGATGGACCTGGGAAGCCTCGTTCCACCAAACTTCCAGGTTGCTACCTCCGGAAATGATTATGCTGTCTGGGAGAAGAAGTGCAGACTATAAATCTTCTTAAACAATCCTTGTACTGTACTATGTAAATTCTGATACAAGAGTCGTTTTCTTTAAAATTTAGAATAAAAATCTGAGACTAAAATGCATATATGAACGAGTGAGAATGTGCTCCATTAGAAGATATATAGTTCTTGCAGTAGTTTGAGCATGGTCTTGCCATTTTGGGATTTACAGTTAGTATCATAAGCCTAAGTTTTCACCATTGCTTTAACAGGACTTTCAAAGACAGTTGACGATGAAGTTTTAAGAGAGTAATAACAATTTGGGGAGGAATCATATATTGAGCACTGAGCGTGGAACATAGTAACCATAGTAGTATATATAAACAATTGTCTTCCGAACCCATGTTTAAGCTAGTGTATATGTTTATGACATATTAACAGTATATTATACACCAACCATCTCACTACAACAGTTGTCATGTTCAAGTACTTCGTGAATGTAGAGATAAGGAAAGAAAAGTACCTTAATTAGCGGCAGCATCAACATCAATATATCTTCAAATGGAGTGCATATAAAGTTTGTAGTAGCATTCTCATGCATTCATATCTCACTTAAGAGCCAAATTTCGACAACGGTGTGCTGCTCCCTATCCGGTTACCTTTAAACTCCATCCAAAACTATATCAATGGCTTTCCAGTAACCTGCATAACCAGAGACAAGAGAAAACCACAATTAATTACACTATCAGAAAATTACCCCTTTCTACTCCTTTTACCTGTTATATTGATGCTTCAACAATTATCAAGTTATTAATAAAGGATACAGTGCATTGTCTTTGAATTGTTGGCCACATATGTTGTGTATAAAAGTAAGTATGTACACTCCTACTTATACAAAAAACACATATTTTTAAAGCATGCTACTTTTCAAGAGGTCAGATGTTGAAATCCTAATGAGCACCTGGCTTTGGGGCAGTTGTGGGTTAAAAGAATCTTTCTTTAATACATTGTGATCCTATATTAATAAGCATTGTCTTAATAAATCAGAGTCCTTAAAGCATGACCCCACAGGTAGCTGGATAATAACTTACTGCCATGGAAGCTCACTAGTGTCTATTCCAGCTAGGCGAAGCTCATCAATATACTGCAACGCTTTGCGACACTCTTCCCGGTCATCAAAGAATTCCTTTTTGTCACCCTCTATCTGATAAGATTCATGGCCTTTTCCAGCTACAACCTGCAATAATATTAACATACTTATACATGAAACTATAATCACATCTGGAGACAAGTCAATGGTAGGATGCTAACAAAAATAGAAGGTGTAACATATTTACCACGACTACTATCGTGGTAAACTTCATCTTTTCTATTCATCCATTTCCTGACCATATCATAAGGTTCATTCACAGATGCCTATCATATTTCATCAATTGCTGCACATAAATAAATGTTTATTTTCTTTTCTTGTTATTTTAAATCAATTGTTTAAGAAGTTTACTACTGCATTCAATAAAATACTGGCAAAACAGGAAACCGTTATATTTTTGGAAATGAATTTCCTTTCTCATCACTGCGACAGAGTTATTTATATGGTTTCCAAAAACATTAATTAGTTTGTATCATTTTGTGACACTTCCTTCTTGCTTTCGGACAATTTCCTATAAATTCTGAAAATCAGATTGTAGTCGGAGTATGGCTTCAAGAACTTACAACCATATCATCTTCCTCAGCCATGGCAATTGCAGAACGAATAGCTACTCGTCTCATATCATGCAGGAAAAGCCTATGCCCATTTGGAAGCGGTGGGCAGCAACCACTATCTCCTTGTTTCAAGTAATCTTGCATTGTCATTCCTACACCTGCTAACATATCATCCAAGATGTCCACTGGATGAAACATACAACAGTTATCATTACGCTTCCATGGATTTGATTGCACAATAATATTTTAGCATTTTTGTATTTGGCACACAGTTAAACTTGATGATCAATACCCAGCAAACGAGAATTTATCTCGGAGACTTGGACATATAGATATTCTGTCTCATTGTTAATGCTTATTCAAAAATATGAAAGTTTAAAATATGTCTGAGACCATGTTACTCAGTTTTTCCACAGTATCAACAAAAGACAGATAAATGCATTCTCAGAGCTAGTAATTGTGTAAACAGATTCTTTTTGTACAGCCACTCATTATACTTACGGGCATTTTCATTCCTTGGATTGTCAGAAGTTAGAATTGTGACATCACTTTTCTTAGTTGCAATCTTCGCCATCATTGGTCTTTTCCCTTTGTCTCTATCCCCGCCACAGCCAATAACTTCACATTAGAAGTATGAAAAGTTTATCAGCATAATAGTAAGTTTCATTACAAAGGGAACCTTCTATTGCTACTGCGACTTCAATGAGTATTAGAAACAGAATCACTGCTCAAACCTGAACTAACATGCATGGATTCACAGTAAAAGAAAATCCGTTTGGACCTTTCTCAACTGCCAGCACTACATACTAAACCTACACAATTTGTCATTTTCTATCATTGATAAAGAGTTCAGAGAGAAATGGTTAGATATCTATTGCCAAGAGAGACCAAGTGCTCTTTTCTTTTTTATACAGCTAAACAACAGAAAAATTCAAAAAGCATACCAGTAATTATTCTCTTGGGTTCCAGCTCTTTTACTGAGTCAAGTAATCTAGACAATGCATCGGGTGTATGAGCATAATCAACTATTACTCCAAATGATCGCTCCCCATCTATGAGCTCACACCTACCCGGGACTCCATCAACCTCTTCGATCCCTCTGACAATGTCCTCCAATGGTGCACCCACTGCGACCCCGACTGCTACAGCAGCTAGAATATTGTAAATACTATGCTTCCCAAGCAATCCCGATGCAATCTGCAACGTACCATTGGGTGTATTAACCAAAATCAATGTCTCAAACAGGGAAACATTAAACTTCAACGGGAAAACATCTGCATTCTTGTTCTCCACCGCGAACGTGACAACGGGAACATCAGGATTCCCTTGTTCAATAAAGAACGATGCATGTGGGTCATCAATATTAACAATTTTCCTGTGCCGCTCGGGATCCACCATCCTAGAAAACAACTTCGCCTTGGCATCCCTGTACTCCTCCTCAGTCCCGTGAAAATCCAAATGGTCCCTTGTCAAGTTTGTGAAAACGGCAACATCAAAATCGACCTCGTCGCACCTCCCGAGAGCCAGTCCTTGAGAAGAAACCTCCATGACAACCGCTTCAGCCCCGTTACTCACCATCTTGGCCATCAAGTTCTGAACCATAACAGCATCAGGGGTAGTGTATGGCGACTCGAGCTCAATCTTGTTATCCCCGTGCAAGTAATAAGCAACAGTGCCCAACATTCCCGTTCTCCGGCCCATACCTTCAAACATGCCTTTAACCAAATACGAAGTGGTGGTCTTCCCGTTCGTTCCAGTTATCCCAACCACAGCCATATTCTTTGACGGGTGCCTGTAAAACGACGCAGCTAGTGCAGCAAGAACAACATTGGTCTCTTCCACAATAACCAAAGCTCTACAACTACACCCCAAAGTCTCGTCTATATCAACCTCTTTACTAGCCATTACAGCAACTGCACCTCTTTTATCAACCTCAGTCAAATACAAATGCCCATCAAAATTCTTCCCCACACAGCACACAAACAAGTCACCAGAAGCAACAAGCCTAGAATCATGCTGAATCCCAGTGACCTCAACCTCTAAATCACCATAAACAGATAAAGGCATAATCTTGCTCTCGTTTATCAGCTCAGCAAGAGTCATTCTAAACTTGGGTTCCACAAATCTAAACCTATCTTTCATAGAACTAAAATGTGATTTACAATCTGAAGAAGACCCATCATTGTTTACCTCGTGATCTGATTTCCCAGATCCTGCAAGTCCCTGAAACTTCTCGATCTCCTCCAAATCAGCAGCTTCCAAGTGCTTCAACTCCTCAGCTTCCTCCTCTTCGCTACCCACATCGCCTTTCTTCGATTTCGGCTTCAGAAGCTCCTTCTTCTCAAACTCGTTCCTCCTCATAGCTGTACTGGAATGTTCGATTCGAATCAGGGAATGGGTACTTCGGAGAAGAAGGTGCTGATGAGGTTTTAGAGACAGAAATGGTGGTGAATAGAGGAATTTGAGCGCCATTGTTGCAGAGAATTGTGATCGGAAGTAGAGTATCTCTGGCGAACTTGAAAGAACCGGTTTGGTTGGTGATGAACAAAATCCAAACTCCATCGATTCGGTTTTAATTTATAAAATTAAAATTGATAAAAAATTAATTCGAACTGAAAATCAATCAATTTGAATAAATGACTTATTTTAATTCATCGATATTTGTTAACTAAATCTAAAAATATTAAGCTGGCAATAATATATGATTCAAAACCGACAAAAATTTAACAAAATTCGGTTTTCCAAAGAAACTTGTCGAAACGAAAATCAATTTTTTTTTCAAAATATTTTGTTCGACTCCTATTAATATTTTTTTATAACGGAATTGATAGGTTTAGTATGATTTTAAACTAAGCAACCCTTTCGCTAGAATCAGACTCGGTTAGGGGTGGATACTTTGAACATGAAATAGAGGAACAAACCAGATTTTGAACCGAAAAGCCGAAAATGTGGGCAATGCTTCGGTTTCATTTCTGAATTTGAAAACTTTCGTTTTTGGTTCAGTTCTAATTTTTTAAATTTTAACCATCAAGTAACCAGGAAAAACCAAACCGGTTCGCATGACTATGCATCTACCTCTCGTCCATCCACGGATATCTTATTTGCTAAAATTATATTTTGGTTATTTTCAAAATATTTAAGTTGTAATAATTAAATCTTAACATTCTATTCTTTTTAATATTATATGTAACTGTAAATTGTGTTTCGTTTTGTGTTTTGTTTGTAAATTATGTTTAAATTCGTCTAGTTCAACCTAATTCAAGTCCGAATAATAGAAAAACCGAACAATTCTAACCGGCAGAGTAAAGAAATCACAATCAAAACCAAATCATTTTTCTACATGATAGCAGTTTTGGATACGATTCTAATAATTTGAGAACCAGAAAATCGGGTTTTGATGGTGACGACGGAAATAGGAAACCAACTCGTCCGAGTCGACACACACTTGAACAGAGAACTCGTCCGGTCCCACTCGTCTTCTTCGCTAAAACCCTAATAGTGTCAAAATCACACACACACCGACCAAAACGTTCCAATTTCAAAATTCGAACTTGGCGCTTACTCGCATTTCCCATTTCTCTCTCGATTCCGATCCGTTCGCTTCTCTGTAACTCGCTCGCGAAATGGGTGGCGCTCACAGCCGCGAAGACCCAATTCCCTCCGACTCCGACGAAGAATACGAAGACGAGCAGTCCCAGAAAGAAGAAGAAGAAGACGATGAAGAAGAAGAGAGCTACGAAGACGCCAGAGGCGGCGACAGGTCCTCCGATCGAACCCCCAAGACCCCAACTTCCATGGACGAGGTCGAGGCCAAGCTCAAAGCCCTAAAGCTCAAGTACCCATCTGCGTCTCTCGCTCCGGCTAAATCTCCGGCTCCGGCTCCGAATCTGAAGAACGCGGTGAAGCTGTACCTCCACATCGGCGGGAACACCCCAAAGGCCAAGTGGGTCGTCTCCGAAAAGCTCACATCTTACGTTTTCCTGAAATCTTCCCGGATGGAGACCGACGAAATCGACTACGAGGACGATGAGGGAGACGGAGATTCTTGGTGGGTCGTCAAGGTGGGCTCGAGGATCAGAGCCACCGTGTCGACGGAGATGCAAGTCAAGACCTTTGCGGACCAGCGGCGCGTGGATTTTGTATCGAAGGGTGTTTGGGCCTTGAAGTTTTTCAGTGATGAGGACTATAAGGCTTTCGTTTCGATGTATCAGGATTGCTTGTTCGAGAACACATATGGGTATGAGGCCACTGAGGAGAACAGGTTGAAGGTCTATGGAAAGGACTTCATTGGGTGGATGAAGCCTGAAGCCGCGGATGACTCGGTTTGGGAGGATGCTGAGGACAGTTTGGGGAAGAGCCCGACGATGATGCCTATGAGGGGCAATCAGGACTTGAGAGAGGAGTTCGAGGAGGCAGCCAATGGCGGGATCCAGAGCTTGGCGTTGGGCGCCCTGGACAACAGCTTCTTGGTTGGCGATTCGGGTATTCAGGTGGTGAAGAATTTCAGCCATGGAATCCATGGGAAGGGGACTTATGTGAACTTCGACCCCACATTGGTGCACTCCACCCCGAAGAAGGCTCTGCTCATGAGGGCCGAGACCAATATGCTGCTCATGAGCCCGGTCAACGAGGGGAAGCCTCATTCCAAGGGGCTCCATCAGCTTGACATCGAGACGGGGAGGATTGTTTCGGAGTGGAAGTTTGGGAAGGATGGTGCTGATATTTCCATGAGGGATATTACGAATGACAGTAAGGGAGCCCAGTTGGATCCTTCAGGGTCAACGTTCTTAGGATTGGATGACAATAGGCTGTGTAGGTGGGATATGCGTGACCGCAATGGTATGGTTCAGGATCTTGCTGATTCGAGCACCCCCGTGTTGAATTGGACTCAAGGTCATCAGTTCTCTCGAGGGACCAATTTTCAGTGCTTTGCAACTACTGGTGATGGATCAATTGTTGTTGGTTCTCTTGATGGGAAGATCAGGCTGTACTCGATCAATTCTATGAGGATGGCGAAAACAGCTTTTCCAGGCCTTGGTTCACCTATTACTCACGTGGATGTTACATTTGACGGGAAGTGGATCTTGGGTACTACTGATACTTATTTGATCCTCATCTGTTCCCTTTTCACTGACAAGAACGGCACAACAAAGACTGGCTTCAATGGTCGCATGGGAAACAAGATTTCAGCTCCAAGGTTGTTGAAGTTGACTCCTCTGGATTCTCATTTAGCAGGAAAGAATAATAAGTTTCACAAGGCTCAGTTTTCATGGGTAAGTTTGCTCTCTCTTATCTTAGTGAGTTTGTGTACTGCGCTTCTGTTTATAGATGCTTGTTTTTCTCTTCACACATTTGAAATGTATTTTGTTGCTTTTCTCGGTTCACTTCACATGATTTCAAGTTTAGTTTGCTGTGGTGAATGGTGATTGATAAAGCATGATACTGTTGGATTCATTTACACTAAGTAGCTTTCCTCTGTAGGCGCTCATCCATTTCTTTTTTGCTTTAGTTCCCATCATTTTAATTATCTGCCACTAGAATGATGTCCTTTTCATATTAGTAACGTTGATATGATTCGATTTTATGTTGTTTGCACACTCGTCATTTTACTAAGTGGTAATTAATGGTGTTACATGTAATTGGCTTTGAATGCTATGTCTTATTATTTATTACTCCAGTTGCATGCATCGATAGGTGAACACTGAATGAGGTATCACTAGGTTATATGCTAAATTTGATGATGAGTGCATTCCATAGAAGTAGGAGGAGCAACAGCAAACAAGCCATTTCTCAAACAATGTATTAGAAGCAGAAATGGTTTCAATTTAGAATGTCATCTGTTAGTGTTATATCCTTTTCATTGTTCAAAGTTCATTCTTCCAAGGACATATTGGCTTGGCAATCTGATCCTATTGAAGTATCATGACATTGACTGATATTTGAAGCATTCCTTTGACAACTTTTATCATATAGACGTATAAGAAAGCTATTTGTTAGGGTATGCAAGGTGTTAGCATATTATTTTTGCTTTCAACTTTGTGATAACAGATAAATATATCTATACAAGATTGCTTGGCTGAAAAGTCAAGTTTGATGCCGTCTTTGGTCAATTTCTGTTATTACCATTCAAATACATACTGATTCCCGCTGCATAGTTTAACTGATTCAGAAAATCAATAAATCATATATGGAAGAAACTTAAAATCATATGCAGCCTTTTATCTTATCCAATTTGTAGCATTTATCTAGTCAAATGTATTGATCTTACAAGTATTTTTGTATTTAAATAAACTTGCTCAAATATGAACAAGAAGCTTGGTTTTTACCTAACTTGTTTATTTGTTAATTTACTTCGGCGTGGATCACTTCTCACATACCACACTACTTGTGATTGATTGCCTTTTGATGAAGGTAGTTCACAAGCTATATGCTAATATATCGACTTTCAAATGCCCTTTCAAAATTAAACATATTGTATCCCCTTATTGCTGGGTCATAAACAACCATTACTATTTTCATCTTTCCATGATTTAGGAAATCATTCCTTGTGGTTTTCACTGTTTTAAGTTCCAACTGTTCTGTTTTACATAATCTCTCAGGTTACAGAGAATGGAAGGCAGGAGCGTCATCTGGTTTCAACTGTGGGGAAGTTCAGTGTGATTTGGAACTTCCAGCAAGTAAAGAACGGCTCCCATGAATGCTACCACAACCAAGAGGGCCTGAAAAGCTGCTACTGCTACAAGATAGTTCTGAAAGACGATTCCATCGTTGACAGTCGGTTCATGCATGACAAGTATGCAGTCACTGATTCTCCCGAGGCCCCACTCGTGATTGCAACCCCCATGAAAGTCAGCTCCTTCAGCATATCCAGCAGGAGATGATTGCGAAGTTTCAAATGCTTGTTTCAAACTTCTCAGATGTTTGTATTTTAGGTTGTTAACTACATGTCCAGATTTCCTCCTGGAGAAGAATGTTATTTTAACACCATGCGCTTGGTCTAGTTCTATGGAACTGGTTCATCAGTCTTTGATATACATTTCTCAGTACCAAATTATGATCGAAGCTTCGGATATTGCAAGTTTTAAGGAGAATTTAAAAGGGCACTTGGGTTTCTTTTACTTTCTTTGTCTGTGACTCTAATGTGCTCTTATCTGTTGAGTTAAAATATTGTCAACTGTTTAATGAGAAGAGCAGAGCAATTCTCTCTCTACCTCCAGGGATTGATCCTAGGGCTGTGATGAATTGGGTAAGTGGTCCCATGCTATCTTTGAGTGATGGTAGTTATAATCTTCAAGTTGTGGACCTTGTTTTCTTATGTGGTGTAGATGACTTGTTGATAGAAGACAGACCAGAAAAGGAAAAAGAGGAAAATGGCTGTAACAGTGGGAAGGGTCTTCCTTGCTCAGCCATGCACTTCTGCATCTTTCATTGGCAATGGTAATGGCAATGGAAAACACATCCACAGGTCCTCATTTGGCTTCTCAGCCAAACCAGGAGCAGCTCCATCCCGCCATTCCCGGATGGTGGTCAGAGCTCAGGAGCGACCCACGTGGCTCCCTGGGCTCGACCCCCCTCCCTATCTCAATGGAACGTGAGTTTCTCTTTAACTGTTGTTTCCATTTTGTCTGCGTCTAATGTGTTTCTTTTTGGTTTAACTTTTTTTTTCGATTTCTGTTCTCAAAGTTTGGCTGGAGATTTTGGGTTTGACCCCCTCGGATTGGGAGAGGATCCGGAGAGCTTGAAGTGGTATGTGCAGGCAGAGCTGGTGCATTGTCGCTTTGCCATGGCTGGCGTTGCAGGAATTTTGCTTACTGATGTAAGAAATTCTTTAACATTGCTTCCCTGTCCATAACTCCATTTATTTGAGTATGTGATTTGAATGTATGAGAATTATGTCTTGTTCTCTCTTTTGTTGCTATTTGTAAACATGTGTACATAAGAATGTTGGTGATTGATGGGAAAATTGCAAAAGAGGTCTTGTGTTTGCATTTTTTATTTGCGTATTTTTTTATAAAAATAAATATTTAAAAAGTTTTTCTGTTTGTATCTTTTAACTAACATTTGTAATGTTCAAATTTTGTAATTTAATTTTTTAGTTATGCTATTGTTAAGTTAAAATTATTTTTTAAATTTGTTATAAAAGTCTTAATTCTTAATTTTAAGTGCAATTTCATCATTTTTATAAAAATACACACATTTTGCAAAAAAAAATGCAAACAACACAATACCTTTTTGCCATTAATAAACAACACGGCACCTTTTTACGAAAGTGTTACATAATAAGACACCTTTTTACAATTTTCTCTGAGATAGATGTTCGTTGTGCCGACACATTTCTTAAGCTGTCTCGTGACTTCACTCGACTTGGAGACTGATAAATACCTATTACTTTTTTGCAGTTGCTCCGCGTGACAGGAAATAGCAGCTTGCCGGTATGGTATGAAGCAGGTGCTATGAAGTTCAATTTCGCCAGCACGACAACTCTCTTCATCGTCCAAATGATCTTGATGGGGTATTAACTCTTCCTTCTGTTCATTACCCGCGTTTTTGCAAATTCTGTGAAACAGACTCGGTAACTTGTTATCTGCACACAGATTTGTCGAAACCAAAAGGTATATGGATTTCATCAACCCGGGATCTCAGGCAGAAGAAGGCACTTTCTTTGGGCTTGAGGTTGCTTTCGAAGGTCTTGAACCCGGGTAAGTAATGCCAACTTGCAGACGCCATTTTCTGGAGAAAAAAGCGCGAGTCTATCGGGTTTTGAATGATAATATGCTTTGTGTGCCACATATTTGATAGCTATCCCGGCGGACCTATACTGAATCCTCTTGGCATTGCTAAGGACATAAAAAACGCTCATGAGTGGAAGCTCAAGGAAATCAAGAATGGTCTGGTTTTTTTGTTCAAGTTCATTTTGTGTAAAATTGACTTATTGCTTTTATGGGTGTTCTGATTCTTGAGTTCTTCATTTGCAGGAAGGCTTGCAATGATGGCCATGCTCGGATTCTTTGTTCAAGCCTCCGTGACTCATGCTGGACCTATCGATAACCTTGTCGAGCACCTGTCGAATCCATGGCACAAAACCATTGTTCAGACACTTGCCAATTCCAGTTCTTGATATGGTACATTCAGAGGTTTTGTCTGTATTTTCATCTGGAAACATGCTGAAATGTAAATTACATTACAATTTTCACACATTCTTCAAGAATGATTCTTGCTTCAAATGTAAAGCCAATGAACATGTCCTCATTTGAGTTCAGTTTTTTTTCCAATGTTTTTCATATTAAAACAAGAGAAAATGGCAAAAACCTGAAATATACTCAATTTTACAAGAGGAATGGGTATGTACTAGTACAAAAATGATGAAATTGCCCATAAAATCAAGAGAATTGAGATTTTTATAAAGTAATTTAAACTTCAAAATAATTATACTAAAAAATTAAATTACAAAATTTGATTATACAAATTTTAGTTAAAAAGTATTTTAAGAAAAATTTATAAAATTAATTCTTAATGTTAAGGGCAATTTTGTCATTTACACACATTTGCACAAAAAAATTCAAAGTTCAGGGCTCATTTTTGTCATTAACAAAGTATGTAGTACTTTTTTGCCATTTTTCCTTGAAACATAGCAATGCAAACTTTCTAAGCTATCAGATTAATAAGTAAACTGTATCATTTCTGAATTCTGAATAGAAAAAAATACAGTTTCATCCAACACTTACTCACAGAGGAACCCAAATTTCTGTCACTAAGCTCAAAATCTCACACAACTTGTCCTTAAACATAACTACCCTATGCAACAAGCTTTATTGTTTTTCCCACAACCAAGCATCAATAACAAATCCTATACCCATCCACCATAAGCATTTTGTTCAGTGAGCAAAAGCATATAGTTCAATCAACTTATGGTACAGAAAAAAAATAGTCACCAACAACATGACATCAAGCAAATCAAGTCCAGTATCAAACCAGCAATAACAGGAGGGAGCGAAGCAACACGTACCGTCTTAGTCAAGATTTATCCGTTTTCTGCGCGTTCGACTTTCTTCTTCCCATGAACATGAGTATCCGAGGGAAAAACGACTTCTTCTTTTTCTTCTTTCCAGGCTTGACATCAGGGGATGATTCCGTTTCTGTGTTCTCTTTTGTACTCAGGACTTGTTCATCGCCCGTTTTAACAGAATCACTATTCGATTTAGTAGGGCTATTGACTGCGCCTTGAGAAGATTCGGTAGCCTTTCGCTTCTGCTCGTGCTCGGATCTCCATTTCCTCAATTCTTGCTCCACACCTAACTTCCCCTCTTTGGCCCTCTCGGCCTTTTCTGTCGCGATCGTGAGCGCCTCCCTTCTCGAGGCCAGCTCCTTGTTCACTTCCTCCAACTTCTCCATGGTTCTCAGCTCGGATTCCTTGGCCACCTCGATTTGTGAGATGGCGGACGCCACCCTCATGTTGGCCTGCTCCTCAGCGTCGTGTGCTTGCTTGCTGAGCTTGTAATACTCCTCCAACGAGAGAGTGACACCTGTCGGTGTATCCACGTCAGTTTTCGTTATTCTAGCTGTTTCGCTCTCTTGCAACGCGCTGACCGCCGCTAATGCTAATCTCTCTGAGGCCCGCGCGGCCTCTATTTCTTTTTGAGTCGCGAGGAGTCGACTCTCCATGGTGCTCGCCCCAGCCTTTGCTTGCTCCATCGCTTCCTTTGCGCTCCTCAGCTCTTCCCGAGCGGCTTGGGCGAGCACCTTGGCCTCGTCGGCCTCTCTTGCAGCGTTTTGTACCTGCTTTGGGAGGTCGACCACCTTCTCTCTGATTTCCCTCTCCTTCATCTGTATCACGGCTATTTCCGATTTTGTCCTTTCGAGCTCAGCCTCGAGGGAGGAGACTGCCACGGACGCCATTCCTTCCCTCTGCCTTATCGTGGAGAGCGCTGATTTTTCCCTCTCGAGCTCTTTTTGTAACGACGACGCGGCCACCTTCAAACAGTCCACTTCAAGGGTCGTTTTCTCTATGTTGAGCTTTACGTCCTCGAGCTCCTTCTTTGCGGAAGATATAGCTGTTTCTACGTCGGTGTGAGTCTTGAACTCTCCTGTTTCCGAGTTCTCGCCTTCTTGTTTTAGTTTTGATTCCATGTAAGCGGCGAGTTCTGCTTTCAAGTCTACTAGCAATGCTGAGGCTGAGTCTAGTTTCGATCTGAGGTCGTTTGCAGACGAGATTTGCTGGTGAAGCTTCTGAAGCTCCTCTTCTGTTTGCTTCAGCTCCTTCTCCCAGTAATTTGAATCCTGGTCTTTGGCCATGGCAGCTCCTATTCTTCGCTCCTCGGCTTCTAAATGAGCTGCTTGCGCGGACTCTAGAGACTCTTTCGTAGCGATTAGCTCTATTGTCAGATCCTCCACCATTTTCTCGATCTCCTTACCTGCGGAAGCGGCTTCCTCCGCATTCTTTACAGCATTGTCTCTATCGATCAGTAAAGAATCAAGTTCCTTACGCAGTGTCTCCAGCTCTTCTTTAACGGATTTCAGTTCCGAGACTGCGGCCGCGTGCCTGGCCTTAGCGACCTCAAGCTGCGCCTTGGCTGCGACGCTGGAGTCGTCTGCGATCCCTTGCTCCATCTCTTCCGCCCTGAGCTTGGCAAGCTCGGAGTCTTGTTTCGCCTGCTGCTCTTCGGTTTGTGCCCTCTCCAAGTTCAGTTTTAGCTCTTCTATCAGCCTCTTGCTGCGGTCCAGCTCGTCGAGTACTTTCTTTTTTGACTCCTCGGCTTCTTCCGACTGTTTCTTGTACTCGGGAATGTCCCTCTGCACTTTCTCGAGCTCAGCTTCGATATGTCTGCGCCTCTAGACAGACAGCAAAAGAAGATAACGCTATTTTAGACACACTGATGCTGAGAAATGACAAAAATACTCACACTTTTGCAAGAGGGTGCAATATCCTTTGATACTGGCAAAAGGCTTATGTGAACCTTGATTTTTTGTGCAAAATGTGCATATTTCTACAAAAATGACAAAATTGCCCTTGAAATTAAGAATTACTATTTTTAAATAAAATTATAAAATTATAAAAAGCTTTTGTATAATCAAATTTTGTAATCTAAATTTTTATTAAAAAGCTTTGTTTTTAATTTTATGGGCAATTTCGTCATTTTTATACAACTATACACATTTTGTACAATGAATCAAAGTTCATGGCACATTTTTGTCATTAAAAAAGTACACAACATCCTCTGCAAAGTGTGATGGTATAAGAAATCGTTTTGCCATTTTCCCAGAAATGTATGCAGAGAAAACAAAGGAACAGAAAGAGAATGGAAGAAGATAGAAATGCGTCACCAAATTATCCGCTACATGAAACGTTGATAAGAAAGAATTTTAACTAAAGGAAGGCAAAACAGCAACACGAACAAGAAGACCGAATAATGTACGATGCTTATAACTGATTCAAATTTTCCCAAGCAAGAGGATGACAAACTTGAGCACTAAAATAAAAGTGTTTCCTATCCTCTGCCTTTTGTTCGATGTTTCTCTACCATAACCACTAATATATTTTTACAATTGGCACAAGTACCATTTCTGTAATCATCGGTAATGTATACAAATACACTCATGTTCGGGAAGTTAGTTACAAATGAATTACCAATAATATTCATCATGTGAGTTACTTACAGGCACGTTATGGCTAAAAATATGGGAGCTAACGAGGGGCGTGTGGGGAAAACAGGGTACTAACTCCACTAATCTTGGCGATAAAGTCATATTAGGACACTTATTTTTGGAGGGAGGGAGTGCTAATTTTTCATCAACATAGCAAAGCATGCTATTGTCCGTAAAAGGCTACTAAACATTGCAATGTATTTGAGATAGCAACAGAACAACTGATCATATTAGTGATTGTAACAATTAACTACATACCTCCACCGTTCGGACTTTATGAGCCTTCCAGTCAACGATCCCTCCAAACTTGGAAACAGCTTGCTTAACGGATTCAATGGGCGCTCTCGTATCGATGAAGCCTCTACTTGAGGTGGAAGGACTACTAGTGGCGGGATCTTTTGCTTGGGCAGTGATTCTGGCAACCCTTTCATGGTGCAGCCCAAGGTCATCGGGTATTGCTGTATCATCAACATGATTCTGAAATGTACCAACAGAATTACCTTCCGGTTGCTGTACACCAGAGGCAACTTGTAGGAGTCCAGCATCTTCAGATTTATGTACACCCGGGTCAACTTGCAAGGTTCCGGCATCTTCAGATCGCTGTACACTAGGAGAAACTTGTAAGGGTTCGGCGTCTTCACATTTTGGTACACCAGGGGCACCTTGTAAGGGTCCCGCATCTTCAGATCGCTGTACACCAGGGTCAACCGGTAAGGGTTCAGCATCGTCAGATTTTGGTACAGCAGGGGGCACTTGTAAGGATCCAGCGTCTTCAGATTGCTGCCCGTCTTCTCGGGATTTAATCTCAGAGCCTGCCATCGTCGTATCCTGCAAGCCTGCTTCTTCTGTACTTATTGTAGGGCCGGGAACTGGTCCATCGGAAGAATTTTGTGCACTTTCAAGTGTCGGAGTTTCCACCACAGACGACTGTTGGTCGGTTGTCACTGTTCCATTAGCGTCAGAGCTTGTTGCAACTTCACCATTGGAGTGCTCTTTATCTCGGGAGGACAAATCGGGTTCTGAAGGAGGAATCACTTCAGCAGTTTTTGTGTCCTCCATTCGTAAGGACTACCACTGAGGTATCTGAAATTCAAGTACATAGAAATTGTATAAATCAAATGATCCGAAAATGGAAATCTTTGTCTATATTTATTACTAATACGAGCAATTTAAGAATTTAGGACTTCTTTGTTTGGTACAAAAATCATCAACTCAATCATAACGCCTCCACAAACTAGAAACTCTTCAACATTAAGACCATCAATTCAGATTCAGATACCAAAATTCGACATAAATTTTAGAGACAATAGCAAGGAAATGTATATATAGAGTGATGGCATACAGTGGCGCGACGCGAGTTAGATGCTCTGCAGTTTTTATTCACAAGAAAGCTTCATTGTATATTTTCATGCAATTTGCATTCACGAAGAATCTTCGTCAATCATTATGGTCTAAGAAGAGACATCTCAACACATCTGATATGGAAAAAATATTAATTCACTAAGCTCCATAAATTAAGCTTGATCGTGTATTTATTCCTCTTTATTATCTCAAATAAACATAGAAGAACTACAACTTTCCAACCCTTCACTCTCATTGATGGCAAATTCTTCAAAGAAACAAAATTCAAACAAAAATAAGCAATTTTTTCTACAACAACTTTCATAGCCATAGACAAAGTGTCATAGACACATCAATTAAGGTCAAACCAACTATTAACAGCCAATTAAGGTTGAAAAACTTCAACAGACTCAATTCTAAATCTGGGTCTGTAATAAATTTCATCCAAGCAAAATCTATATGATCAAGAGACAAGCCAACTCAAATCAAACCCCCCAGTTCATCAAAATGGTCAAATAGACAAAAAGCAAGCAAGATCAGGGAATCAAAAAGAGCAGAAGATACAAACACATCCCTCATAAACCCAGAAAGCAAATTGAATGATCAAAAACCAAATTCACAAGAAACCAACTCAATTAACATATAAATCAATGAAATCCCAGTTCATTAAAATGGTCCTAGGACAAAAAGCACACAAGAGCAGAGAATCGAAAACAACAGAACATAGAACATACCCTGATAAACCCAGAAACCGAATTGAAGGATCAAAACAAAATCTGCAGAAAAAAAAACCAGAGACTTGGAAATTTGGGAACACTTGAAAATCAAGAAAAACCAAAACCAAGGCAAGATGATGAAAATTAGCACAAAAATTGAAATGGGTTGGAGAAGAGATAATCAAGGAAGGAGCTTACATGAGAGTGGAGGCTTCCTCGTCCCAACCTCGATCCCGCCGATTGTTTCTCTCTGATTTTTCTTGAGGGGTTGTCCTAAAAATCCTATTTTTACTCAGATAAAAATGGTGGCGTGCTCGAAATCGAGGGTGTGGGTTCCATGAGAAACTCAATGATTTGGTTGTAATGGAATCTTAGGAGAGCCAAAGGTTGTCCTTTTCTTTTCTTAGTAAATTCAAGGTCGCTGGTTATGGTGGTCGCAGCTTCTTCTTTTCTTTTCTTTTTGTTCTCTCCGCATTTTTCGATTTTGCCTATGGTTTGATCATGTGAGTGAGAGGGTCCTATATTAATTGCAATTCATGTTTTGTTTATTTATTTTATATTAGTTATTTTAATTGTCGAAAATCATATTTTTTTACATAGAAGGTAGAATGTGAATTTACTCAATTAATTAAAAAAATTCATAAAATGATTGCCATCAAAGACATTGAAAGTTTTAAAACCCCACAGGTTCCCAATTTAAAAAGAATTCATGTTAAGACGACGGATCCTGTCGTAAGTGTCTCTATATGAGATTCGGGTAACCAAATATGAATTGGTACCATAAGCACTTTGACGACAAAAGAGGTGAAAAAAGCAATCTATAGAAGGACTTGACGCCACTCACTAAATTATGTGGTACACTTGTATTTGATATGATTTAAAGTTCTCGAGGGGACACTACAATGGTTGGGTCTCACACTATTTGTAGAAAAGTCTTTGTTTGTATTGAATAAGTCCTACTTATTGCATTGTGTTTGTTTGTGTCCTGCTTATTTCATTTGGTATGAGTTTCGGTTCGATTGCAAAATTGTTCACAGGAGCTAAATAGGTTATGCAGTAGGATATCGGTTCGATTGCATGGTTATTCACAGGAGCATAATAGATTATGTAGTAAGATCGCGAGGTTTCACCAGTCAATCGAGGTGTAGGTCTACGAGTTATTGTATACCTTTAATTTATAAGCGTGGAGATTGTAAAGATGGATAAATTCGTATACGAGAATAACATCCAAAGAAATTGTATTGTATTTAGTTTTTGTTTTGTCCATTTGGATAAGTTGTTAGAATATTACTTTTAATATTTCATTAATTATTTTAAAGGTTTAATATTCATGTCCTTCAGAACAAATGATTAGAGGACAAAATTATATTTGCATATACTATATAGCAACTTGAGTTGCGTGGGGCATTCGGAAGTTTCTTGAGTACTATATTATTAGTATTTTAGATCTCACCACAAATTAAAGTCATGAGCTTAAATTATTTTTTTTTGAAATCCATGAGTTTAAATATTAAATATTCAAAAAAAATATTGTTATAATTCTTAATTCATCAATATTTTTGTCTTGAAATACAATTTATATGGATTTCAATAAACATTTTTTTACCCTCTCACTTTTCAGGTATAAAATAATGAAGATTATTTTAAGAAGTAAAAAAAAAAAGAGCACAACTTTAACTCAATTTTTCTTTTTAAAAAAAGAAAGTTGCATGAATTGAAGTGTCACTCATTTAAATATTTACTAAAATAAATAAAAGTCACCGTCCATCCTACACACCGCCCAACGTCACACGGCTTCACATGTGCCGGCGCGTAGCGAATCTCCTCTCCGCGAAAAGACGGTAATGCCCATAACAACTGGTTCATTTTACCGGCTCGCTTCATTGAAACTCGGGTCAGCGAGCAGGGTCAATTGCGTAACGTGACAAAACCGTCGGCGTTTCGCGCGTGACGGGCACGTGATCGAGTACACTGAAAGTAATAGAGACCGGATCGGAATCACGAGGGTGAAATGACGTAAATGTCCCTGGGGTCACTTCATTACCGTTAAAGAGAGCGTGATGTCACGAGGACACGTAGGTGGATAAGATGGAGCGGTGGAATTAAATAATATATTATCCTGTGTGGGTGACGTGGGAGCTCGTGATTGGACAGATAGACAAAAATAAACATAATTAAGCTTGAGATACCAATAAATATCAATAATAAATATCAAGTTTCTAAAAAACGTTAGGCGCTAATCGGGCGGACAATACTCCGGAAAGATTAATCGGGAATTAATCGGATTAGTCGGAGATTAATCGGATTTATATTTTTTTATTATTTTTAATATAAAAATGAATTATACTATATAAAAAATAAAAAAATCTCACAAATAATTAGTTTAGAAGTATAAATCAATTAAGATTAAACCAATTAAACCAAACGTTTAAGACGTTTTAGGTCTAAATGTGTAAATTGTAATTTTCAATTGATTTTTTTTCTTTAAATAATAGGTCCGTCTGGGCCGATTAATCGCCGCCTAGGCCGATTAATCGGCCGCCTAACCTGCTTAAGCCGATTAATCGGCCGCCTAGCCCGTTTTTTGGCCTCCACCGTTTTTGAGCGTTCGACTAGTGAAAAACGGAACGACAAATCCCAAATGAGCGCCTAGGCGCCGCCTAGACGGCCGCCTAGACCGTTTTTTAGAACACTGATAAATATATAGTTCATGTAGATCAAATTAAGTGTTTAGATATATTACTTTATGTTTCACATATTTTAAACGATGTCTAGTTGATTGATACAGTCCATAAAATTGATTTATATTTTCTAAGTTTTACGTGCAAAGACGATTACTGTTCGATGAAAAACCTCTAGGCATGACAATCGTGACGTACCTCTTATTTTACCACGGCACCGTCTCTTGATCACAGTTATAATGAATCGGTGATGATAAAAAATAATGATCATGGTGAGTTTAGTTTTGATTCAAACAGTTAGGGAGATTGAGTCTTATCTAGGCGTAACACTTAAAAAAGATCGTGATATACATATTAGAGTTCACATGTGACAAAGAAGAATTAATCTGCTATATCTACTATCTAATATGTATATAAATTATTCTTCAATCTCATAATAAACCAATGCAAAAAATTTAATGCAAAAATTATCATGTTGAATCTAGATGATGTGCCAATTTTAATAACCAGGCCCAAGTTTGAGTGGTGTGTGCCAATTTTAATCAGGCCCAAGTTTAATAACCAGGCCCAAGTTTGAGTGGTGTCTCAGTACGAGTATGTCCATTTCCAAGGAGTTATAGTTTCTCAAACAGATTATGCTAATATTATAGGAGTGTGATTTTACTCATGAATTGTGCCCGACTTGATATAACTTATGTCGTGAGTAGGCTAAGTCAGTACACTCGTAACTTTAGTTATGAGCATTAGAGAGCTCTTCGCCGATTATTACAGTATTTGTGAGGAATTACATATTGGTCATTGCATTATAGTAAGTTTTTTACCGTTTCGGAAGGATTATAGTATTGATGAAGTAATGTCAGCTAGCGGTTTTGTATTCACACCAGGTGAAGATGTTATCTCATGAAAGTTTATCGAAATATACTTGTATAGCTCGATTCACTATAGAATATGAATTCATTACCCCCGAATTGGTAGGGAAAAAAGTAAATTGGTTGAGAAACTTATTGATAGATGTCTCAGTTTGAGGATGACATGTTGTGTCTGTTTCGTTGCTATATAATTAAAAAATAACCATATGTGTGATCAAGAATAATATCTATATATAATGAAAAGGGAAGATATATTCATATAACGCACGATGTGTTAGGAAACTCTTGAGAAATGAGCAAATTCTTTGGATTTTGTGAGATCCAAAAAAAATCATGTCGGCCCTTTAACAAATGAATTATCAAGGAATGATGTCATTGATACGTTGAGAGTATGAAGGTTAAACCCTTATATTGAGATAATATGACAGATATCCATTAGTGGGTAAGCAAAATCATGCGATTCTTGATGCACTACATTTTCCATCGCTGTGGTGTGCAGTAGTGCTTGAGATTTCATAACCAAATTTTGGTGGTGCTACTGAGACACACTTGGTGGACCTCGTGTTTGATAAATCTAAAATCAATTTTTGGTGATCCCAGGCACACTTGATGAAATTTATTAGTTTCTGACAGTTTGGATTTTACGTTAAGTGCTATATAGATGCACCCAAAGAGGTATCTACACGAGTGTGATAATTTGACTGCTATCTACAAAAGACGAGAAAAAGTCTTTCGAGAGCACTAATTAAAATCGAGTACACATAGCTATCAAAGCATGTTTTATGTATCACGGTACACATATATCACTTCACCAATTATGTGTTAAGGTGACATAATATTTATATTACTTTTAGTATGAGATATGTCACCTATAGTGTTGGGTGACATCATGTGTGTCATCCCAATAGTGTTACATATCCATTGTCACCCAAAGTATTAAGTGACATTTAAAGTGTCACATAAAGTATGGTGTGTCACTTTATTCTTGATTAAAGATGACAAATTGAATTTATTCTGTCACCCAAACACATAATTAGTGTAATATATATTTTGAAGGTATGATATGTTTTGGAGGATATCAATAGAATTTAAATAAGATATGGTGAGCGCTACTAGGATGTCGCGTGACGTGTGGTTTCACGCGTTTCATTTTTATATGTGCAAGTGAAGAGAGTTGACACAAAAATACATCATCAATTCCGCTATAAAAACCAATTAAAAAATCGAATCGAATCGAATCAAATCAAATCAAATTTTTGGTCAGACGTCTGGGATCGCGGACGCTGATCCTCCAGTGCTCGTCGCCGGACCGCCTCTTCCTCGCCTTGACCCGGTCCCGGTCCAGCTCCGCCCTCCTCCTCCCCGTCAGCGCGCACATCCTCCGCAGGCCCTCCTCCATCCCGTCGTGCACCCTCCACCACCTCCGGTGCGCCGCGTCGCTCGCGTACACCCTCCGGCCCTCGACCTCCCAGTTGCAGTCGTAGTCCCTGTAGCACTGCCACGGCTTCAGCCCCAGGTAGTGCGCCGCGTAGAACCTCGCCGGCTCCGCCGCGAACATCCGGTCCATCCGGCCCGCCTCCGCGCGCGTCCCTGCCCAGGAGTTCTTCAGGAAGTTGAACCGCCGCGGGAGGCGGTGCCACCAGGCGAAGGCCTCGTTGAGGAACCCCTGGTCGCCGCCGTTGTAGGACACGACCTCGCCGCGGAGCGACATCAGGGCCCTGAACGCGCACTCCGAGGGCTCCACGACCATGACGCCGGAGTTGAAGACGTGGCCGTCGTTGCCGGCGGCGGAGAGCTGGGGGAGGCGGAAGAGGGCGTCGAGGCTCCGGAGGGCCACGACGTCGGCGTCGACGAAGACCACCGTGTCGTAGTCGGTGAGCTGCCACAGTCGGAGCTTGCTGTAGTTGTACTCGTTGTACGCGCCCCGCTTGGCCCGCGGGTTCCGGATCCGGGTTATGACCCGGATCCGCCACCCGGCCGCGGCCAGGGCGGCGCGTTTGGGCGCGGAGATGGAGTCGTCCAGGAGGAGGACGAGGTCCCGTTGGGTCCCGGTCCGGAGGAGGCTCTGGGCCAGGGTTATGGCCCCGCACACGTACGCCTCCGAGGAGTGGAGCACGGTGGCGTACGCTTCACGTTTCGCCGGCCCGACAGTCTTATGTAGCTTTGTGATGTCGTACTCTTCGTTTGTTCCTGAAATATTATAAATAATAGGGAAATCGTCACTTACATCTCCCAATGAAACATTCTCACTTTAACTAAAAATACATATGCTATGTCTCTTAAAATTTCAAAAGTTTCATTTTATCATTTTTCTTTAATTTTTTTTTGAAAATTCTGCTAACTCTTTTGTAAAATAACAAAAATACCTTTGTATTAAAAATTTGAAACGAATAAACAAAGATTATTTTGAACTATTTTTTCTATATTTTGTGAAAATTAAAGAATACAAATTATGTTACTAGTAATTTTTTTATAAAAAATTGATTTAAAAAATTAATAGAAATATCTTTTAAAAAAAGCTCAAAAGAATTTTTATTTACTTATTTAAAAATTTTAATACAAAAATATTTTCGTTATTTTGTAAAATAAGTTATTCGAAGAGATAAAGTGAAATTTAAAAGAGTATCTAAACAAAGTGGAATTAAATTAAAATATATCGGATATACTTAAAGTGAGGTATTTATCATCTTCCCTAAATAATATATTATGAAGAAATTGTTGCTGTTGTGAAAGGGAAATAGGAACCACTTTTGTTTAACAAATCACAACTAACACAAATAATTATAAATAAATTAAGATTTCACAAACACTTTTGTTGTTGTTGTTGTTTTGTCCATAAGCAATAATGCAGGTCTATGATCACACTAATCACTAAACCAACCTCTGTTTTCCATTTAGAAAAAAAGAAAGTGCTTAACACGTTAATGGTAGGAAAGAACGAGTCTTCTAATAAAGAGCATAAATAAACGAAATAATAATATAAGGGTAATTACGGATCGTCATAAGAAAAAAAATTAATAATAATATCCTAATATAATTAATATGCAATAATATAATGACATATATATATCTAACACGGATCTTCAATTGTAATTACAGGTGTCTTAATCATAAAAGGAGACGGTAAGGGCCGCGAGCTGGAAATAATAATTATTTTCGACCGTTGACGTCTGTAATAAGTTCGGCGAGATTTACAATATATCGCCGGTTTGGTGGAACACACCCAGCGAGATATTGCGCAAAATTTCGCTGGGAAAGGATATGACCGTGGTGGTCATAATACTCCCGTTGACTGGTGAAGCCAACCCGGTGATATTGGCTACATCTCGCCGGATTTGTTTCACCAAACCGGCGAGAAGTTGAACATCTCCCTGACTATGGTTTTACTAAACCGGCGAGATGTTCAATATCTCGCCGGGAAAAGCCTAATTTTTAGTAGTGTAACTTGGCTCGAGCTCGAATGATCTTATGTAGTTGAAGTCGAGTACAACTCAAACAAAAATTTAGAGCATAATTTTTATCACAAATATCTATTTAAAAGAATTAAGTTAAATATAAGTGAGCCGGCTCATCGTTAATGTATCGAGACCTAGCTAGATGAGTGGGTTCGAACTCTACTCGTTCATCAAGCAAGCAAGCTCAACATTAAAGTTCAAATTTGACTCGAGCTCATTTATATCAAATTCAAACCGAATATTTAACGAGACTTCTCATTTAAAATTTAATCCATCTGCAATCCCAGAAAGAAAAATTGAGTAGCGGTCAAACTCAGTGTTCTAAAAAAAATGCTCGGTGCAAATAAGGCGGAAAGGGTCTTTTGGGTTTTTATCAAATTAATTGAGGGTTAATTTAAGATTGGTCGAGTGAGTCGGAGATTTTTAAAACACGAGTAGGAGTACAGACATACCTTTGGGGAGAGCCAATTGGCAAGACCCAACCGGCAAAGACACCTTAAGCTCCAACCTCTCAACCTCAACCTCATAGTACCACCAATCACCTTCCCTCCGGACCAAATCCTCACACCTGAAAAGCTCCAACATGGGACGGCACTCGCTCCAAATCACCACCTTCCTCGTCCCCGTCCCGGCGGCCACCTTGGCGGCCGCCAGGTGCGCCTGGAGCCTCTCCACGTCCCTCCCCCACCCCTCCGCCGGGTACCTGCAGGGCACCCTAGCCACCACCACGTCAATCCCCTCGTACCTCCCCGGGTCGGGCAGGGGCACGTCCGGGCACGACGGCCTCTCCCTCTCCTCCTCCTCGTCGATCCACTCCGGGAAAAGGTGCCCCCACTCGACGCTCCCCGACACCTTCTCGAACCGGATCGGTATGATCTCCCCGTGCTCCCGCCACGGGGCGATCGCGTCGCCTCCCTCCATGTTTATCGTCCCGATCTTCTTTCCCCTCCCGATGACCTCGGTGAGGAACTCCGGCTTCTCTCTCTTCGCCATGTTCCGGTGGTGGACTGGAGTTTCTTCCACCACCGCCTTCATCTGATCGACCACCACTCCTATCTGCTCGTGAAAATAACATGTTAAAACCCGACTCACTTAAAATTTCAAACAAACGACACGAGTTTCAACGTAAGATAACAAAAGGGTATACCTAGAATTATCAATATTACCATATGACATAAAAAGGTGTAAGTGAAATATAAATCCCCAAAACAAAATGATATATAGATGACATTATAAATAAATGTGAGTAAAAAAAATAAGCTATGCCCTAATCAATGCACCTAAAAAGGAAACTGATAAGTGAAGATCAGAACACGACGACACATAAGAGATGAATCAAACTCTGATATCCTATTCACGATACAAGTTCAAATCAACAGGCAAAATCTCAATCTCTGAGATACAAATAAAACAGTGTTATGATCCATACGACGAATATTCGAGTACCTTGTGATCGTGGGGGGCGATGGAGACGGCGGGAGAGGGTCGCCGGAGAAAAAGAAAGGCGTAGACGATCAAGAAAAAAGAGAGGAACATGATGTTGATTCTGATCATGATCATGGCCTTGGAGGAATTAGGAGAGGCCTTCAACATTCTATGCTTCTCCATCTTAGTTATTTTCTTTGATTTTGTCAATGAGTTCGGACTAATAATAATATTAATTATTATATATAGGGACTTTATTATACTATTTCTTGTTAAATTATGATTATGGTGATGAATCACACACCATATGATGCATGATTAATTGATTATGATGAGAGAGGGTCAACGTAAGCACATAAAATAAAATAAAAACCATTTAATCGTTTCCTTAAGAGACAAAATGGTAGGAGCAAACATGACCAACCCCTTGAATTTTATTTATTTATTCTTTTGCGTGTTATGAATTATAATATTAGATATATATGGGATGTTCACTCAAATAATTAAGTCTCAAACCCAATATAGATTTCATGTTTAATATTGATTTGGAATAAATATTTTAGATGAGTCTTCAATTGTACAGGGGTGTCCATTTTAAACTAAGAATAATTGACATCGAATTAGGAACCAGACCGAACCAGAATAATAATAAAAAAATAATATTATGTTTAGTTTATGGTTTTATTTTTAATTTTAACCAGTTAATTTTGATTCAGATACGATTTATACGATAAAAAATCATTGATTAACTAAATAAACCGTACCGTAATTCGACTTACCAGGTGTGACACCCAAAATCAATCACGTATTAAAGGGGTTTATTTTTATTCTTATAAAAAAAACATCATTTAACTCCACACAAAAACTCATGCCTAAATTTTGATTTCGATATTGATTTTTTGGTCATTTAAAGTTATTTTTTAAATATATTCTTAATTATCATTAATTTGAATGGATAAAAAATTGGACCTAAATGTCAGGCCCATAAAATTTAGTTGGTTTGGTTTAAATCAAATATACCTGACTACTTGGTTATATCCGATTTTGATTATGATTTTAAAAATTATAAAACTGAGTTCCCTCTCTGCATCTATATATTCTTCCGTCAACATTTATCTTCAGCTTTCTCGGTTTTGGGGGAACTCATATTTACGGTGACTCTGCCATCAGTTTATCTGCTCCCGAGAATCCTCCTGCAAATTTTGTCACTGCTCAGGTTCTTCGGAGCTCTTAGTCGTCGCTGCCAACACATGAAGACTTTATTATAAATATAAATGTAATGATTTTGAATCGGGAATAATAATTTTTTTTGAATCAATTGAGAAAAATAGTTTAGTTCTAAAGAAAAAGACAAAGGCTCTAATCAATGCACAATTATATATGTTAGTTAGGTTATTACTTAGTAATAATAAAATTGAAGAAAATAATCGTCTATTAGTGACAAATGGCGAGGCAATAAATATATAATTAAATAAAATAGGAATCTTAATGGGCAGCTATACTCCAACAACTATATGGTAAGGCGTCAACTTCGTAGCTATATATATTTATAAAAGGGCACACTCCAGTGCAAAAGTTATTGTGTCCGGAACCGTCTGAAAGTAGGATGTTGCCCTTCAAAAATAGAATGTCAGGCGACCATTTTGTGACATTTACACTTTTGCCTAACATTCCTCTATGATGCTATATATATTATGCAATGAAATTAGAAATGAAAACGGGTGAGTTTAGGGTAGATTTGACAATTTTCGTTCCCGTTCTCGTTGAAAACGGATAAATAATTAATTCTCTATTTTTAACGAGAACGAGAATTTTCCGCCGAGTTCAGAAATTCCACATTTTCTATATCCAAACCAAAAAATGTTAAAACATTTATTTTTTTAATAAAATTTGTATTAAAAATATTATTTTAATAAAAAATATTATTATTTTTCACTAAACATGTATTATAAAAAATATTTTTCATTAAATATACATTTTAATACATATTTTTAATATATCAGAGCGGAATGGGGCGAGGATACCTCATCCGCCCTCACCCCATTTTTGGAATAACCCGTTAATGTTCTAACAACTATAAAACAAAATGCGATAGGGTTTAATATGTATATATAGGGAAATGTTATTAAACAGATTATATACTCTCATAAACAGTATTTTATTAAATAATTATATACTCTCATTAACAGCAGACTAATTATAATTTTATACTCTGACACATTTCATTTTCACACTCTTAAGCGTGTTTTATTACAAGTCCACAAATAATCCGACCTACCGAATAATTACCATATATTTTCGGGATTCGGATAGACCAAAAGAAACCAACGAATTATTTTAGGAGCCTCTACTAAAACCATTTCTCGATATATTGGGCAATACCCTTAATCTCGCCTCGACCGCTGCGGCGCAAGGCCTTGACGGCCTTCCACCGGGTGAAGCGCAACCCTAACTCCTTGAGCGCCGCCCGTAGCTCCTCCTTGCTCAGCCAGCCGTCCCCGTCCGCGTCGTAGCGCCGGAGAAGACCCTCTAGGTCGTCTCTTGACGGGGCATAGGTTGCACCTTTAATTATGTTCGGCGTCCACCACATATATTATATTATTGCTCGTAGTAGATAATTAATATATATGATGTGTGATGTGGAAGCAAATTAAGAAAAAAGCTACAAATTAAGCAAGTGAGTTCTCTACATTTCTAGCTACTTCCGTATTTATACACAATTAAAGTGAGACATGTTCGAATAATGTCATTTCCCTATTTTTTTTCAATCTTTTCATAAGATACTTAAACATCATATATAGATATGGATTTCTAATTCATGCGTCACTACTGGATTTCAGTTTATTCCCGACCAGCTCAGATAGGGTTGATCGGGAATAATGCGGTTTTCCCGACCAACACGAGTTGGTTAGGAAAACTTCCCCTTTTGCCGACCAACTCTATGTTGGTCGGGAAAATACGGCCCCTTTGCCGACCAATCATAGCATTTGTCTTTTTGTTCGGAAAAGACAAATGTTATGATTTAATTTAAGTCGCATAGTAGTTTGTTGGGATAATGACAATTTGTTACACTTAACTATAGCGAAATGACACTTTCATACCCTGACTATTTTTTTTGGTACCCTGACATATTTTTTGTGACAACCTACGCTAAAATGACTAAAATACCTCTGATTTAAAAAATTAGAACAAAATTGGTCCAATTTGATTAATCAAATTAGAATTGAAATTGTTCAAATTTAATTTTAGATTTGAGGGTATGATTGTAATTTCATCTTAAATATAAACAAAATTGAATTAAGTCAAATTTTGATTTCTTAAACCAAAAGTAGTTTAAGTATTTTAGGCATTTTAGAGATAGATTGTCATAAAAAAAATTGTTAGATACTAAAAATAGACTAAAATAATTAAGGATAGACTAAAATAATTAAGGTATGAAAGTGTCATTTCACTATAGCTAAGTGTAACGTCATTATCCCTGATTTGTTTATTTTCTTAAATTAATGGGTATATATATATATATATATATATGGGATAAGGTTTTGCACGTTTGAGAAATTGGCACATATCAAATGTTTAAATAAATAATTTATTATTTTAGTTAATAAATAATCTAAAATTAATTTACAAGTGAAATGGTGCATTTATGAACCAGTAGAAATCGGTTCAATCAATAGTCATTTTTATTTATCAAATATGAATTGTGTTGTAATGCATGCTTTATAGTTAAGCGAATAGTATTATTTTACAGTTTAAAATTACTCTTCATAAATACATTGTATATAGATGAAAATTGAATAATCATCCATTAATTTATTCGCTATGCTAAAAATAAGATCCCACATTTCAAACTTTACAAGAATTGACGTAAATTAAAATGTAGGTCAATTTTTTTATTTTTTAAAATTTATGATGTAGATAAAGATCTCTACAAATTGTTGTGAATATTGTGATTATTGAACAAAAGTTGATATGTGCTAATTTTTGCTTTAAAATGTAGATAACACATGTCATTTTCCACTAATAATAGTTACTCATAATCAAGAGATTTCTGTTTAAATTGGATATGCACTAATATGGGTCCCACCACCAACTAGTAGCAGGAAATTAGTTAAGGGTAAGACACATGTTTTGATCTTGAAGAATTTACGGGACATTTTCATCATTTTAGTCTTTCTCAGTAGTTTTATTACAGGAGAGGGTTCGGTTGAGAATCAAATGAGTAATAAGAACATGAGAACACTTAATATTCACTTATTTTCTATTGAACATTCATTTTCACTTTTTACATTAGACATTCACTTAATTCTGTTAAACATTCACTTATTATAGGTTCATAATCATGTGCGATCAGCTTACTTCTGTGTTAATTGTACGAATTTATGAGAGCGTGACACGTGGAGATGTGCGCATTGATGTGGTGCTGACAGTCACACTAACGTGGCAGAACAAAAAAAAAATCTTCGAAATCCTCGTTAAATCACTTTTCAGACAAGATTTACCTGTCGCAATATATATATATATATATATATATATATGTATATATATATATATGTATAGGATGCACTCCAATACAAACTCACCCAAAATGTTCAAACGTCCAAACCAATGTATAACCGTCGGATCGCGTTATCTTAGATTGCGACATGTGACAGTTATATAACGTTGCACTATATGTTATACGTTGCTTCAATTTTGCACATGTCCAACATGTTATACAATATTGCACTACATGTTCTATATACTTATACAATACTTATCTTAGATTGCGACATGTTACACTGCATGTTATACAGTTTGAGCGTTTGGACATTTTCCGCTGGTTTGTATTTGATACTTACTATATATATGTATATGGGATGGAAATCAATTTATAATATTCTGTATTATATTCCTCTTGCAGCAAAATAAACAATCCATATATTTGTTATGACTTCAAATCAATCAAATCCCTTTTGCATCAAATTTTCCCAAAAATGGATTCATCTAATTCAAAAGCATCATGCAATCGATCTCGTGTCGCGATATTGAATGGGAAGAGTGGAATTTATTTTCCCATCATTACTAAAATAGCTTCCTCATTATCCTCAATTTAACCTTTTTTTCTTTGAGAGCAATAAATTTAAACTATGTTGTCAACTTGATCATATGAGATTTTTCTTAACTCAAATTAAACCTCTCTCTAGATGATAATTAAGTTGTAATATCTCTCAAAAGTTGTGCACTTCTAGTGTTTTTTAAAGTTTCACATGTAAAAATTACCAACTCGTCACAATGTATATAATAGTATCATGCTTTCATAAACTTGTAAGAAAGCTTTCAGGATTTCTCCCTAAGGCTTCCCGCGCTATTAGGAACAATTTTTTTGGGACGACCTTCAGGAGGAGCCAGCCGAAGGACTTATAGTTCGGGGGGACCAGACTGTCCCACAGGCGCCTTGCCCATTCGATTGTCACTGTCTGGGTCCATAAGTCATATGATTGTGTTCATATCATTTTCTCTTTCGACGATTTTGTCGTACATTTATAATTAATTTCATATATTTTAGATTTATGAAAAAACTTCACTTGGCTATACTTATAATTAGTTGTCTTGCACATTACTACTACCACTACATATTTTATTCGTCATCATTACATTTTCTGTTAAATTCCATTAGATTTTTAATTGTTGAAATGATTAAAATATCCCTAAGATATGAATTGATTTTTTGATTGAATTAAAAAACTAAAATGTTCTTACCTATTATTTTAATTTTCAAACACATGACACTCACTTCCTTCTCTGCTTTCTCAGATCCTCCATTACAGAGCCATAGACCACAATGTTGGGGAGAACCTGGATGTGCCTTTGCCAAGGAGGAGCACCCCCACAAGGAAGCTCATATACACATAAGAGTTCATTATTAATCTAAAAGACTAGTCTAGTGGGTCTTGAGTCTAATGAATACATAAGCTATCTATTCACATTATATACTTCCAATGTGAGACCTTGGATAATTAAGTATGGATTTCAACAATCTCCCCCTCTACACAGACCCCGTCACAATGGGCTTGCTCCCCCTAAGCCTAAACCGTCCTTACATGTTCGACTCAATCCTTCACGGGCCTATCATCTTATCTAAACCCATCTCCATGAGAATGCGATCATGATTTTCAGGTGTTAATTACTGGTCTGCCCACCTCCTTGACAGCGCGATCATGGTTTTCATGTGTTATCTATTTAGTGTACTCAATCAAACCTGATCTTCATGTAAATACACTAAAATCTTTTTTAGCTTGACAACTTATATATAAAATTGTTTTTAATTTTTTTTTACATAAATACACCCAACATTTTGTCTAAATTCTATAACAAAGTTAAAAAAACAAAACAAAAGCAAGTATTTTAAGTGAGCTCACAAGTTTAAAAAGTTGAGTGTACTTGGGTTCAAAGAAATTTGTTAGGCGTTCGCCGACGGCCGTACTAAGATCACTGTAGAGGCGCTCTTACACGTTGATATATGTTGACGAGGGATACGGGGTTCAGGCTTGGACAGGAGAGCGCATGCTTCCTACCTGGTACACAAACCAGAAAGTGGTTTTGAGTTCCTCAAATTTTAGGCTCTTGCCTTGTATTTTTCTTTTGGGCTGCTAGCCCTAATACTTTGTATCTTTTTCTCAAAATTTATAATATTTTTTGTTGATAAAAAAGAATTTGTTAGGTGTAAATTCATGCAATTATCACTTTTTAATTTTTTTATCCTAATCAAAACCTATATCACGCTAATGGAAGATATATAAAGCGCATATTGATATTGAACGTCACAAATACACATATCATGATTCATATGTATAGATTAGATGCGGAAAATCGAAATCGTGACATACATAAATAAATGGGCGATTTATGTAAAAAGGTGATAGAGCACTAATTATAGAATCTGCAACAATTATTGGAGCTTTTAATAAGATTCGCAGCACAAGCTAATTATATATATGGCTTGATTAATTATGTATCCAATCAAATTAAGCTCAAATTAATCCACTCAACGAACCTTATCTCAACTCGATATATATGAATATAATTATGCTCATCATGTGTATATCTACTACTCTACTTGTATGGAAGAGTTAGTTTATTTGGTTATTACAAGAAAAAGTCTCGTTGTCGCGCAAAAACTGTTCAGATGGATGACTCGATTAAGTGGGAGGCGGTCGTGAATAAAGACATAGATAAATCGCCTGAGAATCTAGACATGCGCACAAGCAGAGAAATAACTTTTGCGGTTTGAGGAAATGAATTGAGAGCGAAGACATAATTGCAAGCTGAGAAGTAGCTTGTATGATCTAAAACACGCATAGAGAAATTGGTATTTGAAGAAAATCCCTGCATTAAATATATGTTAATTCGAGAGAGGTTTGACGAATAGAGTTTTTTTTCTCTTTTATTTGGTTCTAGCGATTATTTCCAACTGATAGAAAAAAAGTTCACTCGTAGGAAAAATAATTCTTTTAAGTTAAGAATCATTCTAGGGAAGGAATATGAAAACTGGAAGAGTAAAAAATGAAAAACTTACCAATTTACTATTTTGGAAAAATATGACTTTTGCATGATTTATTTTTTAATGAAAATTAATTATTAATGATTTTTTCATGTATTACATTTTTTGAATTTACAAATAAATGCAAATCTTTTGGCTGGGTCATAATTATGAGTCTAGCTAAACGTTGTGGGCTTCAGGTTCAATTTCTCATTCACCCCTTTACCCATCTTCACTTTCTATTCTATAGTTGGAAAGATCTAATTACATAGAATATATGTAAACGTATTTTACATTATTCTATGTAAAGTGTTCCGAAATCGAGACTCACGTTGATGCATTCACAAGCTAATACACTTATTAACCTAGTTATTTTGTACTTATCGTACAATATTTTTAACAGTTCCAACATGAATAAAATTGAACGTGTAAAAATTTCGATGCGGAGAAAATAAAGAATTGGTTTATGCAAAGCTAGTTTTGGCTAAATGGCATAAGTTTGAAGGAGGAGAGAAGAAAGAGGAGGGGAAATGAAAAATAGTTGATGTCATAACTTTGAAAAGTTGAATTACACCTAAGAGTATTATGGTTTTTTTACATTCAAAATCAACGAAATGTAATTATTTGAGAAAAAAATTCTCAGCACACTCATAATTTAAATAATTAGATGTATCTAAGTGAGTAAAGTGAAATTATCCCAATCTCGAATGTTTCTCTTAAAGTCAAAGTGTAAATATGATTGATTTGTTTAGTTCATTTTACTAAATAGTTGGTTGGAAATCTATATACACACAATTGAGCTCTTGTACAGAAGGAAAAATAATATTTTTTTACAGTTACAATATTCACAAATGTAGAAAGATATCAAATCATAAACCACCACTAATTATTTGCAGTGCGGGTGTAAACGAGCCGAATATAGCCTCCATTTGGCAAGGCTTGGCTTGAATCGTGAAAAATATATTCGGTTCGAGCTTGGTTCGGACTCGAACAAGTTTGTGCGAATAATTAGCTCAAGTTCGGCTCGAAAATGGTTAGATAAGCTCGACTCAACTCGGCTCGATCGATTCACTTAAATTTTAATATAAATATTCATCAAAAACTAAATAAAAATATATAATTTATCAAATATTAAACGATCCAGCTCGAAATCGGCTCAACTCGACTCGTCTAATTCCATTATAAATATCCACTAAAATTTTGAAAATACATTAATAAACATGTATAATTAATTAAATAGTAAGCGAGTCTGCTCACAAGCCTATCTAGCCGTCATGCTTGAGCTCGTTTATTAAATAAGCCCAATTTTGAACTCGTATTCGGCTCGAGCTTTAATTATAACGAGTTCAAATTGAATAATTAACTAGGTGAGTTCGAGCAGCTCGTTAAAACCTCGACTCGTTTACAGCTCTGGCCCCTATGTACAGCAGTCCTGTACTAGTAAAATGTTGTCTAAACTCGTAAATATCTGTTGCAATTTCATCGTTACCCCAAATATAACTTGTAGCCTAAAAATTGGCCTAGTAAACAAGTCATATGAGAAGCTACGATGTTGGTTGTTGTATTTAGTGAGTTAACAAATTATTAATCACTCATATTTTTTGGAAAGTTGTTACAACAACTAGTGGAAAAGTGAGACAATAAAAATTGAAATCTCCAAAACGTGTAGGGATGGCAATATCTTCAGTTCTCGACGGATTTTCCTGAATCCAAACGAGAACGAAGCGGAGAATTTTGGAATCAGGATGGAAACGGACCGGGGCCGGGGTGAGGTATTCCCACCCCACTCCGCCCTGATATATTAAAAATATATTTTTTAATTAAAAATATATTTTAAAATATATATTTAATTAAAAATAATATTTTTTTGTTAAAATAATATTTTATAATACATGTTTAATGAAAAAATATATAATATTTTAAGTGTATATCTTATTAAAATAACTTTTTTTATACAAATTTTATGAAATAAATAAATATGTTTTAATATTTTTTGGGTCGGAAATAGAAAACGGGAAATCTCCTTGCCCGACGGAATACCTCGATCCGATTCTAACGAGGACGGGGATTGTCAAGTCCACCCCAAACATGCCCGTTGCCATCCCTAAAAACGTGTTTGGGAAGAATTATTTAGCGAGACAACCCTTTTATTGAGAGGACTTCGTTCGCGCTACATAGAAAATCACGCATGGGAATTTAGATATTATTACTTAGCTGTCCTTGTTATAGATGTTCTCACTCAGGGTGGGTAATTTGGCCTCGAAATCGGTCTTGAACGAAAATTCGAGCCGAACTGAAATTTAAATATGGAGAATTGTGACTGTACGATCGGTTTTGATTCTAATTTTGAGAGAATTGGTTCAATCGATTTGGTTCCGGCTCCGGCTCAGGTTCCCACTATGCAACATGTGCCATAAGTGAAATCTTCAAACTCTTTATGTCCTCACAAAAATGAGAGTATTTTAGTCATACAAAACGTGCCACAATTGATCATGGTCGGTTAACCGCAATCATCCCTATATTCAGAAACCAATCTGTATCTTGCAGTTGTATAATAGAAACTATAGCCGCATTCGTAGTTTCAATAATGAGCGATTATAATCCGTTTGATTTTTAGGTTGATTTGCGGTTTTCACCGCACCAACTGTGAGCAATGTACTTCTCATGTGAACCATCTTTTAGACCACTTTCAAGCCCAAGTAGATAAAGCCTAAATGAATATATTATATTTTCTATGCAAAAATAGTTAAAATGTTGAACACATGATTATTAAATTATTCTTATTGGCCAAACACTTAAAAAGTAATCAAAGAGGGTTATGAACTTTCAAATTTGGTCACAACCTAATAATGAAAACATGTCTCACCATAAATGATTGTTCAAAATAGAGAGGTAAAAGTTTGATATTAAAAAGTTGAAACTGAAGAAATAAATGTAAGAAGAGAAGGAAAATGTGGGATTGAAGTCATTAGCCGCATAATAAGAAGAAGTCATATGTGATTCCGGTTTTGCGATTACCAGGCAGTTCTAACATTACAAAACCTCACCCAGATCGAATTATATAAGTTTTCATCAAATTAAAACCTTAACCACACCCATTATCCACGGTTCATCAACCCCGATGCACGATTTGATCAGTTTTACAGTCGGTGTCATTTCTTGGTTTTTATGAGCACCCCTACTCTCTACGAAGAATGGGGAGATTGGGATCTGGTCGAATCGGTCCAATTGTCCAAACTAGATCTCAATTATAATTTATTATCGGTACAAGTCAAATCAGATTGAATTGATTTCAAATCAAACCACTGGTATTATTTTTAAAAAAAAATTATTCTAAAATATATACCAGCAAATCAACTAATTATGCTAATAAATAATTCTAAAGTATATACTAACAAATTATCCTAATCTATTATATATGTACAAACATATACACATAGAAGAAATCATGTACAAACTTTGAACCTAATACAAACGAACAAACTCAAGAAGAGCTGTAAGATCGCACATCTGGAACGACACATGGCGGGACTGAGGTGGATGCATGTGTGCTGACGAGAATGTAGTTGGTTATTAATCTATTAAATACCATGGTTATATGTATTCTAAATATTTTCCCCCAAGGGACACCTATTAGTGGAGGAGATGGCGACCGGCAAAGGTGAACGGCGAGGCGGTACTTACACTTAGGGTTTTGGCCGTGAAGATTAGAGGTCACTAATCGTAATATACTGTTGGAAAGAACTCATATTCTAGATCATGGAAACGTGTTTCACATTAATATAAGTCAAGTGTTATGTTTCAAAAAGACAGCTCAGGTTGACCCAATTATAAATTAAAACATATTTTTAATTTTGCCATTTCAGACACTTTTGTCCAACATCGCTTAGGCCTAAAAAATGAGTTTTTTTTTGGAGAGGATTGACGGAGAAGGTGAACCGTAGTGGGGGGTGTGTCCGGAGACATACCAAGGAGAGAAGAAAAGAGAAAAGGGAAAACGACAATAAGTCAGACCTAAGTATAGCCAAAAGACAGATAGTCAACTCATATTTGAAAGTGGATATCAAGTTACACTCAGCGATTGGAAATTGACAGTTATCACCTACCGTTAGAATTTTGGATGGAATATGTTAAAATTTTGAGTAAGAAAACAAAAACACCCTTAGTCATACTTCAAAATTTTAAAACCATGTCATTGTGAAGATTTTGATTGTTTATTGCCTCATCTTTTGAAGAACTCATCTCCGACCGTTGAACAACTTCGCCAATCGTCCTCGCCTCCTCTCCATTGACAATATTATAAATGATTACAGGATAAGTATATTATAAATATTTACATGATGAGTTGGGTCGTAAATTGGATTAGGGTGTGGGTTGGGGCGGAAGAGAGGTGACGATAGTGATTAGATCGGCGGCGAAAGCGGTCAAGAAGGTGTTGGCCTCTTGGAGCTGAGGAACTTGGTATTTGGCGCATGCATCAAGAGCCCTTTTAGCAGCGGCGAGGCTGTCGGCGGCGCCGGTGAAGTTCTTGTTATCCAACGCCGTCAAGGCGTCGACGTCGATGAGGGACTTGCAATGATCGTATGAACGAAAGCAGGGGGAAATGTCGGCCCAATAGTTTGGCTCATTCTTGAGGCCACTCACGCGTGTAAATGCTTCGTCGTTCTTGGACACCAACACTTGGACGCCGATCCTCGCCAGCGCCAAGCTGTCCGTCGCCGACGCGCTTTGAGGATCGCATGCAAAGGCCGACGCGCATGTGTCTGGCTTCTCCGTCTTGGAGCATGTTTCTGTCACCAACGTCGACGCCGTGCCGTATACACATACCAACGTCGCAAACACTACTACACCTAAAGCTATCACTTTTGCTTTTGCCATTTTCTTTTCTTTTCCTGTATTGTATTTAATTCCTCTTGTAATGTTACATTCAATTCAAATTTATAATCTCAACATGCTCTTGTGGTTGTGGAGGGGCGATTTCAGTGGCATTTTCATCTCTCACCACAATTAATCAAGTCCGAGTCTTTCGTGATCCAAATTTAGTTGCAAATTTGGGAAGGATTCGGTTGAGAACCATAGGGGCTACGAGAACATGCAAATTTATCACATCCACCGGGTAACAATTGATCAAACGGGAGAGATTAATTGCGTCAAATGGATGAAACCGGTTTCTGAATCCAACAAAGGACATGTTGGGCATGGAAAAATAACTAAGTTAGGCATCATGTTGGGAATCTAGTAGACGATATCAAAATATGGAAATTTTAGTGAAAGTTACTGTAATTCAAGATCAAGAAGAAACCAAAACCGAAAAAGGCTAAATAGTTGAAACATGTGTAATTTGATTTTTCATTAGTAGTTGTATATGCTAGTAACGAAAAAGTTGGGGTTGCTAAAGAAATATTTACACGTATTTTTTATCCAATTTCATATTACATAAGAATGAAGAGTTACTGTGTCTTTAGTCAATGGTACAGTGTGTACATGACATATAATTGTATCACCATCGACTCAGCAGACATGCTAAATCTTTTGCAGTAAAGATGCCTATTGTATTTCCATCTCTCATATCTGGTATATTACTGAGCCAACTTCCAAGCATACCGCGAGCTTCGGATATTGCAGGCAAGAAACCAACTGCACTCACCTTCAGTCCCCAATTGTTCGAGGGTAAACATGTCAGAGACATTATTAGACCATCTGAAGAAACATTTGGAGTTGCTGACAAGTCTGAACATGTTCAGAAGGTTGTGCTAAGAGAGTTTCGAGAGGAGATACACTTTATGAACATGACCATCGACTTATTGTTTGAAAGGAAGACTATTTGTGAAGGCTTGATCCAAGACCTTCTGAGGGTGCACAAGGACAAGGGTGAGGCGCCTGATACCTCTCAAGAAGCCGAGGAAGAGAGCTTTGCGAACGAAGAAGCTACGTAATCCCGTTCTGAGAGCATCTAAGTTGTTTTTTTGCTCTTTTTGGTTTCAAGTTTCTTTTTGGTTGATGGATTACTGTTAAAACTCTATTTGGTTGTGGCGATCACTCCTCCTCTAGTACTCTTTTATATTCTCATGCTTTAACCTGCCTTAAAGATTATCTGGTTTTCTATTGCATGATTAAATACTGCATATGGCATATTATTTAGGCAATCATTGGGAGAAGAAAGTAAGAAGAACATGTAGTGGTATTTTGCTGACTATTTGTGGTGAGAAGGTGTTGCTGACTATTTGTGGTGAGAAGGTATCCAAACGTCAATTCATACGTGGTGACATCTTTCTGTAAGGTGATCTAATTAAATATGCTTGTGTAAATTGAAGTGCTCGCCTAAAAAATAGTCAAAGGGGGAGATTGTTGTTACCACTAGATTGATTATTTTATCAGTTGACATAAAGATGTATGTCTACATGTTGCGATTTGTGCTATATGCCGAATGAACAGAAAAATGTATGTCCAGAAGACACGACGTAAGAAGCAAAACATCTTTCGAGACGACTTTCGGTGAGTTTCCATTTGTAGAAGAACTCCTTTGTGGATTGCGATTAGATATGATTCAGTTGTGTAGGAGCTTAAGGAAACTTCAAGAAGAAGACGACTGCGGGAGTAAGGGTTGAGGAAACCCTAAAGTGAAAATGATCAACTACTATAAAAGCCCGGCGGCGTCCCCTTAGTAGTTGTGCATGTAGTTTTATAGTTGATTTTTGTGCTGAGCATTCAGAGTTCCAAAATGTGTAGGATGAGCGTGTTGGGAAGCTGTATGTTTTGACGAAGATCGACATTCTGTGTTCAATCACTATTCAAAGAAGAATGAGTGCTTGACTGATTCAGGTTGTGTTTGCGCGATTGAATTCTCGTGCATCCGTTTGAAGAACAAAAATTAATCCGAGCAGAGGCGTTGCTCGAAGGGTGGAATTGAGAGAGGATATCAAATTCAGGGGGAGACCCTGAGATACAATATACACAGGTACAACTTCATTGTATAAATTGGCAGTCCCTCCCACTTCTTCTCCCCCGTTAATACTCATCCCACACAAATTCCCTCCCGAGAAGACTATTATCGTAATATCGATACAATTTTTTCAAAAAGTAGTTTTGTAATTTCCTGATTACACTATAACTCTCCCCCATAAATAGTAAAGTTCGTCAAATCTCACTCCTTATTAGTCGGTGGAGTCGAAGTTGCGGAAAAAGTTTTCTAATTTTTCGGTTAATTAGAATGTACGTACGTTTAAAAAATGCATGTATAGTTTATTATATTTGTGATTTATGTTAAATAATGCACATACTTTATTATACTTATTGTGATTTCGGTTAGATAATGCATGTACTTTCTCAAAATATATTTATTTGATATTCTTTATCGAATATATATATATATATATATAGAATGGATCGACGTTGGATAGAATTCGGTAAAATGAGTGAAGAATGGATGAACGGATTAAGCAGTTTTGTTAAATTTGCGAGAAAAAAATTCACAAACAGATGGCGTGGGACATTTTAAGTGTCCGTGCATAAGGTGTTGTAATTCTGCTTGGCACGATATGGACACCAGTTGCGATCATATACTAAATAAATGTTTCCTTATATTGTATAATGGTGGATCCATCACGGTGAAGCCCGAGAAGCTAGTTCGAGCCGCAATTAGGATTTGAGTTTGCCGTCAACTTCACAAAATTCGCCTTGTTCCACGTCGGACAACGATCCAGTGTACGTCAATCTTGTGCAGCAGTTCATGGACGATGTAGACTCATCTAGAGATGTATGGGTTGACGCGATAAACGAGGATGGAAATATGGTCACCGAAGTCGATGAGGGAGTAGCTAAAAAAACCATGATGGCATACAACCGGTTGGTGACGAAGATGCAAAAGCCGTTGTACGAAACCAAGTGTGTCGTCTCCAGTGAGAACACAACTTTAGCAGCGCTGTTACGGATGTTGTCCATAAAATAGAGGACCAGGATGTCAGACGCGGCTTTTAACCTGGTTGCCGAAGAAATACGTGGTACGTTACCCTAACCTAATATGTATCCATCTACCTATGCATCGGTGAAGCAGAGATTGAAGGCAATTGAAATGCCACACATGAAATATGATGCATGTTTGTATGGATGCACTTTGTACTACGGAGACGACTCACTTCGGTAGACATGTGACATTTGTGGAGAAGCAAGGTACGCGAAAGTCGGAAATAAATCTATTCCAAAGAAGACGTGGTATTTCCCATTTATTTCTCGACTTCAACGGTTATATCTGACACTAGAGACAACTGAATGGATGCGATAGCATGGGGAGCGGGAGGAGGAGGACGATGACATATTAGCACATCCATCGGAGAGTGAGGATTGGATAATGTTTGACAAGACATAACCACTCTTTTCACGAGAAATTTAGAACGTACGGTTGGCCTTAGCAACTGATGGGTTCAGTCCATATGGGCCTAATGCGCCGAGTTATAGTCTGTGGCCTGTAGTTGCTATCCTGTTGAATTTTCCGCCCTCGATAGCTATGAGAAAGGAATACAACATCCTCACCATGTTGATATTCGGTCCAAGAGCACCTAGGAAAAGCTTGAATAACTTCATGCGTCTACTGATTGACGAGTTGAATCAGTTGTGGAAGTATGGAGTTGTCACGTGAGATGGTTCCAAGAAAGAGTCATTCATAATGCGGGCTGATGTGATATGAATAATCGGTGACTTCCCGGGTTTGGGAATGTTGGTGGCATTCAGACTAAAGGCTATAAGGCATGTCCTCTATGCTTGAACGATATCGATTCTTCACGTAGTAACTCAAGAATCTCTTACAAGGTACGCGTAGATTCTTAAAACCTGACCACCCACTGTGGTTCATGGCACACGTGTTTAACGGGAAGGTCGAGACAAGAGTTAGGCCTAAGCGGCATTCAGGGGCTACCGTACTCGCTGCAATTGCACGTCATCAGTACCCACAACCTAGTCTTCATCCGAAACATAGTAAACGAAAAGGTGATCCGTTGTGTTGGTCTCACAGAAGCATTTTTTTGGGATTTACCTTATTGGAAAACTCATCAAGTCAGACATGCGATGGATGTGATGCATATAAAGAAGAATGTATGTAACAACGTCATAGGCACAATTCTTGAAATTACAAGGAAGCCTAAGGATGATGAGAAAGCCCGGATAACATATGAGGAACAAAGAGTGCGCCGAGATTAGTGGTTGCAACATGGGGAGCTCCCGGATGCACCTTATACCGTGAAGGGTTGTGAACGGAAGGAAGTATTTGAGCATATCCGAGTAGTCAAGTTGCCATATGGATATGCAGGAAGTCTAAAGAGCAAGGTGAACCCCAATGAGAAAAAAGCTTCTCGAACTGAAGACCCACGATTTTCACGTGATGATTCAACGCATCTTCCCCTTTGTGATTCAGAACTACGTGCAGCTTACGGTGGTGGAAGCTAGTGGCGGATCCGGGGGAGGGGGGGGGGGGGGGGGGGGGTGGCACCCGCCTCCCCTTGGCTCGGGAATTAAGAAAAAAATTGTATAAATTTTTTTCCTGAAAATTAGATATTCCCCTCCCTCCCCCCTTAAATTTTGATATGTATATATAAAGTGTAAAATTAAACAAAAAAGTTGTTTGACTTAGTGGTAAGTGTGTGTTATTTTATCTAAGAAGTCTTAGGTTCAAACCTTGAAATTGACAAATTTTCTAAATAGTTTTATGCTTTTTATTGATCTTTGGGCTAATGAAGTCCAAATCACTTGCCTTCGATTTTCACTTGCCTCCCTCGATCTTTCACAATTTCTCACGGAGGCTCAACATCGTTAGTTTTTGGTCAAAAGTCAACGATTTTTGTGAAAATGATAAAAATACTATTTGGAGATTTCTCACTTACCTCCCTCGATTTCTTTTCTCTCACGTTGCATTGCAGATCGGGCTCAAGCTCGAAGAAGAGGTCGAGGACGTTGTCGCCGTGCTTGGAGAGGGCGAGGGAGACGCGAGAGCCGGCGAAGCTGGCGGCGCCGGTCACAGCTGCCGGATTCGACGTCTCCGTCAGTTTTGCTTCGCTGAGGCATTTTGCCACTTCTTGTTTCATATTCGGTAGATCTTTCATTATGTTGCAGAAATGTTCTCATGAGATTTGACTTTCTATTTAGTGCATTGCTTGCAGGGTTAATCAATTAACAGATTGAATTTTAGTTGTTTATTAGTAGTTCTTGTTATGTAAAGTTAGATTTGGTTGAAATTGCTGTAAAAAATGAAGAAATTGTGGGAAGTGGTGGGCTTTTTCTTTGATTGAATTAATATGAAAAATGATATATATGTAATTTATAATGGAAGTTTACTAACGGTGTTGGGCCTCCGTGAAAAATTGTGAAAGATCGAAGGAGGTAAGTGAAAATCGATAGAGATAATTAAGTGAAAATCATGTATTACTCGAAGAAAGTAAGTGCCATTTTCCTTTTCATTAATAGTTTAACAATTCGTATTATCAGTAACTTAATCATTTGAATAAAAAAAAATTATACACATTCCATACCTAAAATAACAATTTAAAATTCTTCATAGATCCTTTTCATCTAAACGTATATTATCATCCATGAACAAGTAATTGATAGCAACCACACAAACTGTGATCAATTGCTGATTTGATAATTAATTAGGCACCACAAACAAAAAAAAAATCAGTTTTCACTTGACATACATTCTTTAATTAGATGCAAAAATTTAATAATATAGATAATATCAATAAAGTCTAACTCAACAAAAATAAATAAATATGATATCGTATAGTGACAAGTCCTTATTAATTTTGAGGAACACACTTTATTCGACTAGTAACGCGCAATCACGTTCAATGATTTAATTATAGAGCATGAATCCTGAGAGTAAGAATTAAGATATATCGATAGGTTGATTACTTTATCTAATTAATCAACTAATTAACTGAGTAAAGAACTTATCTACTTAATTATGATTCTAAGCAGTGTATTTGTATCCATAGAAGTAATGTACATAGGCGTGGTCCTAGAAGAATTTCAAAAGAGAAAGCTAAAGCATCATCAAAAGAATATAAACAATTGTTGAGTGAATATATTTTCAATCTTTTTAATTTTATAGAAACCTATAAAAAAAGCCATGATTTGCTTTGGTCAATAAAATATTTAAATTTGGATTCAAATTGTGTGAACCATGTTTATTTGTTGAAACATATGCTTTACACACACTCTTATCAAAATTTAAGAGAACAAAGGCAAGAGACTATAAATACGATCGCGCTCCTGTCGAGAGGATTACAAGAGTTTTACAATTGTTACTTCTCATGGCGATAAAGGGTAGAACTGTTTCTTGCGCCGGAAGAAATTGCGAGATGACTACCGAAGAGTTCAAATCGTGGCTCAAGAGGTTCGATGCAGGCAGAGACGGGAGGATAAGTAGGGAAGAGTTAGAGGACGCCGTTCACTACGCCGGAGGATGGTTTGCGAGGAGGAAGAGTAAGTGCGGGATGCGATCCGCGGACGCCAACGGAAATGGATTCGTGGATTTTAACGAGATCAATAACCTCAAGGAGTTTGCACAAAAGAATTTGGGTGTCAAAATTGCAAACTTTTGTTAATTAACACGCTCTAACTCATATAGGTATTAGCTACAAACCTATAATTTGGTGTCAAAACGTTCAAATCATCTCCCAACCGTCTGATTTGCGCGGAGCGAAGGAGATGATGACACGTGTAACCACGCAGATTGAAAGGGAGATACCGAGCGCTGACGGAGCCGTTAGGGTGTTGGCGTAATATACTTATTCCGCGTGTGTAACCATTGTGTGTGTGTAACTGACCAGTTGTTACTGTGTAACACCTTCAAATAGTGCGTACATGTAACCGGTACCTTGGTAGTGTATAACACCTACAATATAATTGTATAACTATTAACGTATAACGTAAAACCATAATCGATCTGTATAAGTGTTGAATTGTATAACAATAGTTACACACACAAAACAAGTATGTTACACACCAACACTCTAACGGCTTCGTCAGCGACCATTATCTCTCTCCCAATCCGCGTGGTTACACGTGTCATCATCCCCTTCGCTCCGTGCAAATCAGACGGCTGGGAGATGGTTTGGACGTTTGGACGCTCAAACATGGTTTGTAGTGGAGAGCTTCCCTATATATATAGTTTGAATCACATACAAACTTTGGTTTATTTACAAACCGTCCAAACCCATGACAGACAGAAATTATGATGATAGAAAATTGCATTTGAATATAATAGACCAAAAAAAACGAATCGGGTTTCACGGGTCACCCACCCAACCCGCCCACCAACTTGACGGGTAAAATAAATGGTGAGAAACGGGTGTATGGGTTGGGTGCAGGTGTTCAAGCTCTCAAAGCTCTCATTCGTAGCTGAACGGGTGGGTGTGATTTTTAGTCAGGTGGATGAAGAACGGACTTGTGGACAATCCTACACTAATCTATCGAACTGGATCGAATCTAATTATTCCAGTGTAAACTATGAAGTAGGGATAGGCTTTATAGCCAGTCTGCCACACCAGACCTTGTCATATATATTTCCGGATACAAATATTATTTAGAATGTAATTTATATATATATATTGAGAGAGAAAGAGAAGAGAAATTATGAACTATAAATTGGTGTATAAATATGAACTGTCTGAACTGGTACAACTTAATTGTAAACTGGTAGAAGCACGGTGTCCACTTAACAAAGTATGTAACTCGACCCTCTCGTTACACCTTTATCCTAACATGGATAACTTGTAGAGTACCGTATGAAACCTGACCCTCTCATTACACCTCACCTCCAACAGGGTTCACTTATAGGGTATAGTGTGGAACCCGACTACTCGTTACAGTGGGGACATCGTAAGAGTAGTTGTCTGTCAAAATTAGGCCGAATCCTCACTGATCCGGTTCCCCCTCTCATTACAATCGGGGACCCTCGTTACAGTTAAAGATCTCGTTATATATTTCCCCCAATGTCAGTGTACACAAGATATTGATGTGCCTGTACCCAACACATCAATATCTTGTGTGACTAGATGAATGGTCGATTTCCTACACTGGGAGGGGGAGATTGTTTTAATCTATATGTATATATTTAGCATAAATAATTAAATTACCAAATTAAAATTCCTCTATACATATATAGGTATAAATAAACTTGACAAACAAATTTGAATCACATAAGACTCGGACTCGATTAATTGTGGTGAGATATGAAAATGCCACTGAAATCGCTCCTCCACAAGCACAAGAACATGTTGAGATTATAAATTTGAATTGAATTGAATTGAATGTAACATCACAAGAGGAAAAGAAAATGGCAAAAGCAAAAGTGATAGCCTTAGGTGTTGTGGTGTTGTGGTGTTTGCGACGTTGGTATGTGTATACGGCACGGCGTCGACGTTGGTGACAGAAACATGCTCCAAGACGGAGAAGCCAGACACATGCGCGTCGGCCTTTGCATGCGATCCTCAAAGCGCGTCGGCGACGGACAGCTTGGCGCTGGCAAGGATCGGCCTCCAAGTGTTGGCCTCCAAGAATGACGAAGCATTTAAAAGCGCCGATGGCCCTCGTCGACGAGCCAAACTATTGGACCGACATTTCCCCCTGCTATCGTTCATACAGATATTGCAAGCCCATCATCGAGGTCGACGCCCTGACGGCGCTGGACAACAAGAACTTCACCGGCGCCGCCGACAGCCTCGCCGCTGCTAAAAGGTCTCTTGATGCATGCGCCAAGTACAAAGTTCCTCAGCTCCAAGAGCCAACCACCTTCTTGACCGCTTTCACCGTAGATCTTATCACCATCATCACCTCTCTTCCGCCTCAGCCCACTGCTTAATTAATTCAATTTACGACCTAACTCATCATGTAATTATTTATAATATACTTATCATGTAATCACTTATATGATAAAATTGAAAATGAAAGACGTGGCTGAGAGGTTGACGCCTAGTAATATATGGGGATGTATACACCATAATACACTATCAACGGCGTAAAAAAAATTGTACGCCGTTAGTAATTTTACTTTGTAACGGTGCATAATGCATTGTGCGCCGTTACTAAAATATTGACCGTTGACCAGAACTTTACCGGTAAACGTTAACGGTCGGAAATCGAGCCGTTGGTGTTACGTTATAGAGTAATTTTGTAACGACGACTCCCATATGTGCGCCGTTGCAAATGAAATCTATAAATGTTGGCAGCACCTCTTACAAAACCTTCACTTTTATTTCTCTCCCACAACTTCCCCCACACATCTTCCTCCCGAGAAGGGTATTTTCGTAATTTTGGTGAAAGTTTGCCGACTATTTTTAAAAAACTAGTACCCTATATTAAGTCTTCCCCACGAATACTAGCCTTTTTATTATCTCTCTATATTAGTTATTAGATTCGGAGTTGCGGGCTATAGAAGGTATGTACATTCTGAAATAATGTATTTAAATTAAAATATTTTAATTCATGTCATGTCATTTAATTTAAAGATATATATGATGTATATTATTAATTTATAATAATTTATATATGCTACATAGAATGGATCAGCGATTGATAGGTATCGTAAAAATAAGTGAGGAATGGATGCGCGGACTAAGTAGTTTTGTAAAATTTGCGAAACAAAACGCTCCAAGAGATGGCGTGGAACGTTTCAAGTGTCTGTGCATGAGGTGTTGTAATTCAGCTTGGCACGATATGGACACCATTTGCGATCATATACTTAAGAAAGATTTTCTTAAATCGTATAATGTGTAGTTCTATCACGACGGAGCTGAAGAAGCTAGTTCGATTCACAATTGGGATATGAGTATGATGCCAACATCGGGGAATCGTTGTTCGACGTCGGAAAACAATCCAATGTACGTTGATCGTGTGCAGCAGTTTGTGGATGTTGATCATGTGCAACAATTTGTGGATGATGTAGAGCCAACTAGAGATGTAAGGGTTGACGAGGATGAGGACGAGGAAGGAGAGAAAATTAATATAATAACCGAAGTCGGGAAGGAGTCGCTAAGGCAACCATGACGGCATACAACCGGTTGGTGACAGAGTCGCAAAAGCCGTTGTACAAAACGACGTGCGCCGTGACTAGTGAGGACACTTCTTTAGTGGCGTTGTTAAGGATGTTGTCCATCAAGCAGAGCACCGGGATGTCTGACGCGGCCTTTACCAAGGTGGCCAAAGATTATTGTCGTATGTTACCCCAACCTAATACATATCCATCTAGCTACGCAGCGGCAAAACAGAAGATGTAGGCTATTGAAATGCCACACGTGGAATATGATGCATGCCTGTACGGGTGCTCTTTGTACTACGGAACACAACCGCAACTCTAGACATGTGGCATTTGTGGAGAAACACGATACGCTAAAGTGGGAAAAAAATTGGTTTCGAAGAAGACGTTGTGGTACTTCCTAATAACTCATCGACTTCAACGTTTATATCTTACTCTAGAGACGGCTGAGTGGATGCGATGGCACGGAGAGCGGGAGAATAAGGACAGTGATATATTAGTACATCCATCGGATATTGCAGATTGGATTAAGTTTGAGAAGAAATACCCAGTATTTTTGGGCGAAATTCGTAACCCAACGGCTGGCACTGTCATCTGACGGGTTCTCACCATATGGGGTTAATGCGCCAAGTTACAGTTTGTGGCTTGTAGTCGTGATTCCATTGAATTTTCCTCCCTTGATGGCTATGCGAAATGAGTATAACATCCTCACCATGTTGGTCTCCGGTCCAAAATCACCTGGGAAATGCTTGAATAACTTCATGCGTTCGCTGATTGATGAGTTGGACCATTTGTGGGAGCACAGAGCTGTCACATGGGATGATTATAAGAAACAGACTTTTATAATGCGTGCTGCTGTGATGTAGACAATAAGTGACTTCTTGGGTTTGGGAATGTTGGGGGGCATCCAGACTAAATGGTACAAGACGTGTCCTCTATGCTTGGACGCGATCGATTATTCACGCAGTAACTCAAGAATCTCTTTCCAAGCTGCGTATAGGTTCTTGCCAGAAAATCAATCACTGCGATTTGAGGTGGAAGCTTTTAACGGTCAAATAGAGACCCCCTCAAGGCCTAAAAGACATCCAGAGGTTGCTGTACTCATAGCGATTCTACGTAATAAATATCCACCGCCTAGTCTGCATCAGAAGTTCAGTAAACGAAAAACTGGTGATGGTCCTATATGTTGATCTCATAAAAGCATATTCTGAGAGCTGCCTTATTGGTAAACTCATCAAGTTAGAAATGCCTTGGATTTGATGCATATAGAGAATAACGTATGCGACAACGTCATAGGTATAATTCTTGGAATTGCGGGGAAGACTAAGGATTACGTGAAAGCCAGGAGAACTTACGAGGAAAATAACGTCCGACAAGAACAGTGGTTGCAAGAGGGAGAGCTCCCAGATGCACCTTATGGCGTGGCCGGCCGTGAACAGAATGAAGTACTGGAGCATATCCGAGCAGCTAAGTTTCACTCTGGATATGCGGGAAGTCTAAAGAGCAAGGTGAATGTCGATGAGAAAAAGTTTCTCGGATTGAAGAACCACGATTGTCACGTGTTGATGCAATGTATCTTCCCCCCTTATTATTCGGAAGTACGTTCCGCCTCATGTGGCGGAGTCATTAGCAGAGCTGGGAAAGGCATTCCAGTTGTTGTGCATGAGGGAGCCGAGGAAAAAAACGCTGAAAAAGTTGGGGAAAGATATAGTGGTTCTAGTTTGTAAGCTGGAAACTATTTTCCCTCCTTCATTCTGTACAATTATGGTTCACCTTCTACTGCACCTTCTAGATCAAATACTGCGGACCGGTCCAGTCCATTTCACATGAATGTTTCCAATTGAACGGTATGTTCCTTGACTGACAATCGGAATTATAAGATCTGTTGTTACAAATATCATTGAATCTAACATTGACACATATTTACCATTGTAGGCAGCTTGGTGTATACAAGAAAAGTTTGCGCAACCCGCGGTATTCGGAATGTTGTATAGCGCAACAATTTTGATGCACAAGTCGGTCACCTTCACTCAGATGTTCCTAAACTGTGACACTTCATCCAGTGAAACATTGATCAGTGCAGCTCTAAGTTTCAACTTATCAGTTGTTTCCCCACATGTGGAAGTGAAGGGTGTAGTTCGAGGTGAAAAATTGAGCGCAACCGAGATGTTCTGGGCGAATTGGACAGTTATTGAGAATTGTGACGAAGCAAATGCATTCGTATTTTTACATCTAGAAGGGATCAAACAAGTACACCCTAGGAAATCTCTGCAAGACTGAGTGGCGCCGTATTGTACATAGTAGACATTGATTACATGTTTATTCTTTCCAATTTGTTACTTTATCTAATATCATACAACGTATGCAGATGATTGCTCTAGGGATGCAACGAGATTTGGTATTACTGTCTAGAGGTCCTCGTTCGTCGGCTATTTATTTGCAGTGTATTGTTAATGGCGTCAAATCTTTGACCTAGAGAATCAACGATAGACGGAGAAATAAAAATTCAGGGGTCATGATTGAAGCAAATGACGTATGTTACTACGGTGTTCTTATGACGTATGTGTCCTTACCTACTCCGAAAGCATACCATTCGTTCTATTCAAATGTCGGTGGTATGGCGAACGGACCGAGAGGAAGGACGCAAATGGGTTTATTTCGGTCAACACGTCCACAGATCGTCACAACCAAAACCCATTTTGTCTTGCTTTAATGGAAAAACAAGTATACTACATTGACGACCCTAAATCTGGTTCGTGGAAGGTTGTCAACGTCGCGTGTCATACGGGTCACTACAAACCGAGCACGTTAGCCCGTGTCGAGGAGGCAAGCCGGACTTCGAAGTCGATGAACCTTAGCAAGAAGATCGAATTGACATCGTAAGACCTGGTGGTATCATTTTCGACCTAAGATACCTACACCGAAATCCAGTACCTGCACGAGCGAACGGCGAAATTGAATCGAGCAACGAGGACAATATGCATGAAGAAAACGAAGATGAAGAAAACGATAACACTGATATGGAAGGGCATAAAGAATATGATTTTGCCAACTCTGATTAAAATATGTATATGTAATATTGATCGAATGATCAATAAAATGATGTGTTTTCATGAAAAATAAACTATTATATGGTCAAATAACTTATAAGGGTAATTCAGTCATTTTTGACCGAGTTAGGGTTAAGTTTATTCATTTATGATCTATAAGGGTAATTCCGTCACTTATGTCCGAATGATAGCTAATTTCGCCATTTATGACCTCTAAACACTATTTCCGACCGAATTATGGCTACTTTGGTCATATATGACCTATAAGAGTAATTTGGTCATTTTGGCAGAAAACTGTTTTTTTTAAACGGCGCACTTTCTATGTGCGCCGTTACAAAATGGTCAACAATCTTGATCCGAATGTTGACCTTCGTTTGACATCGGGTTATAGTTTTGGATCGAGGTTCATATATTATAGAAATTGTCTGAACTTTTTGATCCTATAGTAACAAACCATTGCGCTCAAAACGCTACAGTTAGATTCACGATCGAATATACGAGAATAAAATAATATTATTATTTTCATTTGTATCGGTGCACAAGCCAATGTGCGCCGTTACAAATAAATTAGTAACGACGCACATTGTCTAAAGTGCACCGTTACAAATGGTCAACTTCAAAGTAAACTCAGTTGACTTTCCCTTGACCTGTTTCGATCGTGGTTGATACCTTACCGAAATTGTCTGAAATTTTTGCGCATGAATTAACAAAGCATTGCGCTCCTACCCGTACGATTGGATTGAAACATGTTTTCCAACATTATTCACTTTCTATGAAACGTGAGTATAGTTTATAAGAAGTTAAACTTTAACACAACCCCTAAACACATTAATCATCGAACGTTCGGTGAAGTAATAAATATTTTTTAAATCCAAACCGTTCAATCTGTTGTAAACAACATTTATGTGGTATAATACGAATTTAAGGAAAATCAAACAACGGGAACACAACTTATTATTCACGATCGACGAATACAGTGAAGTGTGTTGTTACAAATTTGCCAAGAAACGAAAATTTGATGAAAATTCCAATTTCCCGGGTGAATTTCGCGGAAAATTGAACTTCATGCGAACATTTATTTGTAATGGCGGAAATGGGGAGTGCGCCGTCACAAACCAAGTTGACCGTTGCCAGAATCTAACAGTTAGAACCGTAACGGTCAAATTTCTGACCGTTAGGTTATCGTGTAAATTTGTAACGGCGCACTTTGGTATGTGCGCCGTTACAAATCAACTTTGTAACGGCGCACTGTGTTATGTGCACCGTCACCAAGTGGATTATAGATCACACTTTGCTTCTTCTTCCCAATTCACTCTCTGCTCCCTTCCTTTTTTTCTCTACTCTGCTCCCGCCGCCTCTCGCCGCCCGTCGCCCGTTGCCTCCTCTGCTCCTCTCCCTAGTTAAGGTATGTTTTAGATTTAGTTTTTTTATTCACATGCATGTTAGGGTGTTAGATTGTTTGAATATGCAAAATTAGGTTTTTGGAATTTTATTCTTGTTATTAACATGATTTTGTATGAATTCAAACATGTTTTATATGAATTTTCATGGTGTTTATAAAGGTAATTTGTTTTGAATTTTCATGGTATTTTCGGAATATTTAGAAAACTTAGGGTATTTTTTGAATACTTAGAAAAATACCCCTTATGGGTATTTTCAGAATTTTTTAAAAAAACCCTTAGGGGTATTCTCGGAATATTTAAAAAAAATACCCCCAGGCAAATACAAAGTCTATTTGTATTTGTAGTTGTCCATTGAGGTATGTTAACAATTCGGGAAGGGTGTCGATAAGATAGATTATTTAGAATATAATAACTAAAGAAATAAAATACCTATTTTCGTCAGCCGAACCGAGAATTAGTCTATCTAAAAGGTTTTCGATATTTCTTTGTTCGTTTTAAAAAAAAAAAAAATACCGTCAGTATAGTATGACACCAACAAGAACAAGCGTTTTTTTTTATATCTTTTCTATTCAGAATCTAGTCCCACGAGGAATTCAAGTGTATCTGTTTTTTATGCTCTTAGCGAACGGAAGTGGAATGATATTGGCCTTTGTACCAATAATCCCAATCATTGACCTTGAAAAGGTTGAAGCTAAGATCCGGCGTCAAAAGCTCAGTATTGATAGTGACGATTGGGATTGCGAGTCCGAGGAAAAAAAATCGGATATAGCGTCGGCAGAAAAGCCGACTCCAGCCGATACGCAGAACAGGGGCGGCACTGCTACTAAAGGGGGCGGTGGATTGGGGGATTGGGGTAGGGGTATTTTTGAAATTTTAAACAAATTACCCCATAAGGGTATTTTTGGAATTTTAAACAAAATACTCTTTATCATGTTCTAACAACTGCTTTCAAATTATTCTAAATATAGATAATGGACCTGACCCCGAAAGTTAAGGCTGCAAAGACTAGGGCACCTAGGCGGTCTTTATGGACGAGGAGTTTTTCAGTCTTAGACAGACGCCGGCTACTCCAGACGATCAGATGTACACTTCGTCGCTGTCGCCGCAGCCGACTCAGCCGTCTCAGTCGAGCCATTATGGTTTAGGATGGACTTACAAAGTGCCGGGGGAGAGGCAGAGTTTCATGGAGATGCTCTGAGAAGTCTCGCGAGCCTCCAATGCCAGAGCTAGCAGTTCAAGGGAACCCGAGTTCCCGTTGAACGAGTGAGGCTTTCTACCTCTCGAGACTCCAGAGTATCCGCCACACGAGCTCTACTTTTCCTATAAAGTCGAAGATGGCTGCATGGAGACCAGAAGCTGGAAGCACAGGGCCAACAAGGTGCAGAAAGTGGACATCTGCATCGAAAATGAGCAGAAAGCGGTCGAGAAAAATGGCCATCAGCCTGTTCCGTTGACTTGGGTAGACGGAGAACCATACGCCCAATATCATGAAGATTGCGACTCGTTTGATGTATAGAGGTTAGTCTTTGTTGTAGGCAATTTTGCACGAGAATGCGACGCTTCCTACTAGATATGGGTCGATCTTCCAACGAACGAGTATCGTAAATTTTGGAAGAGTTTTCGGGTAATTTAGAAATTTAATCTCAATCAATTATGTTTCAAATTGCGTATTTTCAAAATGGACTAAATATTTTATAATTGCAGCGCTTGTATCAAGTGGATGATATTTCGGTCGAGTTGAAGACGTGGATTCGAGAAGTAGCCGCAGATGCTTATAAGGAGCGGAAATCCAACATGAAGCGCATGTACAAATTGTACGTAAACCCGAACAAGTTAAAGCGCAATGGAATTCCCAAAATGTTAAAAGGAAAGAAGTCCCAATGGCAGTGGATCGTTCAACACTTTGACGCCAACGAGGTATTGAAAAAACTGTAAACAACATAGTTAATTTTTTTTTAAATATTCAGGGCATAATTCAATTTCAATTTGTTTTCAGGAAAAAGTTGGATCTTAAATGAAAAAAATTTGATCCAGCGATTACAAATTGAACCACCATACGGGCTTAGTACTTTTCCGAAAAGTTTCGGAGATGATGGAGTCATAAGGCATCGTACATATCTCCAAAGAAATTGGAGGGCTGGCTCAAGGCTCACTTGAAGCCGCCTGTCCTGGATGCCGGTACAGATCAAGTTACAGAGGAGGACGAGGATGTGAAACGCGTAAGTTAAATTTTATTCATTAATTAACGTTATTTTAAAAAAGTTATATTTTAGTTTATGCTATTAATTAATTTTTAATTTGATTTACAGAATTTCATTAACCAAGTACTTGAAGAGTAGAAGGTGAACCCGGCAAACATCGACGAAAATGGTCACCTAAAAAAGATGACCGATGCTGAGGAGAACGAGTTCATGAGACATGTTGCCCAACAAGTTAGAGATGTCGAGGCCGCCAAAGGAACAATCATCACACCATCCCGAGGACGACACATCCGGGCTTGCGGGGGTCATTACCAGGCACCGTCGAAGCAGAGAAGACGTTCAGACTCTTCCAGCTCCGGTGCTGCTGTGCGGATGACGAAGTTTGAGAATCAGGTCCATACTCAAGCAGATGTTATATCCACTCAAGCCGATCAGATTACAGACCTCCCGATTGCACTCCAAACTCAAGGCTCACAAAGCATGAATATGATGTAGTACTTCTATGACCAACTGCGGTCGGTTAAACCGAATATGCATCCATTTGATTCGAATATGTTTAGAGGTCCATGTCCGTCATCATAGTTTTCCGATATAATAATAATATTTTATTCAAACACTTGATTTTAATTATGAATTTTATTAAATTATGATTTTTGAAATTTAAATATTAATTTAAAAAATAATGAAAAAAACTGAAAATTAAATAAATAACATTTAATGTTCAGTTTTTTTCATTATTTTAAAAAAAAAGTAACGGTGCACATACCACGTGCGCCGTAACAGCTGTAACGGCGCACATAATACGTGCGTTACACTGTTAACGGCACACTTAGATTGTGCGCCGTTACACTTGTAACGACGCACGTATTAAGTGAGGGTCAATTCCGTATTTTTGCACGCGCGTGAATAGTAGAACTTTGCATTTCAGTAACATTTAACTCTAAATTTCAAACATTCTACTACCAATATTGAACATTCTACTTCGAATGTTGAACATTATACTTCCAATGTTGAACATGGTACTCCCAATTTGAACATTCTACTACCAGGACTGAACACTCTACTCCGAACGTTGAACATATGACTCCCAATTTTGACCATTCTACTCCATATTTGAACTATATACTCCCAATGGTAAACATTCTACTCCCAATGTTGAACATTTTATTCCCAATTTTGAACACAAAGTTGTACTGATAAAGCTAAAAAAATGTATTCTATTCTACTCCATATTTGAACTATCTACTCCCAATGGTAAACATTCTACTCCCAATGTTGAACATTCTATTCCCAATTTTGAACACAAAGTTGTACTGATAAAGCTAAAAAATGTATTCTATTCTACTCCATATTTGAACTATCTACTCCCAATGGTAAACATCTACTCCCAATGTTGAACATTCTATTCTCAATTTTGAACACAAAGTTGTACTAATAAAGCTAAAAAATGTATTCTATTCTACTCCATATTTGAACTATCTACTCCCAATGGTAAACATCTACTCCCAATGTTGAACATTCTATTCCCAATTTTGAACACAAAGTTGTACTGATAAAGCTAAAAAATGTATTCTATTCTACTCCATATTTGAACTATCTACTCCCAATGGTAAACATCTACTCCCAATGTTGAACATTCTATTCTCAATTTTGAACACAAAGTTGTACTAATAAAGCTAAAAAATGTATTCTATTCTACTCCATATTTGAACTATCTACTCCCAACAGTAAACATTCTACTCCAAATGTTGAACATTCTATTCCCAATTTTGAACACAAAGTTGTACTGATAAAGCTAAAAAATGTATGCGTATGCAAAAATACGGAACTGCTCCTCACTTAAGTGCATAGTATGTTTCTATCACGTGTCGCACGCTGTTTCAATCTCGTAAATGAGCAGCTCACAACGCGTTCGCACACAGTTCAGACAGATTGAATTCGCACCATAGGGAAGATTGTTTTAGTCTATGTATATATTTAGCATAAATAATTAAATTACATGATTAAAATTCCTCTATATATAGGTACAAATAAACTTAACAAAATTTTGAGGGGACACTGCCATGGTTAGAGCCTCTTACTATTAGTGGACAGAAAAGACTCGGACTTGATTAATTGTGGTGAGAGATGAAAATGCCACTGAAATCGCCCCTCCACAACCACAAGAACATGTTGAGATTATAAATTTGAATTGAATGTAACATTACAAGAGGAATTAAATACAATACAGGAAAAGAAAAGAAAATGGCAAAAGCAAAAGTGATAGCTTTAGGTGTAGTAGTGTTTGCGACGTTGGTATGTGTATACGGCACGGCGTCGACGTTGGTGACAGAAACATGCTCCAAGACGGAGAAGCCAGACACATGCGCGTCGGCCTTTGCATGCGATCCTCAAAGCGCGTCGGCGACGGACAGCTTGGCGCTGGCGAGGATCGGCGTCCAAGTGTTGGTGTCCAAGAACGACGAAGCATTTACACGCGTGAGTGGCCTCAAGAATGAGCCAAACTATTGGGCCGACATTTCCCCCTGCTTTCGTTCATACGATCATTGCAAGTCCCTCATCGACGTCGACGCCTTGACGGCGTTGGATAACAAGAACTTCACCGGCGCCGCCGACAGCCTCGCCGCTGCTAAAAGGGCTCTTGATGCATGCGCCAAATACCAAGTTCCTCAGCTCCAAGAGGCCAACACCTTCTTGACCGCTTTCGCCGCCGATCTAATCACTATCGTCACCTCTCTTCCGCCCCAACCCACACCCTAATTCAATTTACGACCCAACTCATCATGTAAATATTTATAATATACTTATCCTGTAATCATTTATAACATTACCTACAATAAAATTGAAAAGACGTGGTCAATGAAAAGAGGGCGAGGACGATTGGCGAAGTTGTTCGGCTGTCAGAGATGAATTCTTTAAAAATTGAGTCAAGAAACAACCATTTATTGTACAATGTAATTTATTGTACACTTTCAAATATCTGATGACTATCTGTCTTTTGGTTATACTTAGGTTACAAACACTCATTTTCAACTGTGTATTTATCACATGTGCCGTTACTCTTAAATTTTGTAATGGCACACTATTTCTACAAACACCATCCTTACGGAAAAAAATGATAGGGGAAACAAGTCACATGAGAAGCTACGATGTTGGTTATTGTATTTAGTGAATTAATTAACAAATTATTTATCAAACTCATTTCTTAATTTCGAAAGTTGTTACAGCAAACTAGTGGAAAGAGTGAGACTATACGAATTGAAATCTCCAAACGTGTTTAGATATATGGGAAGAGGAGAGAATTATGTAGCGAGACAACCTTTTTACTGAGAGGACTTTGTTCACACTACATAGAAAATCACACATGCATTAGCACTAGGTATGGGCATTTAGATATTCTTACTTAGCTGTCCTTGTTGTAGATATTCTTACTTATGTAGGATAATTTAGACTCGGAACTAGTCCCGAGCAGAAATTCGAGTCGAACCATAATTGAAAAATCAAGAACCGTAGATATCGAATGAGTTTTGGTTTTGATTTTTAGAAAACTGGTTCAACCGAAATTCGTGTTATAGTTCCCACTAAACAAGAACTGGCCATAAATATTGAAATCTCCAAACTCTTTCATTACATATTTTAGTTATACAACTTTTTACTGAGGGATAATCTGTTCGCACAAGCATCCAAACCAATGTTGTAAAAATCTCTGACTCATCCGACTAATTTTTTATTAACCCTGATTAATTATCGATTAATCCCTTAATTATAGTTAATTACTTTCTGATTATTCCCCTACTCGAGAGATTGTGATCACAGAGGAACTGGCGTTGCTGTTGAAGAAAGAATCTTCGGTTTCCTTCCAACGTTACAACTCTGAATCATCATCATCGTGTAACAAGAAAAAAACGTAAAAACATGCCCTGAATGTGAAAATGTTTTCACGTCAAGCATAGACTTTCTGGTCTCCGCTGTATTATTTTACCGCTCGAGTCTATTTCCCGAGATGAGAAAGTATGACGAGATATCATACACGTTCCACCCTTACGGTAAATTACAGACATACAGACAGTCAGACAGAAAGTGTGTACAATCATTTAAGACAAACGAGCAGACAGAAAGAAGATATATATTTGTTAATGAAAACACTTCTCACAGTCATCTCGGGACACTTAAACTAAACTTGACTTGGAGATGACAGTGCCAAACCTCCTCATTCATACACAAAGGAAAATAGCATCTAATTGACCATTATGCAGTTTACCCTTATCTGGCCTTGGGAACCGGTGAGTATGCTTAGGTTCCCCATTTTCACCATGGCACCAGCAAAGTCCTCAAAGAAATTGGTCAAGTTGCTGCTATAGGCAGCGACGTACGAGTCGGTTGAGCCCCCGCTGAATAGGACCTGGTCAGAGTGTAGCACGCCCTTGTTCATCTCCAGGTTTTTATAATATGCATTGTCGAATCGGTTTGGAGTTGTGGAGTCCATGGGTGATCGGATTCTGTCCCCTCCCTTGCCCTCGTCCGGACACCTCTTTTTCAACGACGCCGCGAGAGTGACGTCCATGTTGGTCTCATCGTACAGCCTTCTCCGGAAGGTGCTGCACTGTGCTCGCCCTATTGTGTGGCTTCCTGCAGGGCATTTTATATATCAAAGTTTAAGCGCCGCAATCGAATCGACAGTGTCAAGTTTGTTACAGAACCTGAGAGAGCCACCATTTCTTTGGCAGTGAAGCCTTTGCGTGCGAAGGCACTGATGAGAACTTCGAGATCCGAGGTTGGGTTAGGTAGGTCATCGTTGGCTACTTGGAAGTTGGCTGCGGTGGAGTCTCTCCTCCCCAATTCAACTGTCCAACTTGGACCACCCACCTGGTCACATAATAAAAAATCTTTAAGTCTCTGGCGGGTGTGGTTATACAAGATTGTTCTATACGATTGCCCTCTATTTGTAATTTTGCTTTCTTTTGTAAGAAGGTCTGGTAATTCGGCCGCGCATTTTGTTGGCCGTTCTCCAGTTGTTCTATACCATTTTTGCTTCTATTTATTTTACTTACAGCAACTATAGAGTCTCGAGTTGCAAGAGTGAGGATATCGGCACACGAAACGACACCGGGGCAGACAGTCTCCAGTTGAGATTTGATAGAGTCTATTACATCGAATCCTCTCAGGTTGCTATTCGCCGGTGCTGTCTTTTCTCCCGGGAAACCTGATTTGTCGTCTAGAAGAACCGACGCATCGCATCCCTGTCACAAACAATCAACAATGTCATGTCACACATTAACTCAAACAACATAATTCAGGAGTTGGAGGGAATCGGGGACTTGCAGTTACAAAGCAGTCATGGAAATGGAGTTGGAGAAGGCCAGCACTCAAGCGATGATCCATGGAAACCGCACTGCCAACGCTTGACTTGATTATGGATAGGGCCGCAGGACATGTTGTTTCATAGAAGTTGAGGGATAGCTTCCCACAAGCCGTGCATATTAACAGCACCTGCACAAACATTACCAAAATGCTACTACGCTTCATCATCATGTAACTGTAAGCCATAGTAATTAATATGGTGTATAAGGAAGATGTATAGGTTTTTGCTTAAGAATTCATCAAATCTCCTCTGTATTTATAGGCAACAACCATCTCATTCTTATTTACCATGTGCCAACTTTACAAGCAAAACCCCAACTGTCTTCAACCGAAAGGAAACATGCCATGAAACGGTATGGCATACCTCGGTGCCGGATGATTTCCAAGTTTATAAGAGGCCGATCCGGTCGAGAGAAGAAGGAGTGATATGGTTTAAAGACATCAAGTCCCGGGTTTTTATTGGCCGGGAAAATAATTCCGGCAAAGTCGAATCGGATCAACGGGGTGATCGAACAAGTCTCTCTTGGTTTACTGCTGTTGTTTCTTAAAATATTTACAAGTTTGAAATGGATATAAAGCATAATTTCAACTATATTTGTAAATTACAATGAACTGTCTCTCGTCGACTATAATTACACCCTTTTTTATCGGCAATTCGTTTATCAAGATTTTGGCTATACTATGTTATGGCGAGCCAACAAAACACCAAACTTGTGACTGTTAAGATTTTCTTAAGATTATTGTATTAATAATGAGCTCAAAACACACCCTTATGTAAAATGAGGCTCAATACTGTCATTTGACTCTCACATTAAAAAAGGCCAGACAGAGGTTAAGAGAGAGAGAGAGAATACAGGTGGGATACATAAACACTGCGGCAAGACTCAGTCCCCTGGAGTGGTTCATGCGTTTGGCCAGTTGGTCAAGCAAACGTTAACCATAATCACACTTATATGATGTACTAAATGCTCGTCATGTACGTTAGGTATTTGAGACCATACCCAATGCTGATGTTGACTCTGGTTTCACCTAATCGATGTACAATGTGCTCTCCATGCACGTCGGTTACATGACACCATAGCCAATGAGACATGGTGTCATATGACCGATGTACATGATTCTCACAGTGCTCGTCGGGTATGTGAGACCATACCTGACGAGGCATATCACCGACAAACAGGTATGGTCTCACCCATCCAACTTACACTGTGAGAATCACAGTCGACGACACATTGTTCAATATCCTGTGGAAAGCACCTCCAAATCAACTTAGCTTTATCGACGTACGAGTAGTCGGCTATGTATAGCCGACGCGTGTGAGGACCTTAACCAACGAACTCCATCGCGTCGGTAATATTGTAAATTTTCTACTGGTGTTATAGACAAACCATGTTCTGGTTAATGGTTATGTATCCTTTTTCAACTCTGCCATGCCAAAGCCAAAAACTAACAAGCCTAGGGAAAACACCATGAAACGGTGTAGCTGGCTACTTTGAAATTTGAGTGACCATTGATTATGACATGCCAATAACAAAAAAAAACCCATATCCGGTGCATGTGTGTGGTGGATCATTTTCCAAACACTCGATTTGTTAAATCTTGTTAAAGTATAGGGTATTTGATAATATATAGTTTAGGGTTATCACCAATATATTGATTAGATTTGTTCTTCTTATTATTAGTTTAAGAAAAAATAACAGTGTACGTACTGTATATTTAACTATAGTGAATTTTCACCGTACTACTCTAATTATTATTTTTTTCGTTTTTGGTACCGTATAACTGTTATAATCATATTAAATGACAATTTTACATCAAGTTTTCTTTCAATTCCTGTTTGTTTCTTTTTCTTATGAAGCGTAAAACATTTTCTAAGGTGTATAAAAAACCTAAACGTACAAAATGTTCTTCACAACCTCTACCAGTCCTAAAATTTAATTTTCAGTTTTGGTTCGATTTCGATAAACCAGCGAGAACTGGTTCAAAATTCAATTATTAAATTAAACCGTCCAGTTTCGATAAACCGGAATTTTTCCCACACTTAAAAAAGATAAAATTTGGAAAATTTTGTTTGTTTGATAAGCATGTTGAGTTTACACATGATCTTTGATAACATGATGTTTTCCACGTGATGTATAACTAAGCTCTCTAGACTTGCATTTTAATTTCGGTTTTGCAACCTGCGCGTTGCTTAATTTTGGGTTGTAGTAAATACGGCCTGAGTGTCGTGATTTGTATTTCATTTTATTTTATTTTTATTTTGTAATCACAAAAACCGACACAAGAAGCAAGTCAAGAAGAAGACTCAGATTGGAGGAGGCTCGAAACTAGTGGGAGTTCACAAGAATGGAGCAAGTCTGGATCTTGAAGACCAAGTCTTTAGGATCAGTATTGCTAGATTTTTATGAACTTAGAATGGGTTTAGTTATACATAAATTTTTCCGTCCATACCCACGGTTTATTCTTCTTCAACATATCCGTGAGTGGTGCTGCGATGGCGGAGTATCCCATGATAAATCGCCGGTAGTAGTTGACGAGTCCGAGAAAAGACCGCAACTCTGGAACTTTAGTTGGGGCTTCCCATTCTACAATCGCCTTGATCTTGTCCGGGTCCATGCGTAATTGTCCCTCCTTTATAATATGTCCAAGGAAGTGGACTTCCTCTTCTGCAAATGAGCATTTTTCTTTCTTCACGTAGAGATTGTTCTCCTGCAAAGCCTTGAAGACGGTTCGTAAGTGTTGCACGTGGTCTTCCAAGGTGTTACTATAGATGACGATGTCGTCCAAGTACACCACCACGAACCTGTCTAAGTATGGATGGAGTACTTCGTTCATGAGTGTGCAGAAGGTTGCGGGGGCATTTGTGAGTCCGAACGGCATCACTAGGAACTCGTATGAGCCATAGCGGGTCACACACGCGGTCTTCGGCTAATCTCCCTCTGCGATTCTCACTTGGTAGTACCCAGATCGAAGATCTAGTTTCGTAAAATACTTAGCTTGCCCAAGGCGATCAAACAGGTCAGCAATTAAAGGGATGGGATACTTGTTTTTTATGGTTACCTTATTAAGCGCCCGATAATCGATGCATAAGCGTAATGAACCATCTTTTTTCTTCTGAAAGAGCACGGGTGCACCGAAAGGGGCTTTGGACGGACGGATGTATCCGGCATCTAGCAGCTCCTTGAGTTGCTTTCGGAGTTCCTCCAATTCTGGTGGAGCCATGCGGTACGGTGCTCTTGCCGGTGGTTTGGCACCAGGCTCCAATTCGATCTTGTGATCCACCTCCCTCCGAGGAGGTAGTCTCTTCGGCAACTCAGGAGGCATGACGTCCTTGAACTCGATCAGTACTCCCTCGATCTCCTTTGGTACTGTAACGTAATCCCTTAGAAGCTTCTCCTCCTTGAGAGTGGCCAGAAATGTGAGCTCTCCCTTATTAACGCCCTTCTTTACTTGCATGGCCGACAAAATCATAGAATTAATTTTAACTTGAAGAGTGGGAGTAGGTGTACCTCGCATGACGGTGGGTTGACTTCCTGAGAGTATTACGAAGACATTCTCGTGCGGAATTGGGAATGCATGATGCCTTCTCATGAACTCCATGCCGAGCACGATGTCATAATCGTCGATCCTTGCCACCGTGAGATCGACCTTACCGCTCCAAGCGTCTAGCCTTATGTCTTGATCATGGATGGCGCCTTCTACTGGGATAAGATTCGAGTTGACGGTCTTGAGGGTGGCAGCACTCTTTTGCACTGTCAACCCGAGTCGTTCCGCCTCCTTCTTGCGGATGAAGTTGTGATTGGCGCCGGTATCGATCATGATGGACACTATTTTTCCATTAAACTCGCCCTTCACATATAGGAGAGTCCTCTCCATTGGTGTCCCTTCCTTTGTTTGAACTTGTCTTCCCGTCCGTTTTGCCAATGCACTAAGGCAAAGACTTCCCAAGTTGGCTTGCTCCTCCGCGACTTCCTCCACGGGCTCCTCCTCGAGCATGGCACTAAGTCTATTGCGCTTTGGGCAATCTCGCACCCAATGTGGCCCATTGCAGAGAAAACAGCTCCCTGGCGTGTCATCCTTCTTTTCGGTACTCCGTAGTGTTTTCCACGCAGGTTTGTTGTTGTTGCTCCTTTGGGATAACGTCTTGGGTGCTCCCCCACCGTTTCCTTGGTTATGGGGTTTGGCGGCATGGCTTGGACTCGCACCTGCCTTGGGATGTTTTGATCTTGACGGTTCGCCCCTCTCACTTTGATGGTATTCCATCAACGATTCTGCCACGGTGAACGCCGTTGAGATTTCCCGCATTTCGCGTCGGTTCAACTCTGTCCGTGCCCATGGTTTAAGCCCAGCTGTAAAGTTGAATAACAAGTCCTCCTCACTCATGTTGGGGATTTGGAGCATGAGCGCCGAGAACTCTTTCACATACTCACGAATGGAAGAGGTATGTTTCAACTCTCGCATTCGTAAGCGTGCATCGTGAACAGCGTGGGATGGAAAGAATTGACGCTTTAATTCAAATTTAAATTCATCTCAAGTTGTGATGGAGGGGTTACCTTGTTGTGCTTCTGCGTATTTGCGCCTCCACCATATTGTCGCCGTGTCCGCAAGGTAAAGAACGATTGTGCGCAGTTTCGTCCTATCGTCCATTACGTTCAGCGCCTCGAAGTATTGCTCCATGTGCCAAATGAAATTGTCAATTTCCTTGGCATCGCGTTGTCCACCGTAGCTATTCGGCTTTGGAGCATCCACACGCGGAACCTCCCGCCCTTGCGCTCCCAACGCGCCGCTTGCAACCGCTCGCCGACATATGGCCCAGTCAGCTCGCGTCTCTTCCATGTTAGCTCTTAGCTCTGCGACTTGTCTCTCGAGACTAGCTCGGATTTGATTAAGTGCCTCCATGAACTTTCCCTCAAGCACCACTTGCTCCCGACGGGAAGAGTCTACAAGATCGCGAACAGTTTGGCGGATCTCCTCCATCTTGACATCCATAGATCCTTCGAGCTCCTCCATACCTTCACTAATGGCTTTGAGATCTTCTCCATGATCGCGCAGGTCTTGCTCGGCAGCATCCAGCCTGTCCTTCATCTCTCCCACGACAGCTTGAAGGTTGGCACCAATGGACTCTTACGCGATATTTGCATCCCTCGACCTTCCCCGTGTCCGAACACCTGAATGCAGAGTGTCGCTTTGAGAAGGTGTGCTCCCAACGGCAATATCCAACATGATTTCCTTGATCGTGTCCCCAACGACCAGCTCTGATACCAACTGTGACGACCCGAGAGCTTCCCCTTAGCTTTTCGCGGTTCGTCCGGCACTTAGGTGATTAACACTACTTGTGCACGACCTAAGTCAGCCTTGATCCTACACGAAACAATGTAGGAACAAGAGGAAAGCAAGAAAACTCGAAAGAGAGGGAAGGAAACTTGAGAACACGAGAGAAAGATGTGTAAAAGCTCTTTGTATTACACGTGGATGTGTTTACAATGCTTGAGTGGTTTGGCCATTTGGGCACCACCCCTATTTATAGTAAAACTCCACACAAATGGACGGTGGAGATTTATTTTTACACTACACTTTGGAGGGCTAGGATTATCCCTCCAGAGATTTCCCTAAAAATATCTACAACTCTAGAAAATGCCATGGAGTTTGGGAAAGATCTAGAGAACTCTCCATGGATCATGAGGGTTGAACTAGATTTGGGCCCATTTGTGTGGGCCGTAACATTAGTTATACATAAATTTACCGTTAAATTTATATGTTTGAATGTATGAATGTATGCTATTTTAAATATACAAGTTCATGTATGATTTGCTATCACCCACATGCAAAGATTAAAAACCGGTATTTAATCAAACTCGCATATAACCTGCTAAGGGATCATCCTTGCATGAATTTGCAATTGATGATTCCAGATTAAGATTGTATCGATATGCAATCAGACTTTTATAATTCACTTAAACGCAAATAATTACAAGTCAAGCGTGATACCATCCAAGTTTGGGCACTCAAAAGGGATTTGACCCTATGGATGTCGGTACGCCTCCGCGTAACATTCATAGAGAAAAAGATTTTGTGAGAATCATGTAAGTTTAAGCGCCGCAATCGACTATAATTACACCTTTTCGTTGTGGGCAATTCGTTTATCAAGATTTTGGCTCTAGTATGTTATAGCGAGGCAAGACAACACCAAACTTGTGACTGTTAAGATTTTCTTAAGATTATTGTATTAATAATAAGCACAAGACACATCCTTACGTAGAATGAGGCCCAATATTGTCACTTGACTCTCACATTAAAATAGGTCAAACAGAGGTTAAGAGAGAAAGAGAATAAAGCTGGGATACATAAACATTGCGGTAAGACTCAGTCCCCTGAAGTGGTTCATGCGTTTGGCCAGTTGGTCAAGCAAACGTTAATTATAATCACACTTATATGACGTACTAAATGCTCGTCATGTACGTTAGGTATTTGAGACCATACTCAACTGGTGATGTTGACATCTGGTCTCACCTAATCGATGTACAATGTGTTGTCCATGCACGTCGGTTGTCATATGACCGACGTACATGATTCTCGCGGTGCTCGTCGGGTAAGTGAGACCATACCTGACGAGGCATATCACCGACAGACAGGTATGGTCTCACCCATCCAACTTACACTGTGAGAATCACAGTCGACGACACATTGTTCCATATCCTGTTGAAAGCACCTCCAAATCAACTAAGCTTTATCGACGTACGAGTAGTCGGCTATGTATAGCCGACGCGTGTGAGGACCTTAACCAACGAACTCCATCGCGTCGGTAATATTGTAAATTTTCTACTGGTGTTATAGACAAACCATGTTCTGGTTATGTATCCTTTTTCAACTCTGCCATGCCAAAGCCAAAAACTAACAAGCCTAGGGAAAACACCATGAAACGGTGTAGCTGGCTACTTTGAAATTTGAGTGACCATTGATTATGACATGCCCATAACAAAAAAAACCCATATCCGGTGCATGTGTGTGATGGATATTTTCCAAACACTCGATTTGTTAAATATTGTTAAAGTATAGGGTATTTGTTAAATATATTGATCAGATTTGTTCTTCTTCACAAACTCTACCTCCTTTTTTGACCTCCATCTCTGGCCAGTACCAATCTTTGCCTGAGAACCCACCGTCGACGTTGTCACTCAGTTTGCCGATCACTCTGTCGATAATTTTGAAATTCTAATATTCCTGTTTTTTTTCTTAAAATATGCATAGATTCTTTCTATATTTGTATCAATAATACGAGGCATGTATCGAATTATGAGATTGAATGAATTTTTTATACTGTTACCCATAAATCCCTTTCAATTCTTGGTTTTGTTATATTGTTATTTTTATGCAGCAAGTATTCATGTAAATTTATTTGCATATTGTTGCCTTTATGCATTGGTTCTTATGACCTTATACAAATTCATTATTTGTATATATGTATTATATATACAAGGACGCTTCCCACCACAAATCATGCTTGAGCGTCCAAAAATCCGAACTATCCCCAAGCCGTCTGGTTTGTGCGGAGCGAATGGGATGATGACACGTGTAACTACGCGGATTGGGAGGGAGATAATGGTCGCTGGCGGAACCGTTAGGGTGTTGGTGTGTAACATACTTGTTTCGCGTGTGTAACCATTATTATACAATTCAGCACTTACACAGATCAATTATGGTTTTACGTTATACGTGAATGGTTATACAATTATATTGTAGGTGTTATACACTACCAAGGTACCGGTTACACGTTCATAAAACCGAACACGTGTACGCACTATTTTAAGGTGTTACACACACACAATGGTTACACACGCGGAATAAGTATGTTACACACCAACACCCTAACGGCTCCGTCATCGCCCGTTATCTCCCTCCCAATCCGCGTGTTTACACGTGTCATCATCTTCTTCGCTCCGCGCAAATCAGACGGTTGGGAGATGATTAGGACGTTTTGACACCAAATAAGAGGTTTGTACCTAGTGTATATATATATAGGTCATGATCTGGTGCGAACCATACCACGTCGTGCGAACCAGTTGGGTGGTGACACATGCGCGCGTATTTTATGAAAATACATGACTTAATAAAGAAAATACGTGCGAGCAGCGGGTTCTCAATGTTCGCACAACCCTCCTAGTTCGCACTTGAATGTGCCTCTATATATATATAGTAGGTATCAAATACAAACCAATGGAAAATGTCCAAACGTCCAAACTGTATAACATGTAGTGTAATGTTGTATAAACATGTAGAACTTGTAGTGTAATGTTGTATAACATGTTGGACCTATGCAAAATTGAAGTAATGTATAACATGTAGTGCAATGTTGTACAACTGCCACGTGTCGCTATGTAAGATAACGCGCGTCTCACATCTGACGGTTATACATTGGTTTGTACGTTTGGACATTTTGGGTGAGTTTGTATTGGAGTGCATCCCTATATATATATATATATATATATATATATATATATATATATATATATATATATATATATATATATATATATATATATGGATGGAGGGAGATGAAATCCGCTACAAACCAAATTTGGTTGTCCAAACGTAGAACTATGAAACGTGTAGTGCAAACTCATAGAACCTAATGGACCCGTGCAAAATTGAAGAACCATGTGAAACGTGTAGTGTAATGTTGTAGAATCATGTCAAACTTGTAGTGCAAAGTTGTAGAACGTGATGGACCCGTAAAACCCTTAAGTGTGCGCTGTAGAACCCCGTTGTCACGTGTCGCACGTTGAGACAAAGCACATCCAGATCTGCACTGTTCCAACGGCTGTATAACGTTATGCTACAAATCGATGTGGAATGTCCAAACGTCTGGACGTTCTACAGCTGTGCAATCTGCCAGGATGGAGATCGAGTAACCTCAAGGAAACCGCGATTCTCCATCCCATCTTTTATTTCTGTTTGGGCATTTTAGTAATTGGACCAAGAGGCGCGATAAAGAAAAAGTGGCGAATGAATCAATGATGCACCCAAAAATAGTGAAGATCCAGATCGCGCATAATTGGGAGATCAAGATAACGTTAATTCACTGAGACTGAAGAGTTGACGAAGATGACGTATATCTGAGATCGACAACGTTGTCATTGCATATTCATTAGATAGTAGAATGCCTTCTTGGTGTATGAATAAAAGTATTCTGAAATACATAAGAACACGATAGTGAGATCAAAGAATGTTTATTTCCTTTGAATATGTGAATCTATGAAAAAGGGAATCGTAAGAGTATTGAGATATCTACGAGAAACTTGTAACTATGGACTGTATTGTGCAAGAGAACCTGCCGTGCTAGAAGTATACCCTTATCCCTGTTGGACATCCAATGTAAAGAAGTCAAAAGGTTCAAGTAGAAACGTCTCTACCCTAACAGGAGGAGCTTTGTCATGGAAATCCTTACGACAAACGATAATAACCAGATTTACATGAAATATGAGTTTAAAACTTTAGATAATGTTGTGAAAGAAGTTGAGGGGCTACGTAACTTCCTAGAGAATATTCTCGAATGGCCAAAACTTGTGTCTAAAATATGTGTGCATTGTGATCACCAAGCAATTATTTATTGTGCATAGAGCTTAATGTGTAATTGTCGATATCGGCACGTGTCGTCGACACAACACTGTTAAACAAGTAATCTCTACATGAATTATCTATGTTGACTTTGTATGGTCAAATGATTATATTGCGGATCCGCTGACCGTTGGGTTAAACAAAGTTGATAAACATCGAAAGTAATGGGGATCAAGCCTATTTAATTAAGGCGTCATGTGAAGAAAAATCATACATAGTTGACTAGAGATACCAAGATCTAGCTTTAAAGGGATAACCTAATTGCACTAACCATATGCGGTCACTGTGGGGGAAACCCCGAGACCATTCATATGGTGTTAAATAGTGACATAAGAATGGATCAGGTTAAACTATGCTTTTAATGACACTTGATGTGGTCGCATCACATTAAAATTTCGGCTAATACTTCCCACATTAGTTGGTAATTTTACCAGCGGGATTGTATGTTTATTGATCATTTATACACTTTTATGCCTTCACGAGTTTTTGAACTCACATGTGCAGAAAATGAAAAAAGGAGTTAAAGGAGTGTTATGGGTTAGGTAATGAGCAACCTAACGGCCCGTTGCCCTAGCCGCCACTTGAAGACTCAAGTGGAGCAAGAAAGGTTGGTCACTCCCAGCATCGACGAGCCTTTCAACGGCACGTCAATTATCTCGTTAGCGATGGTGAGAGAAAAGTCAAATATGTTGGCTACAAGTTGGTGTAACGGGCCATTACTCAACCCGTTAATGGCGCGACGACAGCTAATATAAAAAGGGCTTTTTGACAATTTGAAAGACAATCAGCCGCAAGAGACAGATAGAGAACGACTCCAGCTGAACCAGAGGCGATTGTGGAGACTTCAAAAGGAGGTTCATCACCGTTAAAGGCTAAGAAAGTGCAAGGATCAATCACGACATCAAGCATAAATCATAACCGAAGCAACTAGAGTGATTTCATGATATTCGACCCAGAGGGGTTTGGGGTTTGGGGTTTGGAGTTTTGGATTTCTATCTCGTAACTTTGTGTTCTAAATTTTACTTGAATACTTTTATTGTTAACTCCGTAATTATGAGCTAAAATCTCATATTCATAGGTGCTAGGTTATATGTTATGAATTTCTTAGACCTTTAATTGATTGAATGAGTGATTTGCATGCTTGGTATGTTTATGGTATTTAATTGTTGAATACTTGTGTTGAGAGACAATTGCTATTTAATCTGAGTTGTGATTCTGAGCTCGAGAGGTCCGGTGGACAACATACCTAGCCATATCCAAGGGGTTTACTTGTAAACCCTGATCTCATAATAGTCTATTATATTTTAGCGGAGTTACCTCGAGATCGAGAGGTCTGAGAATAATTTCACTCAAGATTCGATTCATTGCGAGAGTAGTAATTGACGTATGTGGAGACTTATGATTATCATGCTTGCATATCGAGTCGTTCATGATATTAGATGCATAAAAATCTAGAGTTGACCTCTCACCTGTGATTCTTCATTTTAAATAGTTTCTCTGCGAGCTTGATCATTTTTATACTTCCCTAAAATCATTCCCACATCCCGCATATTTAGTTACAATTTATAATAAGAATTAATCTCGAAATAGACACCAATTGGTCTTTGTGGATTCCACCCGGTCTTATCGGTACTACTTGTGACGACAACGTGCGCTAGCGCGTTATCAGGTGTTCTTAGACTACTGTCTACGAGCCCAACATTACTTTGGGCATCGGAAGCCCGCCACATTTTTGCTAAATCCAAAAAACGAATTTTTTCATTTGTAAATTAGGAATAATGTTTTTGTAATTTGAAAATAAATATTTTCCAAATTGTGAAATCGGAAATCATATTCTACAACTTGCAATGTGGAAATAAAGTAAAATATTTTCGGAATATTTTTATTTAAGAATTAATTATTTTTCAGAATATTTTTATGTATATAGGGGAGGGGAGATTGTTTTAGCCTATATGTATATATTTATCATAAATAATTAAATTAATAGATTAAAATTCCTCTATATATGCATATGTAGGTATAAATGAACTTGACAAACAAATTTGGATCACACGAAAGACTCGGGACTTAATAATTAATTGTGGTGAGAGATGAAAATGCCACTGAAATCGCTCCCCCACAACCACAAGAACATGTTGAGATTATAAATTTGAATTGAATGCAACATGATGAATTATCACAAGAGGAATTAAATACAATACATGAAAAAGGAAAGAAAATGGCAAAAGCAAAAGTGATAGGTGCAGGTGTTATGGTGTTTGCGACGTTGGTATGTGTATATGGCACGGCGTCGACGTTGGTGACAGAGACATGCTCCAAGACGGAGAAGCCAGACATATGCGCGTCGGCCTTTGGATGCGATCCTCAAAGTGCGTCGGCCACGGACAGCTTGGTGCTGGCGAGGATCGGCGTCCAAATGTTGGCGTCCAAGAACGACGAAGCATTTACACGCGTGAGTGGCCTTAAGAATGAGCCAAACTATTGGGCCGACATTTCCCCCTCCTATCGTGCATACAGACATTGCAAGCCCATCATCGAGGTCGACGCCTTGACGGCGTTGGACAACAACAACTTCACGGGCGCGGCCGACAGCGTCGCCTCTGCCAAAAAGGCTTTTGATTCATTGTTGGAAGACAATGCTCCTCAGCTCCAAGAGGCCAACACCTTCTTGATCGCTTTCGCGACCGATCTTATCACCATCATCACCTCTCTTCCGCCCCAACCCACACCCTAATTCAATTTACGACCCAACTCATCATGTAATTATTTATAATATACTTATGATGTAATCATTTATAATATTACCTACAATAACTGTATATCAATGACTGCACCAAATTTCATTGCATTGGAACTTTCACAGGTTGTAGTAATCACTTTCACAGGTTGTAGTAATCACAGTCTGATTTTGCCGGCGACGACTATTGCAAGCCTTCGGTCAATGGAGAGGAGGCGAGAACGACTGGCAAAATTGTTCAGCGGTCGGAAATGAGTTCAACGAAGGTTGAGCCAAGAAACAACCAAAATCCCCACAATGACATGATTTTGAAAATTTTAAGTCTGGCCAAGGGTATTTTTGTCTTTTTACTCAAAATTTTAACATATTACATCCAAAATTCTAACGGTAGGTACTAACTTTCAATTTTTAATCGCTGAGTATAGCTTACTGTCCACTTTCAAATATGAGTTGACTATTTGTCTTTTGTCATTTTCCCTTTTCTCTTTCTTTCTCTCCTTCATATGGCTCCAAACACACCTCCCACTTCTTTCTCTCCTACGGTCCATCTTCTCCACCAATCCTCTCCAAACCTCCCTCTCTTTCTGGCCTAAGCGGTGTTGGACAAAAGTGTCTAAAATGACAAATTTAAAAATATGTTTTAACTTATGACTGAGTCAACCTAAGTTGTGATGTTGAAATGATAAAACTCGACCTATATTAATGTGAAACACATTCTCATGATTTAGGATATGAGATCTTTCCGACGGTATATCACGATTAGTGGCCTTTAATCTTCGCGGCCAAAACCTCGAGTATAAGTGCCGCCTCGCCGTTCACCTTTGTCGGACGCCATCTCCTCCGCATTGTAGATCAACTCGGCTCATCATCTTTATCTATTTTTTCGATACGATCGATGTGCTCGGCACAGTATTCCTTGTACAACCTCTTTATAATCTCCTCGGAAAAAAATTAACCATATTAGTTTTATAAATTGAATAAAACATAATATGTAACTATGGTACTTTTTTCTGAATTACATCATTTCTTAAATTTACCCTTTAATCCTTCCCCACTTAGTTCACAACGGGGTTCGAAAACTCATACCTCTCCACTAATAATGTAAGGCTCAAACCCCAACGGTGTCCCTTAGGGGGAAAATGTTTAGAATATATATAATAATGGTATTTAATAGATTAATAACCAACTACATCCTCGTCAGCACACACGCATCCACCTCAGCCCTGCCACGTGTCGTCCTGGATCTGCGATCTTACAGCTCTTCTTGAGTTTGTTCGTTTGTATTAGGTTCAAGGTTTGTACATGATTTCTCCTGTGTGTATATATTTGTGCATATATAATAGGAGAATTATTTATGTGAGAACAACCAATTAGTGTTAGAACGTTAGAACAGATATGAACTGTTAGATCTGTGGTATCATCAGGATGGCACACGTGTGATGTCATCAAGATGGCACACCCTCAATAATAACTTGTAAACTAAAATACTCTCTCATTTTCGTGAGGACGTAGTAAGAGGGTTTGGAGACTTCAATTATGGCCGGTTTTTGTATAATGGGAACCGGAGTCAGAACCTAGCCGATTGAACCAGTTTTCTTAAAATTAAAACCAAAATCGATCGTATAGTCACAGTTCTCGATATTTCAATTTTAGTTCGGTTTGAATTTTTGTTTGAGACCAATTTCGAGTCTAAATTGCCCACCCTAAGTGAGAATATCTGTAACAAGGAGAGCTAAGTAAGAATATCTAAATACCCATGTGTGATTTTTTATGTAACGCGAACGAAGTCCCCTCAATAAAAAGTGTTATTGCGATGATTGTTGACTTATTTTTTAGTCAAGAAGGATGTCGAGTGTATGATCAGGAAAGATGTCAAAACGTATGGTGCATCATCTTGTTCGATATCCTGTACGTCGAAGCATTACCTAGTTTTCTTAAATATGAAGGTATTCGGCGATTGTGAATCTGGAAGATCTCCAGCTGTGTGCAAGACTTTTGAAAAATCTTGAGTATGTCATGATTCTGGAAAGCTTCCTGCCGTGATAAAGATTCTGCAAAGATATTCGACATCAAGAATTTGGGAAACCAAGATCTCTAGGATTAAGGAAACCCTAATGTATTTTGTGAGTCATTTTGAAAGCTACTATAAAAGCAAAAGCTTCACCCCTAATAACAGTTGGCTTCTTCGAGAGAATATATAGAGCTCTTAGACGTGAAGGACTTGCGGGTTGAGAGTTTGTGTATTCTTCGAAGGACATTATGTATTAATACCAGAATCAAAAGATCAAGTGTGAGTGATTGTGTTGTTGTGTGTATGCGCGATTGAAGTGTCACGATCAAGTTAAACAACGACTTGTGACATCCGAGCAAGGAGAGCGCTCGTGGAGTGGAACCAAGACATGGTCTTGGATTCAGGAGGAGTCCCTAAGATATGTTTGCACTTTTAATAGAAGCATAGGGTAATGATTTGTGCGATTATCACCGATACTTGTATGTTGTGACTTATTACTTCATAGTAAAACCATTCTACTGGAAAAGTGCCCCCAGACGTAGGTGAGTTGGCACCGAACTGGGTAAACAACTTGTGTGTCATTGTTTACTGTTTTTGTATTGTTATTGTCTGAAACTGCTTACTGACAAGTTGTTAAGTACTTTGTCTTGACATTGTTCGTAACATCTTGTCTAATCAAACTAATCAGAATTTCAAAAATGTTGTCCCGCTAATATAGGACTTTTGTTGACGGTAATCACTGCACATAGTTAGTGTTGTAAACAATCATTGCACATAAGTAGTAGGGTGGGCACAATTTGGACCCAAAACCGGAGACCGAACCGAGACCAAACCGGAACCGAAACCAGAGAACCGGAACCTGCGGGTAACTGTTCCGGTTCCAATTCTAAAAATGAAGGAACCATAAATTTTTGGTTCGGTTCTGGTTCTTAAAATATAGAACCAGTGGGTACCCGGAACCGGACCGGTTCGCTAAAAAATCATCGAACCACCATCAATTTACATGAAGAATAGAGATAGAGTACGTGAACCGAAAAATAAACCGAGAAAGATATATCACTTATATTTTATAATTTTTATTTTATTAGCGAATTTTATAATTCGATTGAGTTTAATAATTAAGTCTTGATATGTTTTTTGTTATAATTTTTAATAACTATAAATTTCATATTTTGCCTAAAAATCATATCAAAATCTTCTAATTTGTACCTTAAACCTTATCTAAAACCACATAATTAACAACATTAAAGAATCGATCGGTTGTAACGATAGAACTAAAGAACCGAACCAGAGAAACGGGTCTAGAACCAGAACCGGCCCATTATATGATGGTTCGGTTCCGGTTCGGTTCTGGACTCATGCCCAGCCCTAATAACTAGGGCTTTATCAAGAATAAAATATTTTTGTGAAATTTATTTGGAAATAATTGTGGTTATATTATGTCATTAAGGTAAATTTTCTTACTTGAACGACAAGTAGAATTTTAATTATTCCCTAAGAAAAAGAAAATTGTTAAGTATTTCATTCCTATTCCTTTTAGATTTCAGATTTGTTGAGCTTATAAATACGTAGCTATGGTAGAATCAAAGATATATCGAAAAATCAAAAATACATTGAGACACGACATCAAACCCTAGTCAACCTTGTCTTTCTCTCTAGTTCACTCCTCCTCGATTACTCTCTACAGTCTGGTTAGAATTCGATCTCGTTTGTTGTTGTTGTATCCTGGGAGCGAGTTGCCCACATGGGGCAATAATCGTCTTAAGAAAAGTGGACTACCGTGCTTATACGAAATTCCGTTTCCATAGTTCTACCTCCATACACTAAAGGTTCTACCGTCAGATACTAAACATTCTATCGCCCGACACCGAAGTTCTACCGCCATATCCCAAATATTAGATATAGTTATTCTACGACTTGTACTGTGATATTATATAAATAAACATGTGTATGTATGTTGGTTTAATTATCTAACTACGTTTATGGACTAACTTCGACATCTAACATGTGTCTGTACCCCACACATCAACATCTTGTGCGACTATAGATGAAGGGTCGATTTCCTACTATGAGAGGGGAGATTGTTTTAACCTATATATGTATATATTTAGCATAAATAATTAAATTACTAAATTAAAATTCCTCTATACATATATAGGTATAAATAAACTTGACAAACAAATTTGGATCACATAAGACTCGGACTCGATTAATCGTGGTGAGATATGAAAATGCCACTGAAATCGCTCCCCCACAAGCACAAGAACATGTTGAGATTATAAATTTGAATTGAATGTAACATCACAAGAGGGAAAGAAAATGAGAAAAGCAAAAGTGATAGCTGTAGGTGTTGTGGTGTTTGCGACGTTGGAATGTGTATACGGCACGGCGTCGACGTTGGTGACAGAAACATGCTCCAAGACGGAGAAGCCAGACACGTGCGCGTCGGCCTTTGGATGTGATGCGGTCGCATCAAATATAAATTTATGATATCTATTACCCACATTTTAGGTGTTATTTCACTCTTGATGTGTAAAATTATTGCTCTTTATGTTACTTTTACGCCTTCGGGTATGTTTGGTGTGAATGTGCAGAATACATGTGAAAATGGTCAAAAACGAGCCAAAATCACAGCAGAATCTTTCAGAGATCACAACTTTCTCATATTTAATTCGAGGTGACCCAAAATTAAATCAAATCGAAGATAACTCGACGATGTACAACTCTCTAGAAGAAAGTTATCTTTAAATTTCATGGGAAGAAGCTCAAAACAGCACTGAAAGGCAGCACTAAAACAGATATCGGGATTGAAACCAGCTGACTTGAAAGTGCTATAACTTCCACATCCGAAATCCAAATCGAGCAAATGTTATATCAAAATTGAAGAGGATCTACAATTCTCGTGAAGGAAGTTTTTTCATTAGAGGTCTGGAAGAGGGCGAAAATTGTCTGATACTTTCGGGTGGTGTAGAGTTCTCATCCGAACTCCGATTTGGGCCCATAATATATCAATTCGAAGGGAATTTGAAGACAAAAGGTTGTAACGATTATGCAACGGAGCTGTAACGATGGTGTAACGATCGTTACACCTACTGTAACGATCGTTACAACTCCCAGATGCAGAAAAAAAATATATAAGTCAAACACGAATACTGAGTTTGGGGGCCGAAAATTTGAGTTTTCACGCGACAATTGAACACCACGGTTTGGGAGAGCAGAGAGCAGAACGCCATATCAACCAAGGAGAGGATTGGGGACTTCGAGAGGAGCTCAAATCCGATTCAAGGGCGATTCAAGTGCTGAGATCAAGCAAGCTACACAGCAAAAATTAAGAGGGATTTAACGATTCATATTCTTCAACCTTTTGGGTTTTAGGGTTCTTCGTTCTTACTTCTCAAACTCGATTTCTATATTTAATTTTATGGATTTTGGTTCTTGCACCATGATCATGGGCTAAATACCTTTGATCATGGATGCTAGGTCTTGAATTGAATTGTGATGATTTTATAATTATGGATTGAATTGTTTATGCTTGCTTTTTGGTGAATTAAAGTACTTAATGCTTGTGATTGGTATTGACGAATATTGATTACTTGTTTGAGTCACGTTGTCGTGTCTGAGAAGGCCGGTGGGTGATAGACATGCTTTAATTTGCCGGGGTTCAACTCTTCGGAACCCCGATTCCATTATTGTTGTGCTAATGCAGACTCGTGGTGTCTATCTATCTGAGAGGGATGATCAAACTTCTCGAGTCTAGGCTGACACCAATACCGAGAGGTGGTGTCAGTATAAATGTTTGCATAGGATTCAAGTGTGTGCATGAGAATTCATTCTGAAATTGTGACATGATTATGATTCAATGGCCTAGCATCCATGGTTTTCTCTACTGAATAGTCTCTCCCAAGCGTTTCTATTTTATAAATTATCAAACATTTCTATAAGTTACATATTTTAAATTACACTTAATAGCATTAGTTAAATTGAATTAACCCTTATTGGTCCTTGTGGATTCGACCATGTGCTTACCAGGAATTATAACTTGTAACGACCGCGTGCACTTGCGCGTTATCGGGTGCCTGTGGACAACTGTCTACAGGCCTAACAGGATGCGATCCTCAAAGCGCGTTGGCCACGGACAGCTTGGCGCTGGCGAGGATCGGCCTCCAAGTGTTGGCGTCCAAGAACGACGAAGCGTGTGCACGCGCCAAAGGCCTTGTCGACGAGCCAAACTATTGGACCGACATTTCCCCCTCCTATCGTGCATACGATTATTGCAAGCCCATCATCGGGGTCGACGCCTTGACGGCGTTGGACAACAAGAACTTCACGGGCTTTTGATTCATTGGTGGAAGACAATGTACCTCAGCTCCAAGAGGCCAACACCTTCTTGATCGCTTTCGCGACCGATCTTATCACCATCATCACCTCTCTTCCGCCCCAGCCCACTGCTTAATTATACCAATTAACCAACTTCATTCCTGTTATTTCAATAAATTTTGCCGTCCAAATCGTGACGTACGTAATAATTTATATATGCTACACATGACTAAGTTCCCTTGCAATATTTCTCTGTTTTAAATTATTAGGTCTCATTTCTGTGCTACAAACTACCACAGAGCCGTTGGATGTGCACTGGATGCGTGGTTTAGCGGCAAGAAATCAATAGTAATATGGACACGCTGATTTAAGGGATTTTGAATTTATTTATCGGAATGAATCGCATTGACATACGTCAATACTTCCACTTAAGTTGGAGCATGTAAGTTTGTAATGTCCAATTTGTGTAGAAACTCATGAAATCAATCTCGTCTGAAGCCTTTGGTGAAGATGTCAGCGAGCTGATGTTTGCTGGATATTGGCCGAGGGTAAAGATTCGAGGCATGCAGTTGCTGACGAACAAAGTGGCAGTCGATCTCGATATATTTTGTGCGCTCATGGAAGATGGGGTTGGCAGCTATGTGTATAGGGGCGTGATTATCGCAAAATAGAGATATTGTTTGTCTTGGGGAAATTCCAGGTCGATGAGCAGTTTTCAAAGCCAAACAATCTCACGGCTTGTGGCGGCCATCACTCGATATTCGGGTTCAGCGGAAGAGCGGGAGACCATTTTTTCTTTGACCGCCAAGAAAAAAATTTCGCTGCGAAGCAAGAAAAACCTCTTAATCTAGACCGATCTTCTGAAACTCAAGTCTTTCTACATATGGAGCCATTGTCAGCGTCCGAGAGAGTAAACCCTTTGTGTAGCCTTTAAATCACCGTTCTCCCCTACTCAGAAAACCTTCAGAGACTGTGACATATACGTCACAGCTCCTCAAGTAAGGAACTTCCGCCAAGAAATTGGGGAGGATCCGAGGAAGAATATGAAGCCGTTGGGGGACTTTGGAGTATCTGGGCACCCCACCCAGTCTTCATCGCAATAGGCTCTAAGTGTGAGTAAATTGATGGGAGGAGGACGCCTTGTCCTAGATTGCTCTTCAGATATCTAAGGATACGGAAGGCTGCATCCATATGCGGTTCTCGAGAATCGTGCATGAACTGACTTAGAATGTGGATTGCGTAACTAATATTTGGACGGGTGATAGTGAGATATAGAAAAGAAGACGCACGAGTCGGCGATAGTGGTAAAAAGCTCACAGTTATATATGTGAGATCTTGAGTTCGAATTTTGGTACATAAGATTTTTCCCTCGGATGATGATAAAGGGGTTAAAAGACCGATTACACGGTTTCCTGAAGGTCAGTCCAGAATAGGTGGTTTTCCTGATTTGTTGATCCCCTTACCGATCAAAAAAATACAAACAAGAAATAAGTATTTGATGTGACGACTAATGATATTCTTGAGTACTGGACTGGAGTTGGATGAGACGAGGTCTTTACTTTTCTATTCGATTGGGCAAAGATTTTTTGCAAATTTTACACTTAGTCTAAATAGTTTGTTAACCAAACTCAGCCTTTTGTGTCGCATCCCATTCCACATAAAAGCATAGAGAATATATATATATATGATCGAAGTGTGGACACAAAAGTGAGCGCTTTCAATTATATATACAAAAAGCATCGTAGGGCCACGAGAATAAAATGAACAATAATGCAATGTCTACTTGTTATATACTATATCGTTATAAAGATATATATACGTAGACGCGACAACTTAGTTAAATCGTTAAATATATATATATATATATATATATATATATATATATATATATATATATATATATATATATATATATTCTTCTTGAAAGCACTAATAATTCGAACATGTCCACGGCTAGTATATATATATACCACTAGGCCTCGCTTCGTTCTTGGTATACACACATATACATATATATATATATATATATATTTGTGCGATTATACATATATATGGCGATAAAGAGTCGGGGCGTTTCATCGGGGAGTAGGGAGATGACGACGGAGGAGTTCAAGAGGTGGTTGAAGAAATTCGACGTGGACAACGACGGGAGGATAAGCAGAGACGAGCTCGCAGAGGCGGTAAGGTACTCGGGCGGGTGGTTCGCGAGGAGGAAGAGCAAGCACGGGGTGAGGGCCGCGGACGCCAACGGGAACGGGTTCGTAGATGGCTCCGAGATCAACAAGCTTGTCGACTTTGCTCGCAAACACTTGGGTATCAATATTGTCGATTTCTATTGATATATATATATATATATATAACTAGTGTGTATGTGTATATATATATATACTCTTTCTTGTGTAAGGTCCTTGTGTTCTGATGATATTTAATGTATGAACACTTGTCTCGCACAATTTATTTCTCATTTAAGTTCATGTACATGTAAAGAGAGAACGACAATCAAGTACAAACGAGGTGAAAATGCCCGAACGTTCGAACCGGTAGTATGTATAGTGCGAAATGGTAGAATGTGATTGACCTCTGTAGAATGTGTAGTGTGAAATGGTAGATCGTGATTGACCCTGTGGAATCTTGAAAATGTCCGTTGTAGAACCTTACTGCCACGTGTCGTGCGCTAGAACAACGTGTGCTCAGCTCTTCAACGATCTCACGGTTGTAGAACGTTCGGACATTCTACGGCCGTTTGTAGCGGAATGCATCCCCATACATATATGGAACTCGTGTCTCTAGTTTATATATATAGGGATGTCTTCCACTACAAAATAGTTACTTTTTGCAAACCATACAAACCAATCACAAGGGTTGCTTTATGAAAATCTGCGCGCACGCTTTTCTAGCGTGTCCATAAAAGCTGGCACGTTCGGAATCGCCAAAAGTTCCACATACGCCCAAAAGTTCCACCTCCAGCACAAACATTTCCACGTAACCAAAAACTCATGCGGAACTTTTTGCGCTGAGGGTGAAACTTTTTGCAACTCCAAAAGTCACTGCGTGCCAGTTATATCAGCTTGAATAACAAGTCTGAAACTCGGGTGAAACTCGTGTAAATCTGGTTCTATATATAAGAATGCATTCCAGTTAGAACCAAAATATGTGTGAGAACTAACGTAAATACGCCATGTGGCAGGGGGAGACAGAATCCTGTTAAAAAAGTGGTTTAACGAGAATTTTGAAGAAAAATTTTTTTAAGTTCTTCACTCCAGTCTGCGCTGACTACCAGCGCAATGTCGCGTCAGCACACACGCCACGTGACGCGGCCCCAAGAGTTTGGGATTACCACCCTATGTATATTAAGATATCAACTTGAATAATAAGTCTGAAACTCGGGTGAAACTCGTGTAAACCACGAGACGTTTCATCGATTTTCTTTTTTTTTTCTTGTAATTGCTGGATTAATATGTTCCTCGACAAGACACAGAAATTCGAAAAGCGTCGATAAGCTAAAATCATTTTAATTATCGTCATCATTGTTGGAAATTGTGTCATATCGGGATGTGTATCAATGTTTATCTATATATATTGAACTTGAAGTAAGGAATCGAGTACCAAACTTTTTATTGAAAGATTCGAGTATTGGGCTCTAAAATATCCTTTACCTAAAAAAGAAATATCTAATTTTGTTGTCAACTACTCTCTAATTTTAGCAAAATCAGTGAATATTTTCAAAATTATGTCACCCCCTCAAATAAAAAATAACCAAAGATGAGTTTTTGTTCTCCCACACAAATGCATCATGCCCTTGTTCCTCATCATCGACCGGTGGATGCGTCGTGTCGGGAAAGGTGCCGACAAGTGGGGGCTTGGTCGAGTTGCGGACAAGGACGAGTTAAAAGTCGTAGAGCAAAATGCACCCGGCCCCAGTACGTCGGTGAATTTCCTGACCTGACGCATCCACTGGTCGACGACGATAATGAAGAGTGCGTTACATTTGTGCGAAAAAATACAACCTCATCGTTGGTCCAGACTAATTCTGACAAACTTCATCTATGAAACAAATAAAGTTATTATTTTAGAGAGACAGTTACATTATTTCGAAAAAGAAAAAATTACTCGTTTACAAAGTGAAAGTAAGTTGGCAAGTAAATTTTATAAGTAAAACTATAATTAATCCTTCAACTATCAGCTTAAACTTTTAATTAAATTGATCCTCTACTCAAATACACAATTATTTATTACAAAAACAATAAAATATGTAGTCACTTTTTTAAATATGATTTAACTATAAATCATATATAGATATATTTGATCTAAAGGGAAATTATTTATACATATATATTGGGTTCATGTACATTAGCAAAACCATGCGATTCCCTGACAAACAAAGTTTTGATGATTTATCACATTCCATTGGTCATTGTTAATTGCGTTAAGAATCGTTTTAGTGAAAGAACATATTTTCAAAAGAGAATAATAATATGTGGAGATAAGATCATGGCATCAAATCCTATAGCTAGATGTGGGGTTGATGTGATGAGATCAATCAATTTTGGTAGAGATGTTTTTTTTCTTTGGATAATTTTATTCAAGAGAAATAAGGAGAGCGAGAGCGTCATACGTTCATAATTTTACGTTTCTAATTTGCGTGCATCTGAAATTTTACGTTTATAATTTTGATATACTAGAATATTAGTTTATTTTTTTCGTGAGCCCGAGTTCATTTTTTTTTCATTTAAGTGTCTTAAATCGTGACTAATTGTAAGAAAAACGACACACTGGGTGTGCGGACAAGGTAAGGTGATACTGGGTGTAGTAAAATTAAAAACGTAAAGTTTAAGGTGTACCAAATTGTCATTTCTCCAAGACAAGTACTGATAATCATACGAGTAAACCATCAAGTCCGGAGGTGTACGGGTGAGCTTTTTTTGCCCTTTTCTGGCAAATATGATCACACCGCGGAGGAGAATGATTCGGAGAGCTCGAGATCCAGCACCGTGAACTGGAGGAGGTACAAAAGAATAGGAGAGAGAGCAAAAATAAAAGAAAATGTCTCAATAACATGTTTTTGAAATTTTGAATGATAAATAAGAATAGTTTAGTCATTTATGTTTTTTTAATAGAGTTAACACATGTCCTAAATCAATTATGTAGATTCAAATTTTCGAACCTGTTTTAACGTGGTTTGGTGGTTGGTATTGTTCACTCTCTGCATTTAGACTTAGGCTTCGAGTCTCAGCACGATATTTAAATAGATAGGTTTAAAGGATAGTTAAGAAAAATAACGTAATATTAATTAGAAAAACTCAGTTGAGTGCTAAGCTAGAGTCAAATTCAACTCAACTAATGCTAATCCATATCATTACTCTCTTTCTCCTTTACTAAGCTTGTATATGAAGGTAAGGACCCAAGGAATACACTTTAATTAGCATTTAGCATAAAGACCATAGTTAAGTAAACAAAAATATTCACCACTTGATGATAAAATTTCCTCCTTTGACCATTTATATTAAATCTGCCCATCTCGAGATTTTCACTAAAATTTCGAAATAAGATACATATGACAAAAATCATTCATTTTATTCAAAAATAATATCCAAAACGTTTCTCGTTCAGTTTTAGACACTTATGTCACGTAAATAAATACGTGATTGAAGGAACCGAATTTAACCTTTGCAAGTACTTCCTTTTCTTTTCTATAAGTAAAAAAAAAAAAAGAGTCATAAAAGTAATCATACATGGTTGGTGACACAAGAGGCCATACCCATTCCCTCATAAGATTGCTTACAAACTTACAAGTTGTTGTTCATGGAATCACATGAACTTATCTGTACAAAAAATACACTTTCAAAACCCAGAAACAGGAGACACACACTCTTCTTCTTCTTCCTCGTTCTAAGCAAATCTTCGATTAACAAGTCGCATCGCGCGTCGCCCACAAAAACCAGGCGTGTGCACATTTCTTCCATCAGTCCTGGCCACTTCACGCGCGTGATTGATTTATCACCAAGCTAGAGAAATTTGCAGCTACGCTATGGTTTCATGCCCGAGCTTAAAAATCAGGGAAAATGGCAAGAACATGTATACCATCACAATTTTGCAAGAGGGTGTTGCGTACTTTGTTAATGACAAAAATGCATGTATTTGCACAAAAAATATCAAAATTACCCTTAAAATAAAGAATGATTTTCTAAAAATTAAATATTAAAAAAAAAACTGAAATGTCTTTTGACTAAGATTTGTGTAATCAATTTTGGTAATTTAATTTTTTTAAGTTAAAAACTATTTTATGAAAATCTTATTTCTTAAGTTTAGGGGCAATTTCGTCATTTTTGTACAAATACATACATTTTGCACATAAAATTAAACTTCACGGCACTTTTTTGTCATTAACAAAATACACCACACTCTCGTGCAAAAGTGTGATAGTATGTGGCACATGTTTTTGCCATTTTCCGTATAAAAAAATTAGGCAAGAAGATTAAATCGAAGTTTACCTGAATAGTTACAGCAAGATCGCGCTAACATCAAACTCGCTCTTTGTACAGAAGCTAAGGCAATGGTAGTCGAAACATTAGTTATGCATGGAGCCTTCACATGAGGGAAGGAGGCGGCATTTTCCAGAAATTCCACGAGTTAAAATCTTCCTGTAACCAGTTGGAGAACGGTAAATAAAAGGCGGATCAGAGAAGAGTGAAAGTTTCTCCGACTATACATGAAAGGTTGCGCAATGTATGTACCTGTTCGGGCTCGGTGGGGGGGAACATGCCATTCACGAGATTGTGAAGGGAAGTATATGATTTTCTGTCAACGCGGCGATTAACAGCAACCTCACCCTGCAAGCTCAAATCCATCAGTAAGCGATTTCGGGAATTTAGATTTATTTTTTTTACATTAAGCAGAATAGCCGGGAAAATACCTTGGGATTGATTATAAAGATCTTTCCCATCGGGATTCCAACCTTAAGGTAGCTGATTTCATCGGTGTCTCTGTTTCCAAAACCAGCATAGAAGGGATTGCTACCTACGGGGAACAACGCTTTGATATCCTGGAAAACACGAAACTAAATCACATGAGAAGCCATGTTTCCCGGGTTTCCTTAACTATTCTTCAATGTCACCGGCAAACGTGAACAAGATTTTTTTCCACAAAAGTTTACCATTCATCGTGGTGGATAGCTACAGGTAATTTCTAGTCAAGTGCATCAAAACGTTGATTAGAGATGCAATCATATTTGAATCCCTCTATTCGAAAGCAAGTGTACTTCCCTAATTTGAATGTTCTAAAATCAGTGTCCACTTTCAATTTCAGGAAGTAACTTCTGCATCAATGACCATAAATATCCTTAAATGAGTCATCCTTTGATTTTTTTCATAAATTCAAGAACGCACTTATTTGGTAGGGGAATGAGTAATTCACACTATGTCCCCTGGTATAGAGTATTCGTTTTGGGGCACACTTATTATTGTTGGAATCAACTTAGCTAAAACTTTCTTGTGCCTGAATACGCTCACGTAGACTTCAAGATAAAAGAACCGTAAAGGAGCCATTCAGTATATCCACCTAAATGATAGTTGCATCAAATAGCATTTTCGGGATGACTTGTTCGCATTTTGGTACTACTTTATAAATAACAGAATCACCGAAAAGTTCATTTCATATTTGCATATGTATCACATAGAGCACTCAAATTGAAAAGGCAGATTACGTATAAATGAGAATGGGCGCTAACCTCTAAGCATGCTATCTTGAATTCATGTGGAGCCCTTCGTATAACTGAAAAAGAATAGCAGATGTTAATAGTTTAAAATATGCTAATAGTTCAACCATCTACATGCTCATTTTGCAAGCAACTGAAGTAATCACAATTAGTACAAAAATTGTGTAGTTATGATTTTTCTCTGATCAGCTTCGAATGTCTCAAGATTTGGGCTCAAGACCTCGCTTATGTAGAAGAGGGCTCTATTTTTGCCACTTGACCCAACATAAGTTGGTAAAGAGAGATACCGCCGCGTGGACTCAAACACCGGCCACCATGCCACAAATTCAAGTGCTTGACCAGTTGGACAAGCAAGCTATGGCTATAGATGTCTTACGTTGGGTTGATTAAACGAGACTTGCATTAAAAACTAACATAGAAATCAGCTAATCTAATATAATCAAGGGAAAATGACATTTTACTAAACTTAACTATTACTGTTTCACACTTTACTACCTCAATTCTTTTTGCTCTTTTTTGGTGCCCTAACTTCTATTTTTGTAACATTTTACTACACCTAATTATGTTATTTTGGGACAAGATTTAGCATCAAAATGTCCCAAAATACAAGTTAGGGTATTAAAAAGGAGAAAAAATAGTTGAGGTAGCAAAATGTGAAACAGCTATAGTTAGGTGTTAAGTGTCATTTTCCCAAGAATCAATTCCTTCTAATAGAAGTGTCAACTACATTTTTCGCACACTCATCGTTGATGACATGTGAGCATAAGTTGATGAAACAACACAAATATAAGTTACCTTCTCGAAACAAAGAAGGAAAAAGCCCGTCCGGGGATATAACAATAGGCCCATCTGGCAAACCCTTCCCGTCCTTTAAATGCCGGGGGAAACAAAGAAAAAGCTAATGAGACTTAAGGGGGAAATAAGAAAAAAAGAAAGCAATAAATAAGTTTCACTTTCATATGTTGATCGGGGAGTTAAAGAATAAAGCTGCAATTTTGTACACTGACCTGCTTTATACTGAGAAGAAATTGTCTGGTAGTATAAGCTTGAGCAATAGCACGGGCACTTAGAAAAAGCAATTGATACCCATTTTCCTGTGAAAAGAAGATCGTTACAATATGTCTCCATCGGGTGCATTATGGCGCGCTCAATAAATAAAATAACTACATTTCTCAAAGATTTTAAATAAAGAGGTGTAATGAACCTTAATAGCTGAAAACAGATGTGTAACACCTGTTTGACACCAGTCTATACCAACCATCGGCATGAACTGACCTAAAACATCCGATCTGTTATAACAATGGGAAAAACACAATGATCAGATGAGTAGATATGAAGCCCAAAACATTATCAAAAAAATCTTTAGCCGGACTATATCAACAAAGAGAGAATTTTAACAAAGTTCAAGTAAAACTACAGAGTTAGTATTTCACTTTTCAAGGTTCATGACTATATCAAGTTACAAGAGTTAAACAGGTAAGAGGAGAAATGGTTTTGAAAAGGCATCAATAAGTTTAAGCCCATATGAAGAAACTGGAAGAAAAAAAATTGATGGCATAATAATGCTAAAAGGAATGTCTCATAAGACCAGGAAAAAGTATGAAGCTTAGCAAATTATGAAAATAAAGTGGCAGCCAAAAGCCAACTTTCTTGGCGCATATTCCTCTATAGTACATGATTTGGTATAAGCAGGGAAGCACTGCACACTTTTCACAACACAGGGAAATTTACAAGCCAAGTGGGATTCGAGTTCATCATAACAGCTAAACAATTTGTGGTCAAGTGAAACTAATCCATTCAAGAATCAAGAGGATAATCTAGGAAATGAATACATATAGAAGAGATGTGATGGAAAAGAAAAAATAAAAATCTTAGTAAAGATGTAACCATAGATACCACTGTCCTAGTTTTTAGCATAAACTGTACACAACCAAAGTGAGAAGTTGAAAATTTTGTCCACGACAAAAAATCAGAACGAGAACTATTGCTAGGTAATATCTCCCTAGCGCTATCTTGCCTCATAGAGCCAGACAATTTTATTATGTCTTCTTCGTATGTTTGCTTGGTTCAAGTCTAAGAGAAAATGCAATCCACTATTCCCATTTCAAAGCCTAACATAATGTAAATGCAAGAAAAGAAAAGAAAGTGAATTGCACAATTAACAATAAGCTATAATTATAACTGTTAAAGTGTCCCACATTGAAAAAAACTGTGGATTTAGTGATAACTTAATATACAAGTTGGACTCTCCACCTAATAGCTTAAGCTTTTAGGTTGGACTATGTTCAATACTAAACAAACAAAAAAATAAGTAGCATAATGAAAAACTCTCTTCCAATGTTAAGATTTGTAATATCCTTACTTGGTAATTGTCCCATCTACATCTGAGATGACTATTCGAGTGTTCCATTTCCACAAATAAATTCTAGCATCAACCTGTAACTAACACCAGTATGAAAATCAACAAATATATAGAAACTTTCAGGGTGAAAGAAGTGTAGTCCAGCAAGAAAAAGAGAATCATAGGAAGAAAAATCAACAATATACATGACCTGCTGTTCACCGAGCATTCCAGTAGAGAATGTGAAGGTTATGCTGTTCTTCCCTTCACTCAGCTTCAAAGAAGCCAGTTGTTCAGATGTTGGTGTAAGTGACCTAAGTATTTTTTTTACTCCTTTGTATGTTAGTTCGCTTTTGCCTACGTCAAAGTCAACAAGGCTCTCTGCAGTGCTCCCTGCAGCGCTCTCTACAACACTCTCTGCAACACTCTCTGCAGCACTCTCAACAGCACTCTCTGCAGCACTCTCAACAGCACTCTCTGCAGCGCTCTCTACAACAATCTCGGCAGCACTCTCTGCCGCGTCCTCAGAATCGGGAAGTCTGACATAACCAGGAGGTGCCTCGTTATTGTTCCCGGACCTTGTAGTTCTGAAACCGAAAGGCCAAATTCTCCATTTTCCACCTTGAGTGGCAGGGGGTTTCGAAGAATCTTTTTGAACAGGTTTCGCAACAGCTATCGTGCCTTTGGATTCAATTTTTTGTTCGCTTCCAAATGAAAGCCTCCCTATGACAAGGAATGCAGCTGAGTATCATGAGAAGTAAACTCACTAATTTTTACAACAAGCACCCTTCGAAACAGGAGCTATAGAACTAAATGTTTATAATCTATCTGCATCAAATGCTTCAGAAACAAACTGTAACTTCGACATTTTTAACATATTTTCAGATCCTAACTTCCTAACTGATAGTAATTAGATTTTATTTTATTATGTATGTATATATAAAAGATCAGTCCTTTCCGCATCACTCAACAAACGTGTATTTGACTGTATATTTCAGTAATTAAGAAGCCGCCAACACCTTTCACAGCTTTACTAAATATGAACCGATTTCTTAGAACTGCTCAAACAAAACAGTACTCGTCAACATTTAAACAACCCATTCCACTGCTGCTTTGCCATTTTAATTTCTATTTAACCACTTTTTAAGAGCTTCATCTCCCCATAGTATACGGATTGGAAATGGAAACTTCCAAATTCAACAGCCACCAGAGGAGAAGGGTAAGGAAGGTTTTGTTCTGTATGATGAAGTGTTCTACTTTTTTCTATCAGCAACAAATAAATTGCATCAATGAAAGGCACGATTTATCCCAAGAAGGGATAAAAAAAGCCCTGAGGTGATACATGAGAAAAGAGAGGACATTAATAGAAACGGAATACAAACTAGATGTGCTATGGATGAAGTGTTCTGCTTGCTAAGAAAAAAGGGAAAATGGCAAGAACCTGTGGTAAACTATCACACTTTTGCAAGAGGGTGTTGTGTACTTTGCTAATGGCAAATTGGTGCTCTGAACTTTGATTTTTTGTGCAAAATGTGTGTGTACAAAAATGACAAAATTGCCCATGAAATTAAGACTTTCAAAAGTATGTACTTTACTAAAAAAATATATCTTCCCTTTCAAAATATATAATAGTTTTTAATGTTAAGGGCAATTTCATCATTTTTGTACAAGTACACACATTTTTCACAAAAAATCAAAAGTTCACAGCACCTTTTTACCACTAACAAAGTACACAGCACCCTCTTGCAAAAGTGTGATAGTATACATTCATTTTCCCAAATAAAAAATAACAAAGGATCACTTAGGTAGAAAATATGCAATGAAGTGAGATCGTTTCATACTGGTGTCCAAATAGAAGCAGTTACTCAATTCCACGATATGTATACGGTAAACGAGAGTATACTTGAGTTCACTTACCAGATTTAGGGCTGACAGAAGCCGAGTAAGGCTCCCCTGAAATCTGAGCATCATCAGGATCAAGCCGTTCCTTCCCTAACTGTCCCTCTCGCTCCGCATTTGAATGTAACCAGTTCGAGTCATCTTTTCCGAGTAATGTCCACTTCAAGGATCCGGGACTGGCATCCAGCGAGTGGCGTAAAGAATGACAACCACTGCTACTGTCGTCCAAATCTTCAACGTGAAACCACATATTGGGCACCGATTCTCCCAGCCTCCCGACAACTGGAGTCTTTGGAGTTCTTGGAATTCCAATGGGATTAGATATCTCACTTGACTTCATCGCTAGGTTTTCAGAGTCGGCCGATGGGTTTTCTCTAACAAACTGGTCTACAGATGAATAGGATTCATAGCTTGTACTGACAGACCTGTGCATTTCTTTGGCTCCGTCAAGACCGAATAAATGATGATTTTCTTTATCCTTGTGATCCGGAGATTTTGGCTCCACCTTGTGAACTGCATTGAGTTTATCTTCATCAAGGTCACCAAAAAGGAACTGCTCTTCTTCTGAACTTTGCGAGTCGCCATCATCACAAGTAACTTCTGTAGAGATACTATCAACATATATTCTTTTAGAATCGCCATCAGAAGATACATTCTGGTGGAGGCTACTTCTAATACTTCCATCCCCAAAAATTTTCTCATCTTCAATTTCTTGACCTGAGTTGCTGGAACCAAGTACAGGATCAACCCTGTGGATTTCAGAACAAGATTCACTTACTCTAGATGAGTTTCTGAGGTCCTCCTCGTTACGCTCAGGTGTGCAAGGACGAGATGAACGTGTCTGCTCACAATGATTCTCGGTGTTCACCGCTAACTCAGGTTGCTGAGTATGTGTATCCTGATGAAGATTTTTTTTTACATCTCAGTTAACATATCATAAATTCATAACGTACAAGTTTCATATAATTTAGAAAGTTATCAGGTATAATATTATTTATAGGGATAATTGTAAAAAGGTGCCTTATTATATCACACTTTTGCAAAAGGGTGCTGTGTTGTTTGTTAATTACAAAAGAATGTTGTGTTGTTTCATTTCTTTTGCAGAATGTGTGTATATATTATGAAAATGACAAAATTGCTCCTGAAATTTATGTTTAAGACTTTTATAGCATAATTTAAAAAAATAATTTTAACTCAAAAATAGTTTAACAAAAAAAACAAATTACAAAACTTGATCATACAGATTTTAGTTCAAAGATAAAAACAGAAAAAAAAAATTTTAATTTAATTTCAGGGGTAATTTCATCATTATCATAAAAATACACACATTTTTATTTAAAAAAATGCAAACAATAAAGCACCTTTTTGCCATTAACAAACAACGGAGCACCCTTTTACGAGTGTCATATTATGGGGCACCTTTTTGAAATTTTCTCTTATTTCTACATAAGTTCTTATCAGTTTCCTTATCTTCAAGAACCCTTGCGTGTCATTTATCACAGACTCAATATAGTTCACATGCTCTTATCATAACAGAGATTCTAGATTCTAATAGAATTTACCTCAGGGGGTTGCTCAGTTGTTGTGTGCGAAGTTTGTTTACTGGAATCGTTAAATCCATCTATCGAGCTGTCTGACATTTCACGGTTTAAAGATGTTTGGAGTCCATTTTTATCACCATCCATCTGAGAAATGGCACGACCTTGTGAAACACTGTCTCTTTGATTGCGGCAACTCTGCTGTACAAGGAACTGCTGGGCGGAACGTCCTTCACATCCAACTGGACATTGATACTGTGAATTGGGAAAAACGACACCATTCGCCTTTGCAGCATGATCAGCATTGCCGGCACAAGTTCCACAAGTCGCTCTTGAACGGGGACCGGTGATCCCATTTGCATCTCCATCCCGTTCATCGGTCTCTCTTGATGTTAAGGATATAACTTCGCCCGCTGAGGAAGTTCTTGAGCGAACTCCTACACCAGCTTCCTCAGAAGAACGCTTCAGTTTCTCAGTCTTGAAATCTTTATCAGCCTTGTCATTGCCTCCGTCGGTCTTTTTGGAGGGAATATTGGTAGACCACTGCATATCCATGAGGTCGGTCGCCATCTCAGCACGCTCCAACGAACTCGCCCTCGCGTGATTATTACTATCATTATTATTATTATTAACTTCTTTTCCACGAGGTGTTTGTGTTTCCTCTTTCGTTGTCTTCCGTCCGAAAATGCCCATGATTCGCGACTGGCCAGTCTTAGCCCTACCCGTGTCCTTCTCCTTGCTCATATCCATCGGATTGTCGCAACCCGAAAACGAATCGAAATTGCAACTCTTAGACTTCCTCTGACCCGTATCCTTGTGGGATTGTCTATTGGTCTCGTTACAAGAAGAAAAGCGAAATAATGCGGATTCCAGCTCTTCTCCCTCGTCTACCTCCCGGAGAAAGTAGGCCTCCCCTTTATTATCCAATAACATGTTGAAACCGACGTCAACGCCTTCGACACAAATGGTGACGACCTTCTCCTTTGACTTCAAGACCCCTTGAAACTTCCCGAACCGTACATACCAAGGGGACGATTTGAAGCTCCCATCTTGCTGTTGGACTACTATTATATCCACAGCTCCACCAAACGGGTGAAAGGGGCCGGACACCGTGTACACACCCTGAGAGATATAGCTGCCGAGCCTCCCCACAGCAAACATCCTCCAATGTCTGGATCTCTCGGGCCACCCAACGACTCCAATTACAAATTTCAAAGTGAAATCATATGTCCCGACTAATCGAGGTCTTTGCCTCAAAAAATGAATGAAGAAACCACTAGCTCGGAAGAAGAAAAAACACAAATCAGCTGGAAGTCAATCAAAATACTCTCTCATTGCAACCAAACTAGTATTCTTCCCACAAACCCACATCACAATACCAAAATCACAAAAGATTCAAACTTTAAGAACCCAATCGTACAGCTCATTAGCTCAGAACAAAAACCACACCACAGCAAGCTAAAAACACAACAACAAAACAAAATCAGACCCTCCAAACCCAAAATAAATGAAGAAACCTCTAATTCAGAAGAAGAAAAACACAAATCAGTTGAAACTCAATCAAAATACTCTCTCATTGCAACTAAACTCCCATTCTTCCCACAAACCCACATCACAATACCAAAATCACATCAAAAGATTCAAACTTTAAGATCCCGAAAATGAATGAAGAAACCTCTAGTTCAGAAGAAGAAAAAAACACAAACCAGCTGAAACTCAATCAAAATACTCTCTCATTGCAACTAAACTACCATTCCTCCCACAAACCCACATCACAATACCAAAATCACATCAAAAGATTCAAACTTTAAGAACCCAATTGCACAGCTCTTCAGCTCAGAACAAAAATCACACAACAGCAATGCCAAAAGAGACAAAAAACAACAAAACAAAATCAGACCCTCCAAACCCAGAAACTCAAATCCAGAAACAAGCTACAAAAACGCATAAAATCAATCAAACCCTCAAAAACCCAGCTCCCAAACACACATTCACATCCCCAAAACAACCCAAATGCGTACAAAATCAATCGAAAACCCAATACACAAAACACCAGCGAGAATCAATCAAATCGCAACACCAACGAAAAGAGGAACAAACCCATCACATTATTGTACTAATCAGTTCCCAGAGGGAAACAAAACGAAATGGGATTGACAAAAATGGGTCAAAAAATGAAATTGGAATCGAAAGCAACGAAACTGACCTGTGACGAAGAGGGTCTAAGAACAAAAACAGTTCCGTGATCTCTACAGCGAGGGGGAGAAGAAATTGGGTTTCCTCGGAAACGTCGAGACGGAGATCAACCGCATGATGATGTTTCAGGTCACACGTCAGCTTTTCCAAAATTTCTCAGACTTCCTTAATTTTTTATTATTTTAAAAATTCAGTTTTTTTAGTTTTTTTTTGTGTGTACGTGTAGATGGTAACACTTATGATTTAGTGGGGACTAGTTGGTCGCCACAGTTATTTCCTCCAGTTGAATGGACGACACGTGTTGTGTGTTCATTGGTTTAGACACGTGACTGTGTCGAACCGAATCGAAAGTCATCTGATTTAAACACGTATCTCATTTTAAGTCATCGATCCTTATTAGTTTGGCCTAAAAATATTAGGTCAGCAAAAGACGATCTAATTAATAAGTCATAATCGGCCGAAAATGTGAAAATTTTATGAAAATCAGTTCAAAGTAAATCTAGTCGAACGATAAGTCAAATAATAATTCAAAATGGTATAAAATGTAATAATTTCATGAAATTTAGTTCGTAACAAACCGAACCAAATTGAAAATTGATATGTTCAAAATCAAACCAAATTTTATCAATTTGGTTTTAGTTTTTATTTTTTTTAAACTAAATTAATCGATCTGGTTTAAAATCAAACCATGAACATCCCTCTAGCTTCAACTATCTTCAATTGTCTTCACGGACAAGGAGGAGCACGCGAGGTATAATATATACCCGTTTGGTACCTCAAATTCGAAATTGTGACCAATATGGTTATGCCTTGCATGCTCGTCTTGGTCCGTGAAGAAGATTTACAAATTATTTAGCGATCCAAAAGCCAAATTTGGAGGCGATTTCTCGTTTTCTATTCTCAACTCAAAATATTGTTAAAGTGTGTATATATTATCTTCATACAAATTATGTTCAAAAATATTCATTTTCATCAAATATGTATTATAAGAAATTATTTTTCATCAAATGTGCATTTAAAAGTATTATTTTAATTTTAAAAAAATACACTTAAGAAGATGAAGAGCCTCGAACCCTCTTGCTTCTCGCTGCCATGGGATTCTCGAATGTTCGATGCCCCGACGAAAGTGATACCTTGAATTAGAACTTACGATTTTTGTTCTCATTGTCGATGACCGATAATTTGTGTATGTTCCATTCAGTTTTAGTCATTTGCATTCATGTTTTGTGTTAAATTTGAGTTTATTCTTTCAGTAAGCTCGAATTTCGATAATTGCATTTGGTAACGTAGTTTAATAGTACTTCATATCATTGATTTCCTTAAGTGTGTCAAAGAGTTATTGTTTGCATATTTTGAGCTTATTAAAAGGGTAATATCATAAACAAGCATTGAATTACAGTTCAATCACATAAATATACTGAAATAAGATTTTTTTTTTATGATGACTGAACTTTCATCTTCTTAAGTTACTACACGGTGTTAACTGACATGATAAGAAGTAAACTAAACCAAACTCAAACACACAAAAGAAGAAAATCGAAAGATTTCAATAGTTAAACTGACGGCTTTCATTGACCGACAGCTTTTGCCAATCCAAGTATAGATAAATGATCAATCAAGCATTGCAATACTTGGCCTATGTTGTAATTACCGACTCCGTCTCTCAACATTGAAGACGGCCTAATCTTCTGATAGCGACCCTCTCAAAAATTAGTGCTAACTTTTAATTGCATTAAGATCAACAATTTTCGAATCAAGAGAAAGACTCTATCTCTCGATCCCTACTTAAGTTTTCTCCTAATCACACCTCTCGAAGCAATTAAGAAGGATCAAACTTGAATATTGAGTAGCTACTTGAACATTCACTCAATGAGCACAAAGTAGGATCAAGCAAGCAAACCGAGCAATAAAAAGTCATACTTTCCAAGGCAAAAGTCATATACAAAGTCCAACACTTTTCATGTGCTAAATCTCACATACATCTTCAAACCAAACAAAATACAAGAAAGAGTGAGAAACCCTAAACCCATTAAACCAAATGGTTTATATTTACACGTTGAAACTTCAACTCTTGAAAATCTTGGTGCTTGACTCCAAATCTTGATGAAAAACTACGATGAATCTTCGAGAACTCTTTCAATCTCCAAGAGAATAGCTCCAAGAAGTGGGAAGAACTTTAATGGGCACGGGCCTAGACAGACCACTATCACTTGCATTGCTTCTGACGTGCATTTTGTAGTCGATGATTGGCTAAATTAACAACTTGGGTATTGTGATCGGAGATTATAAGGGGTTTTGAGTTAATTGCATGATTGTTAATTAGGGTAATTAATCTAGGATTCTAATTACGTATTTTAATGTTTAAACCTTTCGAGTAGGCTTGGTTATGATTTACGCTCGTAGAGCATTTAACCCTGGTGGATTAGAGGAATTAGGGATTGGATTTACACTTTTCCCCAATCGAAAAAAGTGGATACAATTTAGTGTTATATTTGACCAACATCGAAAGCACTTCAAATTCTAGGGTTCCTAAGTCTAATTAATTGACCTTATCTTGATCTAATTAGTGTTAATTAAAATTAGTCCCTTCTCGGCCTCTTAGAGTGAGTTTTGGGTAGAATCGAGTTCGGTAACACTTAGAGAGATTTTAAATATCTAAGTTCTGACAAATTGCGATTAACTTGTATCCCACAAAAATTCCCGACATCCCGATCATTTTCCCAAGTTTTATCTCTTCTTGACACACTTTTATATTTGCCTAACTTCGCTTGCTAGTCTACTATTCTGTGTTTGTTAATAATTGTAGGTTTGGATTGCTTGGTAATTGTAGGTTTGGATTGCTTGGTAATTGTAGGTTTTTAGATTGCATGAGATTTTAGCTTAAAAGTTTTCCAAACACACAACTTGTACGCGACCGATATAAGCCAACTCTTTCGGGAGGCTCAAATTTATCACCCGGAGGTTTTGTTGCCTACTTCTGCAGAGAGTTCCGCCACAACTCCTCACAATGTATCGATCTAGGGGTGTTCATCTGGTCGGGTCGGATGAACCCGACCAGTTTTAGACCCGACTCGGCTCATGTATCAGGGAGTCGGACCCGAAACTCGACTCGGCTTGGCACTCGGGTGGTCGGGTTCAGGTGACTCGGTTGTCAGGTGAGTTGGGTTCAATCCGACACACCCGAGATTGGTCCAATTCCAAATTATCAGCCCAATTTACCCCAAAATTAATCCCAATTCGAACCCTAATTCTCGAATCCCCAATTCCAAACCCTAATCCCCAAATTGATTAGGGTTTCCCAATTCATAACAAAAAACCCTCAATTTCCCCAATTCATAACTTATAATGAAATAAAAATTGAAATTGGACTGAAAACCTTAATAATCCCCAAATACCCAATTTGAAACTCTAATTCCCAAATTCATAACAGAAAACTCACTATTCAGAAAACCTCCAAAAAAAAGTTGTTCTCATGGGTCATTCCCCCAAAAATCTCAACCCGGTCGAACACATCGATTCCATACTCGAATGGAACGAAAAAAACTAGCTAATTGGTTAGCAGTTTGAATTGGTTGTGTGAAGCAAAATTGTGAAATGTTGTATAAGAAATGGTGTTGCCTTAACCCTGCATTAGGGCACACCAAAAAGAAATAAATTAGAATCGACAAGAGTAAACAAGTTGGTATAAGTTAAATTTAATAACCATCTCGACAACAACAAGACAAAGGAAGGAGAGCGAGATGTATTGACATCAAACGATGCTAGTCATGCTCAAGGGTGAATGGTTAACACTAACATACTTGGATATGACCAAAATGCGAGAAAACATGTATTGAAAACTAAGTTTGACGCTCCCGCATCAAACTTGCTAAAATTCCGAGTTGGATGCAACCCAAGTCCTCTTGGGTCTGGATTTGCACCATTTTAGACTGCGAAGTCAGAGGAATGATTGGACTTGTAGTGGCTTAAAGCGAGAACGGATCATATTGTGTTTTGCTCGGAAACGAATGTAGAAGTGAATTCAAATGAGGATAGTAAGACACATCCCACTCATTAGAATCATAAACTAACGCGTGGGCAAAGCTAAAGAACATGAAAGCGTAATTAAGGATCGTTAACTTTTAATACAATGTTGATTGCAACTAGAGTATATCATTTATACAAGAAATAGAAATAATCTAGATGGATAATACTGAGAAAGACAATGAAAATTGTTATAGCATATGCATGCTACAGACTCACTAATCAAACTTGTACAACTAAATATCAGATAATAGTTACCCATGTGTAGGAGCTTGTTAATTGTCGAAAATCTTCTCGGATCTGTTCACCCTTGTAATGTACACCTGGAGAAACATTCAATATGCAACCAGTTCTGTCACACAATACTAACACAAAAATCTCAGAAGGGTCAAAAGTTGAAAGGAAAATGACAGTTGTGTGAGGGTAAGAGCCAAACCATTCTGAGGGTAAATCTAGAAAGTGTGTTCTATGAAAACATGTATGGACAACAAAATTAACTTTAATTGCAGACTATCACAGCAAAACTGAAGCACCTTGAAAGTTGTAGGATTGACTAATTGAAAAATTAGAGCATCCCCATCAGCTAAGTCATGAGCAACAGCAAACCCTTTCCATCCACCGCTAAGTCCTGACTTTCTGGCCAAGTATACGGTTGGAGACGCGTTGCCATCTTCATCGACCAAGGTGAAAACTTCATCGCGCTTTGGAAGACTACTTCTGCAGAAACTGACCGGAAGTCCCTGCACATCAGAATCCATCCGTTTAAGTCATTATCATTGCCAACGTTGATGTCATCACAAAATTCCCTGACAGGTAAACCAAGTGATGAAACAAATCCTAACTAGTAAAGGCATAATCCAATTAAGGCATCATCAGTGCCACCATTGATGCAGTCAAGAAATTCCCCAAACGGCTAAACCGAATGACAAAACAAATCTTAACTAGTTAAAGATATCCAACTAAGTCATTATCATTGTGAACACTCATGCTATCACAAAATACCCAAACGGCAAAACCAAATCCTAACTTGTAAAGCCCAATGCATTTAACTCATTATCATTGCCAACAGATGCTATCACAAAATTCCACAAACGGCTAAACCAAGTGACGAACAAATCCTAACTAGAAAATGCATAATCCAATCAACTCTTTATCATTGCCAACACTGATGCTATCCTAAAATACCCAAATGGTATAAAACCATTCTTAACTAGTAAAGGCCTAATGCATGAGAAATGAAACACAATGATAAGAGTACATAACCAAAAACCATTACCAGCCAGAAACAACCAGAGACATGAGACGGCAGCATGGGCCTAATAAAATGAGGATGATCATCCTCAAGAGTTGACAGTAACTTTTCAGCTCTCTCTATAGCATCCTCCCTCTCTTCCTCAGATGCATAAACCCGGTTCGACAAATCCCTATGCTTAGGACCAGAAATCCTACAAACCCCATAAAAGTACCAAAAATACCCAAATCAAAAATAACATCTTTATGCCATGATTAAACCCATAAACGGCAAGAAAAACAAATATACCTTCTGGGTATCTCCACACGATCAACCACAATCTGCCAGAAGAAAAAAAACATTCACACCAATCAGATTTAGAAATGTACAAGAACAAATTTTTACACAGAAGCTGAAGATCTGACCCACTTCTTTGTAAACCGTGGAAGGGGAATTTGCGAGGCGGCTTGACCTCCTGACCATCACCAGCTCCTTCGTGACCGTGCGAGGCTTGACCCTCTTTATCTGAAGATCCATTGATCACATAAACCAAAAAATGAGCTTCTTTTCTTCACACGATACTCGAAAGAGGGAGTGATTAGTGATGAAAAGTACCGGAGAGGAATTGGGTGTTTGAGATCTTTTGAGGGATTGAGAAAGGAGAGGTAGATTGAGAGCTTCCATCCTCTGCTTGTTCTCCTCCAGTCTCTGGCGGCGACACTCCTCATAGGTCAGCTTCTTGGGCATCACCATTTTCTCAGCACCCAAACGGGTTTATCAACGCTTTGGGCTTAATGGGTTTTGGGGGAGAAGAGAGATTGGGGTTTCTGTGAAACGAGAGAAATTGCAGATCTAGAGATGTTGGTGGCTGAATTGAATTGAAACAGAGGAAGAAGAAGAAGAAGAAGTGTATTTTTAAACCCTAAAACCTTTTTTTCCAGAAGTCGACCGTTGGACACTCACTGACTGTGACTGGGCAGTGATTGGGTCACCGCTGGTGATAAATGTACCTCAAAGCTTGTAGTTTCAAAATTTTACCTCTAGTGATAATTTCTCACTATTAATAATATTGATAGTTTTAAAAAAAATTATTATTTTATTTCTCACAATTCAAGTTGTTCATTTTTTATTTTATTTTATTGAAATATAAAGGCATTGTTGTTAATTTATGTTTTTATTTTAATTTTAATATAACCTTGTTGCTAATTTGTTTTTTTAGTAATGGATATGCATTTTTTTGTTTTAATATGATTTGTTCTTCGAAGGAATTTAAAACCATTAGAAATTTTTTTAATTTTCAGAACAATTAACTTAAATTGTTTATAGTTTGTGCATTATTATTCCTCGTGTTTATTAAAATACTGAAGTTTATTTACTTATTTTTGGAGGAGATTTATATACTTATATATGATATAATCTGGAAAATAAATATCAGCTTTATTTTCGATGGTACATATGGTTTCGAAACTATTGTGCTGGGAAATTTAGGAGAGAAGAATTCATTTTGGGGCCCATGAAAATGGCCCTCAACAGAGAAAATGGGCCATTTTTAAGGCCCACTGTTTGTCTGTTTATTACGACCTAAAAAAGGGCCCATTTTGAGGGGCTGCAGCTTTTAGGCAAAAAAGGACGCGTTTTTCACGCGGAAAAAAGACCAAAATTTGGGCTACATTTAGGCTTTTTGCGGGTCAGGCCCGACCCAAAGTCCGACCCGTAACCCGACACAAAGTCCGATCCATAACCCGACCCAAGGTCCGACCCAAAACCCGCCCCAAGGTCCGATCCACAACCTGACCCAAGATCTGATCCATGACCCGGCCCAAAATCCGCCCATTATCCGATCCATAAACTGACCCAATGTCCGGCCCATTTCCGACCTGATCCAGTACCCGACATTAAACCGACCCAAGACCTGACCCAGAAAATTTTGCCCCAAAATACAAATCACGCCAAACAAATTTTCCATTTTCCACCAAACACTATAATGATGGTCTCTTGATTCATAACTCGCATCTGAATTTCGATACACGATGGTCTCTTAAAGCTCTACATGCTCGCCTACTTTACAACATGATAATCTCCAAGGTTCGGGGTGATATAGGGTTTAGTTTTTTTTAGGATTTAGTTATATAAAGCTCAACAAATGACAACCATCATGTTAAATAAAAGAGTAAAGATTTTTTTATATCATAAAAATAATTTTTCAATCAAAATTCTGCAAACGACATGAATTGAATTTGTCGTCCTAAGAACAGTTTATTTTATATTTTAAATTATGAATTATGAATTATACATGGTTAAAAACATGTATTTTAATTCATCATGTATTGTAATTATTATGAATAAAAAATAAATGTTCAAGATTATTTTTGCATTGAAATAATCCTATTGACGCAAGTGTGCTCGATGTGTGATGGTCGAGATGTTTTAGTCTAAGCATAACCTTAAGCAATAAATAAATGAAAAGACATAATTTTCCTAAGGGTGCTAAATTTATTCGTGTAATTAACTGAAACAAAATAATTCGATTGGTGTAGATTTTAATATTTTTTAAGAATTTTAAACAAAATCAGCAGGAAAGAGCGTAGAGGGAATTGAAAAATCAGGTGAAACTAATTTACATGAACAATAAGAAATATAAAGACCTTGTTGGCAACTATTCTCTCCTCCAATACCCGAGTTGGTCTGACTCCACTTCTCTTTTAAGGGTATTTTCATCATTTTTGGACAAATTACACATTTTGCAAAAAACTGATAAGTTCACAACTACGCTTGCAATAAATGAATAGTTTACGTCTACTTTTTGCGATTTTCTCAAATATGTATGAGTGCTATTAGACCGACATTATTATATGAAAAAATGTTGGGTCACATTGGGAAGCTATATTGGTGAAATGGAAGTGGTCGGGATGTGTATGCTTCGATGGACATGTGAACAAGGATGGACAAAGTCCGAAACGATCATGTTCAAACAAAAGTATGGAAGTTGCACTGGTAGACGAGAAGAAACAAGAGCATTAATTATGATGGTTCAGTCATGTCAATCGTAAGCCCATCATCGAGGCACATGTTTGACGGGTGTAGAGTGATGTGGTGAGGTCGAGGAAGCCAGTATGCAGAAGCTGGAACACTCGGAGTTATCGCGAAAGTGTCAGATTTGGACAAAAAACTAGTGTTTTCGGGCAGAAACGGCGATCTGAGTCTAATTCATGGCTATTCCATGAGGTATGATGAATTTTGGCCATCGGAGATCAGCTAGAGAGTCAAAACACAATTTCTTAAGTTTTGGGCAACTTTTACAATTTTAATAGTTTGTTTCATTTTACAATAAATTTAGGATTTCCTTTTCTACAATTAAGATTTAGTTAGATTCTGACTATTTAAGCACTCTTATAAGTTTATTATTATTTACTTTTTGAAGTTTAATAAAAAAATCGAGGTTTCTCTCAAATCTATCATCTTCAGTATTCGCAAGAATCAACGGATTTTTGATAAAAAAATTCCTCCTAGCCACGTACGCTGCATCAGTTGGTATCAGAGCTAGTCGATCCTGAGGTATGCCGCCCTGTAGACAACAGCGAGCCGATCCCCATGGTGCTGATGTATGCCGCCCTGTAGACAACATCGAGCCGATCCCCATGGTGCTGATGATGATCATGCTGAGTTACGACGTGAACACGTTGAATTTCGCCGTGAGAACGACGATCTGAGGCGGTGGGTTGAATTATTAACACGACGAATGGATGAATTGCGTCCTTTCACCGGTTACCGGAATCGTTCACCCGAACGCCCTGACCAACGGTGGGAACATGGTTTCACGGTGGAAATTCCACAATTCAATGACAAACTTAAACTAGAGAGTTTATAGATTGGCTATCATCCCCGATTTATGATGATTATGTTGAACCAGATACGGAAGCTAGAATTGTAACAGCACAATTGAGTTAACATGAGCAGGTCATTCGAGGAAGTGATTCTCTGTTAGAAAGGGATGAAACTTTATGTTGTGTCAAATACTTGTTCTTAACTGATTTATACAACAATGGTTACGAACAATTTTTGGAGGGCATCGAGAGCTTGTACGATGAATGCAGGACTAAGAAATTTGAGTTGTTAAGTGGTGCAGCAACCAAGGTGCTTGATGAAAGTCTTACAAGAGTAGCCGAAAATTATTGGGAGCCTTACACATATATTGTTTCATTAATCAACAACGAGAACCTGATACCAGGATCATGTATCATCGATAAAAGGCTTGAATTCCAAAGTTGGGTAATCGTTCAAGGAACGTGTAGTTTGATAAGGAAAGTCCATAAATTCAACATGGAACCCGAAATGAAGTGCTACACATTTACGATCCAGCTTGCAAGCAAGGTGGGAGTACTTGATACAGCTAAAAATTCGGTAGGAAGTGCTACAAAGATATGGGATCCCGGGGTGGTTCTTCTTCTTCTGAGGATGATGCTACATGTTCAGATTCGAGATCGAATCTTCTCCATCCAAGAGAGAATGATGCGGTGCGGTCGAGAAAGCCGGTATATAGAAGCTGGAACACCCGAAGTTACCGCGAAAGTGTCAGATTTGGACAAAAAAACTAGTGTTTTTCAGGCAGAAACGACGATATGAGTCAAACTCATGGCTATGCCAAGAGGTATGACGAATTTTGGTCATCAAAGATCATCTAGAGTCAAAATCGCAGTTTCTTAAGTTTCGAGCAGCTTTTGCAATTTTAATAATTTGTTTTCTTTCCAATAAGTTTAGGATTTTCTTTTCTACAATTAGGGTTTGACTATTTAAACACTCTTATAAGTTTATTGTTGTTTAGTTTTTGAAGTTTAATAAAAAAAATCGAGATTTTCCTCAAATCTATCATCTTCGGTATTTGCAAGAATTAACGAATTTTTGATAAAGAATTCTTCCTAACACTGGTAAACGGGAAGATACAAGAACATTAATTATGACGGTTCGGTCATGTCAATCGTAAGCCCATCATCGAGGCACATGTTTGACAGGCATAAAGGATAGACTTATGAATATTTAGGAGAGTACAAGAACGATCAAAAAAAGACGTGGGCAAAAGTTATTCGCAAATATTTGATAGATAAGGGTGTAAAGAGTTTGTAATTGATAGCAAACAACGGATAAAGCGTATCCATGTGAATGACCCAATGTCATATGCTTTTGGTTCATGTAACCTACCTCAATTGATTGGAAAAAAATGCTAAATTGTTGCATGTCTAAATTTTCCGAAGAACTTATTAGGACCTAACAAGTAACGATTCCTAGGCCTTATCTAAAGAATCAGATAGGGGAGATTCTAAAAGTATATATACCTTGAACTATTCTTTTGGCAGTGTATATGAACATATTTTTAGAACCTTCTACGACATTTTTATCCTTCCTACCTGGATAGCGAGATCAATACTAATTTAGGCAAGCGAGATCAAGTCTAAGTGTCGCACGTATCACGAAATATTAAGAGTAGTATCCAGGGCGTGACATTAAACCCACAATCATATGTTCTATCTGTGTTGATTGCTTGAATGTGGCCAATTTGAGTAATCGTGTGAGTTGTGAATTCATCTCAAGAGGGGCGATTTATTACTCATCGCATGTCTGAAGATTCAACTCTTCAAAATTCCCATCTTGGTGCATGTCTAAAGATTCAACTCTTCAAAATTCCCCTTTACGGGCAACTGATTACGCGCATTTTCTACAACTATAAAAGAATATAAGAAAAAGGAGTGGACGAAAAGAATGGTTAAGATTTCATGAATGAATGTGATTTTCCATTTTCTATAAGCAAGACAAAACAAGTATAAATAAAATAAAATCTTTGTTAATGCCCCGCATCGAAAAGATATAATTCGGCCAGACAATAACTACTTAACCTCCAAGAAGGAAAAACAAAAAGAAAATTTTAATCTAACATTACAATTACAAGAGAGCACAAAAATTGGATAATTTCATTCTAGTCTACCTGTGAGAGTGAGTGTTAGAATCTAATATTGCACTAAATGTTTGATAAACATATTATTAAGGTATCAAGGTATCATTTTGAGTTTTTAGATAAATAAAATACTATAAAAATTTGTCAAAAAATTTCAATCTAAACCACATTCAGCTTTCACTTTATTCAACACTTAAATGAAATATAGTTAAAGTTATTAAATCAGAGTTCAATTTACCTCTCAACATATACAATAAGCAAATAGAAACATTTGACAGAATAGCACTAATATTTATATAACCCGAACATAATTATAGCACAAATAAATTCTCGACCGACAGTGTAATAAAAGTTCATCTAATCAGAGTACTGGTTCTAAAAACTATAGTATTATCTATATCAACCGACAATCATATATATAACGTCCAAACAGTAAAAATTGAGCACATTGTGAGAAAAATATTTATCACACATTATTATGTGTAATTAGATGGTATGCAAGTTTTTCATGCAGTCAATATTTCCATAAAAAACTAGAATTTATCAATCATCAAACTCATATACTATAGCAATCAATAAACGAAAAAAAAACATTAAAAAAAAGTTTGATCTATTTGAAACATTAAAAATTCAAATCAGAACTGTAGAATCATGCTCGTATGCAATGCGAAGTTTTCGAGTTTAACCAAGCTAAACTAACAGCGTAATTTGGTACTCTGCGTATTGTAATAATATACATGAGCTATATTCATGTTTTGCACATTCATAACGCTAAATTCTGTAAATATGAACGATGTCTAGATTTCTAGACAAAATGACAATCAACAACAACAAAAAACTTCACAGAAATTAACAGAAAATATGGCATGAGTTCTCATGAAATAGAAATTGATCGGTGCAACGAGTATAATCATGAAATGACCTGACCGGTAGGTTCGAATCCTTTATCTTAATCTAACTAAGTGAAAGAAATGCCAATTGCACAACATTTGCCTGAAACCTGAAAGGCTACTATTGTGTTCTGATCTCTACATTTCTTACCTTGTGTTTTTGATATCTAATTTCACACAATCAAAATCCCGAAGAAAATATGAATTTAATCTAATAATTGAACACACTCAAAGATAATTACAGAACTAGAAATTAGTTGAATAAACAAAAAGGTTTGATCTATGCATTAACTACACAAGATACAATAAAAGTACATATGAATCAACCTCTTTAAACCCTATACAAATCTATAACACAGACAGTATAAATTTTTATGTTAAATGTTAATTTCATAAGTTTCATAAAATTTATGATTTTATCATATTTATCCATTCCAACACCACATCATCATATAACAGAAATGGGATAACTTGGGGGAAAGAAATTAAACAACATGAAAATTTTAGAGATCAAACCGAATAAAAAAACTTTGTGAGTATCAAAATGGAACAAAACAAAACGTAAAACAGTATTTTAGAATATTTTTTTGTATGCGCACAACATAGTAATTGGCTACTCAACAATAGTACCCAAAATGGAGTGAAACAATAAATTTCGAATATAATTAGCAAAAAAAGACTGAATATTTTTCACAAGATACAACAAGGAATAAACATGTTTTGGACCAAAAATCAATATAAATGAAAAAAAACATGGTACAAACCACATTCAACTTTCAATTTATTCAATGTCTCAAAAATAAGTGTTTTATGTTGGATGCCACGCTAGATGAAATATAGTGAAAGTTATTAATGTTGAATATTTTATTTTCGTTATTTTCTTAAATCAGAGTTCAAATTACCACTCAACATATACAATAAGCAAATAGAAATATTTGACAGACCCAAACCTAATTCTAACACAAATAAATTATCGACCGACAATGTAATAAGAAAATCATCTGGTCAGAGTATGGATTCCAAAAAGTATAGTATTATCTATGAACCGAAAAACCATATATAACGTCCAAACAGTAAAAACTAAGCACATCATGTAAATAACAATTATTAGAAATATTATTATGTGTAATCAGATAGTATACAAGTTTTTCATCCAGTCTATATTTTCATAGAAAACTAGAACTAATCAATTATCAAACGCATATATTATAGCAATCAGTAAAGAAGAAAACATATTGACACATTACCACCATAACAGTAAAATTCAAATCAGAGTTGAAAGATCGTTCCTACAACAGTTTAGATGTTAAAACTGTAGAATCATTTTTTATCAGCGTAATTTGGTACTCCACATATTGTAATAAGAAATAACATGGACTATATTCATGTTTTGCACATTCATAACGCTAATTTCTTTAAATATGAAAGATTTCTAGATTTCAAGACAAAATGATGATTACAAAAAACCAAAAATTTCACGATTTTAATAGAAAATCTGACATACGAGTTCTCATGAAATAAAAATTGATCATTTATCTAGGTCCATGGTCGGTGCAACAAGTATAATCCTGAAATGACCTGACCGGTGGGTTCGAATCCTTTATCTTAATCTAACAGAGGGAAAGAAATGCCTATTGCACAACATTTGAGTCACGAGCTAAAATAATTTTGCCTGAAACCCGAAAGGCTACTTAAAACCATAGGGAACATGTCTAAAGCTTCAAACTATCACAAACTAGCTCAGCAAAAGTGCAAAACAATGTAAATATAAGAGTAAAGCGACATATTTAAAAAGGAAATGGGGACATGACACAGAGAACAACCATGAACAAAACAGAGCTAACCAGTTGGATATCACACTTAAAGAAATATAGTTTTAAGTTATTATTGTTAAAAGTTTTATGTACAACATTTTCTTAAATCAGAGTTCAAATTACCTATCAACATACAATAAGCAAATAGAGATATTTGACAAAACAGTACTTAATATCTCTATAACCCTAACTTAATTCTAGCACAGCATGTAAAAACTATTTATTAGAAACTTTACTGTGTAATTAGATAGTATACAAGCTTTTCATGAAATCAATACATTTTCTTTTAAAAAAACTAGAATTTATCAATTATCAAGCGCATATATTATAGCAATATGTAAATAAGAAAACATCAAAAAGAAGGTTTGGTTCATTTGAAACATTATTACCACCATAACATCAAAATTCAAATCAGTGTTGGTTTTGCTTATTTCTCTGTAGCAAAATACAGTCAATTTTACATCAATCAACAACTAACATATATGATTACTAACAACTGAAAAAAGCATAACAGATAGATTTTTTTTTTATATTCAAGTTTTGCGCATTCATACCACTAATTTCTTTAAATATGATTGATTTCTAAATTTGAAGACAAAATGATGATTAACAACAACCAAAAATTTCACGATTTTAATAGAAAATATGGCATATGAGTTCTCATGAAACAGAAATCTATCCTTTATCTAGGTTCATGGTCCGTGCAACAAGATGAACGCTAGGTTCAAATCCTTTATTTTGATCTAACTAGGGACAAGAAATGCCTATTGCAGAACATTTGAGTCATGAGCGAAATTGATATTACCTGAAACCAGAAAGGCTACTTAAAACCATAGGGAACGTGTCTAAAGTTTCGAACTATTACAAACTAGCTCAGCAAAAGTGCAAAACAATGTAAATCCAAGAGTAAATCAACATATTTAAAAAAGGAAACGGGGACATGACACAGAATCAAGATTGACACATATTCAGTTAAATCTTAAATCAATTCAGAACAACCATGGACAAAACAAAGCTAACTAATTGATCAGAATACACACTTAGTTATGTCTCTTCCCAAATTAATTGCAAGACAGATTTAATCAGCAACAAATTAGTAGGGCCATGGAAACCAATCAGTGATAAGATTCAGAATTTCAAAATGATCTGTATAGACCCATTTATATAGAACAAAGTAAAAATGCAAACAAATGAATCATATTTTGTTGATTGAAACCTTCTTTACGATCAAATCAACATGTTCCTAAGATTGTGTAGCAAATGAAACCCAAAACAGATCATGAATCACTATAAACAGAAACGAATTAGAAACAAGAGAATCATAGATAAAGACAGATCAACCTAATGGGTTTTGGAGAGTGACATGAAATACTCAAGAGCATAGGATCAAAAATCAAATTCTTTTGAACCATAATTAATCTGTAACACGAAAACATACATCAAAATTAGGAGCACTGCTAGAAATGTAAACAGACATCAAAATCAAGGGAATCGAATGTGTGCACTCAAAAAAATTGAAAACCCACAAACACCAGAACTGAAGAAGATTGGATTCAAAACGAAAAAGGTTCATCTTTTGAACAAATTTCATGAAGGCATTGAAACACACAAACACCCAAAAATGGAGAAGAAGAAAAGGTTTCATCCTTTGAAAAATAACCCACCTTTTCCAGATTTTCGAAACCCATTATAGAAAACCCACAAACATCCAAAATTGAAGAAGAAGAAGAAGAAGAAAAAAGAAAGTCAAAATGAATCCCTCTGAATACTCGACCAAAACAAAGAATCCAAACACAAAAAAGAAACCATTTACAAAAATCCCCAAATCAAACGAAACAACTAAAACACAAACCTGACCGATGGCTCTCTGAACCGGAGTGTGCTTCTGGTTCGTGGGTCTCGCCTGAGGCTCTCCTGAATCCAATTGGAGTGAAGAGGGAGAGAGAGAGATGGGCTAAATCTGAATTGGTGTGAAGCGTTCTGAGAATTTGGGTGTTGTTTGTAGCAATATAGCCGTTGCTGGTCTAATATAGCCGTTGGGCAACAATTGAGTGAACGGTGAAATTCAAAAACTCCAGAATATGACCGTTGGGTGTTGATTCCGTTTCGCTCACTCACTTCAGCGAACCCTAAAAAACACTCTCAACCTCTTGAGAACTGAAGAGTTTGGTTTTGTAATTTTCAGTTTTTTGAGTATTTACAATATTGACCCCAATATTTTTCAGCTTTACTCCGCACACCACATTTGTATTTATTTATAATTGCCATTACAATTCTTGGAGTGTAAATAATTAGTTCGGACCGAAACGAACTTGTACATTTAAACTCGAATTCGACTTAAAAAAAATACATTAAACTTGAATTTGACTCGGTTAATTTTCACTGTAAATACCATTAAAAATATATGTTTAAAAAGGTTAATTATAGATGATTATTGTCTTATAGGGATGAGGAAGAAAAAAAATTATTGTAAGAGGGTGGTTTAGGTATTTTTTTTTAAAATATCAGTCCCACACGTGTTCATATCGTAATAATAATGTGTCACGTGTTTAATTTATGATTAATCATGATGTTTATTTTACTTTATATTCATATGAAAATGGGCAACTTACACTAGAGTTTATACGTAGCCATCTTTATTTAAAAATATAATGTAATTAAATATTAAACGAATCGACTAGTCGTCAAACTAATATCCTTATATGTTGCAAGTGGAAAAGTAATAAGAACTTAACTCAACTAGTCAATAACATTAGTAAGAGAAGTAGCTGTACATTTATGTTAGAATTGAAACAAAACTATGCCAAAACTCTTTATTCTCACAGCTACAAAACAACACATGAAAATATTTACACATCTCCTGGGCCACTTTTATTCTGCAACAGCCATTTCAATTCAGTGATCAACCTCACAGTCTCGAGCGGCGCATGCATTTGATCGGGTTAAAAGGCGAGTACCTTCGTGCAGAAGCAAACGGCTGCCTGCTAAATGCAGCTGAAGATCCTACATCCCAGTCTTCGATGTTTTTGGGAACACAGACATCGAAAAGGATTTGACCGAGAAGGCCGTGAGCGTTGATGCTCGGTCTGCTAGGCAGATGAATCAGACCTTCCTTGCTCTCTTCGTGTATGGATCCGACATCTCTACCATCGTAATACTCCAAAGAGTTGGGTATAAGTAAATTACTGCTTGGCGCAAGGCCAACTTCTTCGAACCTCGGGTTGGAGCTAAGTGCTTGTTCTCTCAGACTGGAGATTGACTCGGAGATCTCTTCGTGGGTTCCATCTGCACCCAATCTTTCTCCATCGTGGAGGTGAATTTGCTTGGAATAAACCGCTGCTGCTTTACCGAAAAGCTCGGTCACAGCAGCCTTGTAGTGTTCTGGATATACCTGAAAATGACCTGTAATAAATAGTGGAAACATATATTATCATATGAGAAATGATTAAAGCTTGACAACTTTCCGGCTATGATCAGAATAACTTTCGAGGAGCAGATAAATGTAAGGGTAAATTGCAAAAAGTCGCCATAAACTTTTCCAATTTTGCAAAAAGTGGTTGTGAACTTATCATATATATTTTTTTGCAAATTGTTGCAAATTGTGTACATTTAAAAAAATATTTAAAAAGTATTTTTTCAACTCGAGTTCGTCAGTTTTTTTATCCTCTCACACGCCATTGATGTCCTTCCGTGAAGCTTCAAATCTAGACGAGTTCGGACTTTGGAGTAGAAATAAAAATCGGCAAACTCAAGTTGAAAAAATATTTTTTTTTGGTTTTGATTTTTCAAAAAAATATTTTAAGGGCACTTTCATCATTTTTGGACAAATGTACACATTTTGCAAAAAATGTGGCAACTTCACAGCCACTTCCTGCAAAATTGAAAGGTCAAATCCACTTTTTTACAATTTTCCCTAAATTTAATTAAGCCAAGATTAAACATATTCATCAAGTTCAGGAACAAACCTACATGAGGAGAGCCATTGCACTTGATGAGTTTAACATCACCTCCGAGATCTTGTAGTCGTTGAGTGAAATTGCATATAACTTGATAGGGAGCAAGCTCATCATTTTCCGAGTAAAAAAATAAATATGGAGCGCCCATGCTCTGCGTAAGAATAGAAGTCAATAATATGATATAAACTGGAGTGCAATCTTCAAGCAGCTGTCGTGTGTACTTACAATCGAGGAGTATAGAGTCTGCCAATACTCAGCACGTTGTGATTCGAACCTGTTAAGGAAGAGAGCATTGAGACCAGATGCAATTCTGTGTGCTATCCATGACACTAATCTTGGAGGTTGGGACATTTTGAGAACAGTAGGATGAAGAATAAATTTGGTGCCCAGATCGATGGTAAAATCTACTGGACTAGAATCATAAATATGACCAGTGATACAGCTCCTGACCAGTCGATAATCATCCTTCACCAAAAAGAAGAAAACATAAGAAAATAATTGAGTAGCAAAGTTATCGATCATAAGAGACATTTAAACAAAACTATATTAGCCACATTTTTTCATTCTGATATGCAAAACAGTTATCCAAATCTTATATGAAAGGCACAATTAGACTGTTGAAATTATTGTAGTAATTAGGGATAATTGCAGCCAGGCACACCTGCCGAAACCACTTCTGCATATAGGTACACTTAACTTTTTTTTAACTAGGCAGGTCACCTAATTTTATTTTTTTGCATCTAGGCACACCTAAATGTTGCAGATTTAGGCAAAAAGTTTGATGTACTTATGTGAAAAATGCATAAAAAAGATTTTTAGGTGACATGCCAAGCTAAAAAAGAAGTTTTGGTACCTATGCGCAAAAGTGGTTTCGCCAGGTGTACCTAACTGCAATTATCCCTAGTAATTAAGCCATAGTATGCTAAGTTCCCAAAAACCACCTTTGAGCACAATGACACCAGATACACCAAAAGCATACAAAAAATAAACAACGAAGTGTATCAGCAATAAAAGAAGATGCATACCATATTCAATTGTGGCTCGCTTTTTCCCTCAATTATCTGCAACAGAAAATAACTGCATTAGTGATTCAGTGAAACCAATGTAATTCAGTTTCCTAGTCATTGATCAATAGACTGCTTCCCTACATGAAAAAGAGAATTTATGTTGATATCTAAATGGATATAATATGGTGAATCCACCGCTTAGAAGAGTCTACCTGAAGAACCTTGTACATGCATGCTTTCGGACCACCAGAAAATGATGCAAAGACTACAGGGCATGGCTTAATCTTTAGCTCCTGTACATCAAAAAATAAATTAGCAGATTATAAGTTCAAGAGAATAAAGATTGAGCTTTAAACGTATACAGATGAATGCTAGAATATAAAACATCAATCTGTTTTTCAGCAGAAATGAATATTAAATTAGCAGATTGAACCCTAATTAATATGTCTTTGCTGTAGATGGAAAAATTGCACGACACTAACCTCAACGAGTTCATTGACAACGTCAATCGCTAGAGTTGTAGCTTTGTTAGGGAAGAACCTACACAGGTAACAGATGCCAAGGTCATTGTGGTGTATGAATGGCATAAAAGGGAATGATCGAAGCTCTCCGAATAATTGTTACGTGTAAGGTCAAACACCATTAACATATATTCTTACAAGTAGGTAAGAGAGTATCTACCAACAATATGATATTGTGAATGTGAAAAACTAACCCGACCGAATTCAAACCATAAATATCTTGAGCCAAAGGAACCGAATTTGCCACACACATAGAATAGTCTATTGTTATTTTGATCAACATGCAAGAGAATATTTTGAAATCCCAACTACTCGTTTGCCATATGGCAAACTAAAATTCATGCTGAATTGGTTATACAAGTGAATGAAACGGCAATCAGCCCATACGACAGAGTAAATTCTTTTTCTCACTTCCTATTTTTGACTATTGAAGATCTCATTTGTAACACAACACGACCCTCTACATCATCCTTGAAACATATACCACGTGGTAATAACTTGTTCTAGTAATTAACCATTAAAGCAGTTCAAGAAATTCCCGAACTTCAACTTACTTTGCGCAATTTGAAGTGGTTATATCTAAATATATAATAGAGCACAAAATACTAGAGCAGGCCACTCATTAGCAGTCACACACACTAACAGATGGTCATAGCAAAGCATAATTCAGAAGCACTACTAACATCCCATCATTATAACTAATCCTCCCCCATAATCCAATATGCTTTAATTCCAGTATCTAAACTCCACTGGTCCACTCACATATGAATTGGGTCCTATAGGCCCTTCCACCCCATTATGAAACCACTTACAGAATTAATCATTTAGATGCCCTATTTTGCCGACTACACTACTCACTTTTGGCCTGCCACTTAATTAGCCAAAAGGCAGCTACCTACAAACTCAATTACCCACCCTAAACTTTATACTCTCTATTATACAAAACATACTGCACTGGATACCAAAGGAACCAATCTCCCACCAAAATACATGGAGAAAAGGAAGGGGGAAAAAATACAATTTTGATTTTACCCCACATTCTTCCCACCAATAGTTTCTCCATATTTCACGCTAATCATCTCCAAGTCCAACAGTCCAATCCAATAATTTTCACAACCACAAAGCTGAAATCAGAATCCCCATAACAAAAGGGGGAAAATCACCAAGGAAAAATAAAGGACATGATATTAGCAATTTAAGCATATGCACAACAACTTCACTAACCCGCCAAAAAAAAATCAATTCAACAAAGTCCCTAAAAGCTCAAAACCTGAAAAACACACCAAAATCTATTTCCTTTCAATATCCACAAAACAAAAACACCTGAAATCAAATCAAAAAAAGCAGCTACCTCCAAACTCAATTACCCACCTTGAACTTTATACTCTCTATTATACAAAATTTACTGGTGTGGATACCGAAGAAACCAATCTACCACCTGAATACAAGGGAAAGAGGAAAAAAAATACAATTTTTATTTTTCTCCACGTTGTTTCCACCAAAAGTTTCTCCATATTTCACATTAGTCATCTCCAACTCCAACAGTCCAATCCAATCCAATAAATTTCACAACCCCAAAGCTACAATCATAATCCCCATAGCAAAAGGAAATAAAGGACATGATATTAGCAATTTAAGTATGCACAAATACTTCACCAACAAAATCACTAAAACCTCAAGACCTGAAAATCCCACCAAAATCCATTTCCCTTCGATACCCACAAAACAAAAACACCCGAAATCAAATCAAACCCAGAAACCCAAAACCACAATGAACCAGCAAAGCTCGAACCAAATCACAAAGAACCCATGGAAACTGAACTCACAGATTGAGAAATTCGCAGTGACAGACGATCGAATCCCACCCCAGAGACGAGTAGAGCTCAACGAAGCTCCTCAAGTCCCTCTCCTGACTCGACGCCCACGCGAACACCACCACAACACCCCCAATTTTCCCTCCACCCCTCTCTCTCTCCCTCCTCCCCCAATAACACCTCCCGCCAAAACCCCACATCGCTCCCTCTTTCAAAACCCAATTCAGCGCAAGCTCAAATCGCTCCTTCCCCTAAGAAAATCGAACTCAAGACGACGAAGACAGAGAATAGAAAGCTTCTGTGAACGGTGAAAAAGGAGACATTTTTATTTTGTCCACTTTTATCGATGCGCGCACCATATAATATATCTCTGCGGCGTCGCAGACTGGCCAATCAGAGGGTTCCACGTGGTGGATCTTTACAGAATATCCTTGGATTTTTTTTCTGATTTTGGAATGAGTTGGTGGTTTAATACGTGGCGTGTTACGGTTCGTTGAGTTGGTGAGGTTGTAGTGGAGGGGTGTGTAGCAAACCGCAGGGGAGTGTAACCTGGATAATTAAGATGAGATATGAGAAGCGGCCAATCGGAGGATGATTTTGTTGAGTGATAAATATGAATTTTGTTGAATTATTGAAGTGGTCTTTTTTGGATTACTTGCACAAATTTAACACAGAGCAGTCTGATTAATTTAAGGCATTTTCGTCGATTTAAGACAAATATACACATTTTACATCAATAACTTTTTAAGTAGCGATTGAAGTTGCGAGATATGAGTTCAAATCTATTAAAAAAGAAGATATTTTAAAAGGTTTTTGACAACGCTTGGAATGTACAAGATGTGAAGGGGATAGAGAGCCTGAGTTGTGCACCGGTGGGCGATTTGGAAGAACAATAACGATTTGATTTGGTATGAGCAAGCTCCAGTGGTCTCCCGAATTCTTTTTTTGCTGATCTCACTCTCTGGAAATGGAGGATGGCACATCTGCCTCCGACTGCGAGTGCTCGGTTTGTCGAACGCTCTAGATGGTCGGCTTCTCCGATGGGTTTCTTTAAGATCAATTCGGGATAGGACTTTAAGTTTGGAGTGGAGGGTCTGGAAGAATGGGCTTGATCCTGATGGTAATGGCATGTGTCTCGGCGCTTGAGGAGTCTTCTGGTGCAGTCTTACACAACCTTTACTGGTCGAGGCCTAATGCGTTTCGAGAGTGTACCTTTTATACAACAATCATGAAACATGGATGCACATTCAATGACAATTTTGTTTCACTCGGGTTTTGATTGTGTGAGTTTGAGAGCAGTTGTTTTTCGTATTCTCTCACTCGTATATTGTGTAATGACTTGATTTAATAATAAGAGTTGGAATTTTCTTTCGAGATATATAAATAAATTTTAAAATAGTTTTTTCAACTCAAGTTAATTAATTTTTGTATTCTCTTACGTACCAATGAACTTCTGCGAGACTTTAGAAAAGTCGAGTCATATCCGTAAAAATAAATCTCCATTCCCATAAATTATTGTAAAAAGTCGAGTCTAAATCTTGATATACAACTTGTCGATTAAAAATAAAGAAGCTAATCACATACTAATAAGATAAGTCGAAAATTTTTAAAACACGGTTCAAATTATTGTCAGACCAAACCCCTTTTAGTGTATGATAGTAAACATAATTAACTCATCTTTAATCATTGATTAACACAAAGCAAAGAACATTAATTACATCTCCACCACGTAAACACCAAACAATACAAAACAAAACAAACATTGGAATTGGCAACACAGTCTCTCTCACACTTTACTGATCTCCTTTTTCGCTGGGAAAAAAAAAGGCAAATGCTTCAGGGTGCGTGAGTCTGTGTGTTCACAACTAGCAAAAAGTTTCGATCTTTTTGTTTCGATCCTCTGTTTGTCTCACTGATCTACAATACCCACAAACGAATCTCCCCAGATTCTGCCCCAAAAAGCAAAAAATTTGATCGTCTGCTACGTGTTCGTGTAATTGCATCTGAGAAGAAGAAGAAGAAGAAGAAGAAGAAGGGTGTGTGGATATGGCGGAATGAAGGTGAAGAAGGAGATGGCGAGAGCTGGAGGTGGAGGTGGAGGGAGATGGGGCTGTTCATGGACGTACAAGAGAACCACTCTCGTTCTTTGTTCTGTCAATATCATTGTTGCTCTCTATGTTCTTCGTTCTCTGTATTCTTCTATATACATCTACAATAACGATTCCAAAATTGGTGAGCCTCTCAATTTCAGGTGTTTGTTCTTGATTGCTTGTGAGACTGATTTTTTGTGATATGTTTTTCAATGTTTTGATATTTGAAGGGCCCATATGGTGTTGTCTGTGTTTTGATTTGGTAATTTTTTGGTTTCAGTTGTTAAGTACACTCCATATCAGCTTAGTAAAATGGAAGAGTCTATTAAGATTAGGAGAGCCTACAAACCAGTGAGGCTTATTCAACTGGTGAGAGCATTTTGGATTTGATGTGTTTGCTATTTATCTTCTCGGGTTTTTTTTGAGATATCGGATTTAGTCAGGCTAATTTATCCTTTTTTGTGGACAAAAGGTTAAGGTATTGAAGCAGGAGCTTTCGAGAGGAGAATTTGAAAGTGAATTGTCGGTGGCCGCGAAGCAGATGATAACAGATGAGATTTTGGAGAGATTGAAGAGACTTAACTCTAGCGCAAAGTCGCATGAGCAGCGAGGTTGGTGAATATGCTCTTGTTGTGCACTTTCTTGATTTTGATGATGGATAACTATTAGCTGTAGATACAGACATGTATATATGATCTCTTTCTCTTGGTTGGAAGAAGTCGCTGTTGGGGGTTGAAGTATTTGGCAGAAAACGGGGATTTGTTTTTGCAAGAAAATTTCGACGGTCATGGAAATGCATTGGCAGCGAGAAGTCTCTTGAATAGGCTTTTTTAGTTATAAATTCCAAAGTGAATGAAGTAGGCTAGAAGGGTTGTGATGGAAATCGGCAAGGAGAACTAATAAATTGGATAGGGTTAAAAATATAATATTTATATCAATATCAGGGTAATATGGTGAATTTAGAAGGAAATCTAAAAGGGTGTCTTGGAGTTGGATGATATACATGAATGATGAATCTGAATTAGACCTAAATGCTTGTTGAGATTTGATGGAATCTTGTGGTGTGTAGACAAGAGGCTTGCATTAGCTGAGATGTGCTAAGTTTAGTTTCTTCTGTGTTTGTTATAACGTGGGTGCTCTCCATCTCATCCTACGCAAAAGTTCATTCTCTTCGTCTGTTACGTATGATCCATTTAGGGGCATGTCTTATTTGTTTCTTCTTTTTGAAATATTCAATCTTCTGGTTTTGTTGCGTATCTGTCAATAGCCTGGCGGATGGTATCTAAGAAGTTTTCTGATAGCTTCGTTGAAGTAAATTATGTTCACTGCCAGTCGTCGTGGTTTATTTTTGGTCAGTGCAAAATATTTTTTTTTGGATTCTATCATCAAATAACCATGATTTAAATTAATCTACCGGTTATGATGAGTGACTACTTGTACAGCACGTGGACATGATGTTATATGGAGCTGAACTCAATAATTGTTGAAATTGCTCGTGACTTCATAGGCCTATTATTTGCAAATATGACTTCATTCCCGTCCTTGTATTGACTAATGAGTGAAACCCTTTACGAAAAATTTAACTCAGTTCTCTGTCGAACACAATTCTGTAGGATAATTTTAGCTTTCTAACATTTTCTAATGTCTATTCAACTAAACTGTACCGTTTTGAATTTTCAAAGTACTTGGTGAGCATCTTTATTTGGCTCATTTTGGGTACTTATTGTGTTGCTACTTTTTTGTTAATAAACAGAAGCGGTTGAAAGCTGGCGTAAGGAAAAGATAGATTCACTCCGAGCAAGGTTTTCGAATTCAACCGTTATACCAGAGGAAGCTGGTATGTTTTCCCCTGCACTTAAGAACCGTGTCTTTTGGCACAAATAGAAATAGAGATTTAAGATCAGTTATGCTGAAACTTATAACGCTCTCCAAAACCATTTTTTGACCACATTTGTCTTTGGTATGATTTTTTATTTATATATATAGGCATCCTAAAAAAAGCCCTAGAGTCTAAGTGGGAAGTGCTGAAGGAAGAAATTGGCCTGTGGATACCTGATGTTGTCGCCCACGAGGAACACGACGATAAACCAGAGGGTGAAGAAGAGATCGGTAATCGGTTAATTTACCTCGTGTTTACTTATCTGCCACGAAATCAGATCAGTTTATTCAGGACTTATTGGTTCAAAATGTGTTTAGATACATGATTATGAAATAATATCCATAATATTCAATTCGGTTACTTATTCTCTCCAGAGGAGGACCCATTACCGGGCAGGCCAGTTCCTCCAGAGTGCAATGCTGAGCTTCATACTGACTATGATGGTGTGGCCGTGAGATGGGGACTAACACACCATAGAGAGAGCGCCACGGACTGTTGTCAAGCTTGCTTGAACCAAGCCAAAAAGGCCAACCCAGATCAAAAGAAATGCAACATATGGGTTTACTGCCCTTCTGAGTCGGGATGCTATTCACCAGATAAGTATGAACACAAGCTTAACGAGTGCTGGCTGAAATATGTAAGTACCTGTCTACTACCTTTTATTAGTATGATACTTTGGTTGTTGGAAGTTGATTGACCTGAACTCAATTCAATATCATGTTTTTCTGATGTCAAATGCAGGCAGAACAACCGAAACTGAATTTTAAGGACAATTATTCGGAATCTTACAGGGACTCCCACCCGAAAGCACCTCTGATTGTTCCGTGGGTCTCAGGTGTTATTAGAGCGTGATTGAGCAAAAGAAAGGCAATCACTATAAGCAAGTACTCATGAACTGCGAAATTTTTGCAAGCATTTTTCTCTAAAACCTTTCTGGTGCTTTTTTGAGGAAAGACGGGGGAGAGGAGGGGAAATTGCTCTTTGGGAGGCATCAAGTCATTTTTGGTATTTTTGAAGGTTAAGATTTTAGTATCGCGGGCGAGACTCAAACTCTGATTACCAGGCCACAAGTTCAAGCGCTTGACCACCCGGTGCGAAAGATTAGTTTTATGGTTAGAGATTGGAGAAATGCTTCCTTTTGTGGCTTGAACGTGGGAAACAACAATTGGATATGTAAATGGGATGAGGAATTTTGGTTACCATTTTGTTGCTAATTTGAAATGTTAAGCATTGGTTGTTCCTGCTGCTGCTGCTGCTGTTTTTTTTTTTTTTTTGTATTTGGTCGAATGACTCTTATGCTGCGTTTGGAGGGCAATGAGTAGGGATGTAATCGAGTCGAATCAGGTATGAACCCGGTTTTGAAAAATATTTGCATTGTTCAAACGAGATTGCAAAAACTTACATTTTATTTTGGTGAACAATTTTGATTCTGGCCATCTAAGATAAGGTGGAGATGAACTCGACCAAAAATTAAAGAGAAATCTAGTCGGAGGGCCATTGGAGTCGCTGGGAACTTTTATATCAAAATGACCTCATTTTGTAATTTTAATGGTTAGTTAAGGATGATATTATAAATTTTTGTTCATAAAATTAACATAATGATAACATTGAATAGTTAAAATTGTTAAATGCAAATGACGTATAGTTAAACGAGATAACATGTATTTTCCCACGCTATAATTAAATTAAAATAAATGATGAACACACGGACTGACAAGTCTATCAAATTTCAAAAGATTAAATTCAAAATCGATTGATTTATTAAACAAACTGAACTTTAAGCTTGAATTCAAATCACGGCTTAGGTCGAATATTTAACAAACCAACCGAGTTTGAATCTTAAGAAGCATGGAAAATATTGAATTTGCTAGAAACTAGTTCTCCCGTAAATCTCACATGTCTTGCTAGCATTATCAAAAATATCAAATCAAGCCAACGCGTTAAAGAAAACCGATAGTTGTGCTTATTTTGGGGTGAGGTGTGAGCATATAAATACTTCACCGGTACAGACAATTTATTTGCCCTGAAAATACAACAAAAACAGTTTTCTTGGAGATAAGTCTCCGACCGTTACATGACATGATTTCACAAGAAATTTGCAATCTTTCATCAACTATGATCGCTGCTCAACGTATGATCCAGAAAGCCCAGAAGTTCCAAGAACCGTAACCTGCAAAAAATAATCATAATTGAACAGATTAGATAAGCATGCGACCAGTCCCACTGTCCCAATATAAGCGTCTCATCTCCCAGCTAATTAGTCACGGATTACCAATATATGACAATTTGAGTACAGACTTGGGAGCACATGAGAATTAATGATGCGAAGTCAAACACAAGAACTTGATTTGCTAATTCTTGCAAATAGTCAGATAGATGAAGGGGGTATATGCAAACTTCATGATCATGAAAGAATATAAACTTCGGTTTAGTTTTTGTATGCATGCAGCAATCAATAGTAACCACTGCAAGACCAGAACGGGTGAATAGATACTTCGATAATGATCCCTATTATATGCCCCCCTACGAGGGCAGATTAGTCAAGTTGACTAATAGTTTTATGCTGGTCTTAAATTTTTTTTATTGGCTATGTTGGTCTTAATTAACAGCACTTTATTGTATCAATGCCACATGCACAAGCCAAAAGTGTTCACAATACAGTGCATATACAACCAAATATGATCATTCATTTATTTTTTAATTTTCTAATTAAGATGATATCTGGTTCCAGTCCGTTTCCCACCAACATACACAGCTACAAAATATTAACGATGTAGTACATGATTTTCCAATTACGAATCTTCTTATCACACACCAAACTGGAATGTGTACGTAACGATATATCACCATGCACTTCTGTTTGTGCTTATTATTTTCCAAAAGATGCAGGGATGGAAACTTCGTAGGATATGATGTCACTAGGATGAATCAAGAATGAATGATATGAAACTCATGCATTCCTGGTTATCTCCGGAGGAGTAGCAAAATCAATCATTCTAAGAATTGAGCATCATGCAAAAATTATAAATAGTGAAAAAAGTAAAAACTTAATACCTTTCCCCACTCTGCACCAAGGCCGCTGCATCTCATCTTCAAGTAGATCATCTTTGCCCCCAACTCTGACTCAACTTTTTTGCGCAGATAGGTCTCTTCAGGTCCAAATGCATCCAAATAACTAGAATACCGTTGGTAAGCAGTACGAAGTGCATCCACAAAATCCTTGGGCAGGGCCTTTACATTCTACAAAATTAACTCAACCTGTAAGAGTATAAGACAAGAGAGAGAGAAAGAAAACACATCCTCAACTGATATAAAGTTATAATACCTCTCCACTCAATCCAATGCTGTCATCTAGTTCAGCCTTCAATGACATCAGAATCCCGCCAAATTCCTCCACTGCCTCTGCTGCACGGAAAACATTTTTCAAGGCCTCCTGGCCAGCCCTGTCATCTGTAGTCTTAGACAATGCTTTTTTTGCATCACGAACGACAGAACCGGGGATCTCATCCCAATCTATAGCCATTAATTCCTTGAAAACACCGTAAACTTCTTCATCTTTTATGGAGGGCATGTTAGATATATCATGACTGAAAGAACGTGTACTGCTTAAGCCCAAAGCAAAAGGGCGCTTGCAATCTGTTTGATTCGCCTCACGGAAAACAAGCCAAAAATTACAACTAGAAAATGTAAAACTATATAACATTAGTATGACTAAGCAGTCTCTACCAGCGATGCTCCCAATTATAATTTATATTAGGCTGAGAAGTAACTTGGAGATAAAATGAGTTAATGTAACAAAACTCTCTAAGGGGCACCTCTAACTATTCATTTCCATACGGGAAAACCAAATAAGTCATAAAGCTTTACCTTTCATAGATATATGTCCTCCTTAGGGGGCAATTTCAATCCTTACAGACAAAGGTCATATTTTTAATAGTTTGGAACCATACAAACATTCAATACAAGCTTTATTCCCCATTTGTAGATCAACAAATTCATGTTTTTTCAGAAAATCAAAACAAATGACAACATACAAAATTTAATCAAGATTAAACTACCAAGTGAAAATTTCCAAACACAATAAATTTATATAAAGAACCTATCACATCAGTAAATCGTGTAAAATCAAAGGCAAAATCATAATAGACACGATAATACCCACCCATAACATCTGCAGTAAACCAATTGCAATTACACAAAGTATAATCAAACTTTCTTCCAATACAGCCAGACGAGTACCATCTAAATCAAAACCTTAATATCATCCGATATATGCTGAAAACACTGAAATCTTCTGATTTTCAAAACAAGGAGCATAGCATCAAAATTCCAAACCAGGTACAAAAGCACAATCACATATCAATCAAAACCAGTAATGAATCAAATCATGATTTCACAACTAAAACACCAATTATTCAGCTGAAACTCAATAATTCAATCCTCCAGAGCTGACCACTCCATTCTAGGGTGAAATTCACACCAGAAATCAACAATCGAACGACACAAGATCCTTCTATCAGTCTCAAATTTCGAATCGAAACGAATCATTTCTCATTCACATAAATACACAAAATAGGCACAAAAGCACGAACACGTACCAATCAAAACATGTAACGAATCAAATCACGATTTCACAACTAAAACACAATTTATTCAGCTGAAACTCACAAATTCTAGGGTGAAATTCACCAGAAATCACCAATTGAACAACACGAGATCCTTCCATCAGTCTCAGTCTCAGATTCGAATCGGATCATTTCTCGTTCACATAAATACAGAAATTAAAGTGATAGTCAAGTACCGGAAGTGGCGCGGTGGGGAGGCGCGGGCAGGGCGGAGGGGGACGGGTTGAGGAGGGCGCGCACGGCGGAGAGGTGGCGGAGCTGGCGGTGGTTGGCGGCGGAGATTCGGTTGGATCCGAGACGGAGTGCTCGCGATACGGATCTCAGTAGCAACATCTTCTCCATCTCTCTCTCTCTCTCGATCGATCGATCGAAGCTCTGAAGAAAAATAAAAGCTCAGGACGGAACGTGACAGACACACGGCGATGAGGGAGTGTGAATTAGTAGGGGTTGGCATGGTTTTAGAACCGAACCGAACCGAATCGAACCGGACTGGACCATTCATTTTTTCACGAAGTTCTGACTGCAGTTCTTAAGTTTGATTTTTTTTTTTTTTACTCGTTTTGAAACGGTTAATTTTTAATTGTTAATATATGCTCGATCTATAGAGCGAATTAAATGAATTCGAGCTACCAAATATAGTAAAATAAGGGTTTAAGGGCATTTTAGACTATTTTAAACTCAACCCTTAATGAAATTTTGTAACGAGAGTTTATGTGTGATTTAGACAACCTAATACTCAACCTCCTAAAATAATCATGTAACGAGGTATTTGAATATCTTAGACAATCTAAAACTCAACACCTTAAAAAAAATAAATGTATAGCGAATGTTAAATTTAAGACAATCTAAAACTCAACACTTCAGAAAAAATGTACAACAAATGTTGAATTGGAGTGTAATAAGAGTTTGGAAATGTTTTAGACAAATTAAAACACAATCAACTCGTATCATGAGGATGGAAACATTATAATGTATGTTAAGCACTAGAAATAAAACTTGCTATATCATGATGTTTCATAATCTATTTCGTATTATAGTTTAAGTATACGCTAATCATATTTCTTATTGTAATTAAGTTTTTTTTACGAGTTTTGTCCGACTCTTATCTTTGTTGCTTTTTTCTACTAGTGTTCGACTCATGTTTTATTACATTTTTACAACATGGACACGTTATTAAATTTTGACATTCTGTTACACTCTCACAACATAAGTCACGTCATTAAATTCGTACATTTTGTTACACTTTCACAACGTACCAAAGTCACATCATTAAACTCCGTTGAAGAAATCCGCTAGTCTCTTCACCAAATCTCTGCCTTTCTCTTCCCACCGCGACCGATCCAGATGAAACCCGCCGCGTTCTCCTTCGGTCTCCACAAACTCCGCCTCGCCCGCCCACCCGCTCCGACCCAGCTCCTCGTAGTACTCCCGGCCCCTGTCCCTGAGCGCGTCCTCCCCCGCCACACACACCAGGACCCGCCTGCACCCGAGCGCCGCCAGCCCCGGCCCTCCCCCCGCCACCGGGTTGACCCGCGGGTCATCGCTCCCGCCCGTGTCGGGGCACGCGAACCTCCACACCCGGTCCGCGTCCCCCGACCCGGAGAAGAACGGGTGGACCAGGGCCAGCCCGAGGATCTCCGGGTCGGTTTTGAACCCGGGTCGCCCGGACGCCAAGGCCAAGTTGTGGGCTATATTGGCCCCGGCCCCATCCCCGGCCAGATAGACTTTCCCGAAGTCGGCGTACTCGTTGAGCCAGAACTCTGGGCCGTTCCCGCCGCGGTGGGCCAGGGCCCACTGGAGCGCGGCCCAGGAGTCCTGGTACGCGGCGGGGATGGGGTGCTCCGGGGCCCTCCGGTAGTCGACGGCGACGGCGACGACGGCGCCGGCGGCGAAGACGAGGGCGTGGAGGTGGTCGTGGTAGCGGGCGCAGAAAGGGGAGGCGGAGCAGAAGGCGCCGCCGTGGAAGTAGAGGAGGAGGGGGTACTTGTGCGGCGGCTTGGCGAGCTTGGAGGTGAAGATTCGGGCGGAGACGCCGAGCTCCGGGAGGATCGGGACGTCCTTGGAGAGGACTCTGCCGAGAAATTCCATGGAGGGAGGGAAGGTGTCGGTGTCGACCAGGCGCTCGATTCGGCCGTCGGTGTAGCCGCGGAGGTAGGGGAGGTGCTCGTAGGCGATCTCTGCTGGTTTCCGAGAATCCATTGAAGATCAGATCAGATCTGAGCTCTTGAGAATGAGTGTGAACACACAGAGACGATGAAGATTGAATTTGAAGACGAAGGAGCTCAATTTCTGTGACCTTTTCGCTGTTGAGCTCAATTTTGGCGGCTTTGGGCATTTTATACTCTAAACCGGTTCCAAACTGGAAATCGAACCAAAAAAACGCAAACCGCAGTTAATGATTCGATTCTTGAGTCTAAATTTGAGATAGTTATTCAATTTCCAAAGCAAAGACGTTAGCCGGTAAAAACCAGACATGTATCCACCTCTCGTCTACACCTACGTGTTATTTAACATTTATTGTATTTTGTTTGCGAGCTTTATATTTTGATTGGGTTGTAATTTGTGTTTTGAAAGTCCCTTGACTTGTCTAAAGTAACCAAAACCAATAAAATAAAATAAAATAAAATAAACCGATATTTATAAAACAACTAATGTATTGTAGAAGACCCACCAAAGAAGGACATGTGTAGAAGTATTTTTTGCCAAATGTGTTGAAATAGAGTAATGAGGTAAGGGATGAACTATAATACAAACTCATGTTGTAGCACAAATGTTAGAACGCTGAATAGCCATTAGATGACACTAATCAACGGTACAAATGACACATCTAAACTGAAGCAAAATTCTCAGCAAATGTGGTCAACATTGTAACTGCACATAATGTTGTGTCAATCGTTTCCTCAAATCTTGGGATCATTAATTATAATTGAATTATAAATAATAGATCAACGTTGTTTCGAAATCACTCATCACACAATCAACTATATCCGTTTCCATGACAGCCTCTGTAACATCTGAATGTGAGTTCTTCTATCATAATCGTTTCTGAAATAGTTTCAAATGAAATCAGCTCACATCTTCGACTATTGAATGATCTGGTATAGGAGTGGCAGCAGTTACCATGGAATCGAGTGAGCACCATAATTTTTTAGGTACCTCTAACTATAGATCTGCAGAGATGGATCAAAAACTGCTATTGGTATACTAATATAAACTGACGATGCAGATGGAAGTAGCATAACCAATGAGACACACAGATGGTCAGTTGACGAGAATGGTGGCTTCATACCTCACTGTCCGACAAATCTCAAACCAACGATCGGACTGAGATTCGGAACTCTAGAATCGGGCATCGAGCACTACAAAAATTATGGACGTTACTGCGGCTTCATGACCCGGCTAGGAACGCGGAAGACATCAAAAACGACAATTACGCTCAAATATGTTACATGTTCAAGAGAGGGAGAACGTGTGACCAGATCGGATAATCAAGATGAAGAATTTAGGCAATATAGAAAGAGGAGGTGTATCACAACTCGAACAAGCTGCAGGGCAATGATATCTCTGAAGATATCTGCAACGTTCGAATATGTGATTGTTAAATTTGTCGAATCGCATAACCATCCATTCTATAGTCATGAGCATTTCCAAAAGTTTCGAGGAAATATAATTTTAAATGACACCCAACGACAATTTGTTATGGATTGCCAAAAGGCAAATGTGAGTGCAACATCAGCTTTTAATGTATGCAACGCAATTGTTGGAGGAGCCGAACATGTAGGTGCAACTGTTGTGGATTTCAGAAACTGTCAAACACAATTGAAAGTGTTCTTTTCGGAAGCAAATGTGCAAGTCGTGATAAACGAGTTCATCAGCGACCAAAAATCTGACCCGGATCTGTATTATGAGTACGAGCATGATGAGAATGACAGATTAACTCGAATTTTCTGGGCTGATGGAATGTACCGAAACAATTATGCAAAATGGGGTGACAGTATCTCGTTCGATTCAACATATGGAACTAACAGGTAATCTCACTATTTATATCCTCGTAATCCTGACTATTTATTATATGATTACCTTACAGAATCGGTTTGTATTCATGCTATCACCCACTGTGGTTGATTAATATGTCATGCGACAAATAAAATGTCATATGTCATGTGTTATCTCACTATTCATGTCATCGTAATCCTGCCTCTTTATCATATGATTAACTTACAATATCAGTTTGAATTAATATGTCATGTGTTATTATGTGCGTAACAATGATGTATTACGTTGAACTTGACACATGACACTATTATACATGACACATTCACTTATAATATGATACGGCGGTGACACAAATCAATTGCTGCACAGAATCAACCCGAATGAACTACATGAAATAATTCAGCAGCATGCACCCATGAAAACTGCGATTTATTTAAACCGAGAACACATCTACACAAATTTACTAAACATTACACATATGTGATGCAATCATCGACATGCATCCATCACAAAGTACCGGGAACCGGGATCAACTTACTCTTCAACATGCAAATCAAAAAACCATTAAAAACTAAAAAAATTTAGAAATCAGTTACCGGTTCTCTTGTTCCTGTGCACAGTCGCTCCCCTCTGCGATTTCCTCTTTATGAGTGTCATTGACAAAATCAAAAGAGATTAGTAACATTGAAAACTGTAGAGTATGAGATTTGGGTTGACAATGATCACCTTGAATCGGTATGCTCAAAGTATCGTAGAAGATCGCCTTTCTTCGAGCTGAAGATTAGGTGCAGAACTGTAGCAGATCGACATTCACCTTAGCTGAAGATTAGGTTTCCATACAACCCTCGCCGATTGCTCTGTGATCAGTGTTATGAAACTCGCCAGAATCCGGCCGGAGTACGGGATTTTGGGCTTGAGCGAGACGAGTTTGCCAAAATCCGGTCGAAACTCGGTCAATTCTGGTCAACTCCGGTTAACTCTGGTCAAGTCCGGTCAATTCCACTCAATTCCGGTCAGTTTCAATCAATCCCGGTCAATTTCAGCCAATTTTGGGGCAAAAAATGGTATTACAATCGTGTTTTACCGATGACTCACCACCACAAATAAAAAATTAGGTCGAAACTCGAAGCTGCAAGCTCCCGTCCCGTTCCATGCCCGTCCAGCCCTTGTCCGTTTCGGCCATCGGCGTCACCTATCCGGCTACCGGCGTCGCCTATTCGGCCACCGTCATCGCGTCATACCGCACACGCAACCTCGCAAGTCTTCTCCGTCCGTAGTCGACTCTTCTACCTTCTACCATTTTTAATTTTTTTTTTGAAAACCAGTTCTTCAGTTGGTGATATGAATTGATGATGCATTTATTTTTTTTTTATTTTATTTATTAATTTGTGTAGTGGAATTGGAAAAGTCAGAAATGCATGTATTATTACTTTTTCTATTGATTTGTTTTCTTGCTTTAGTGTATAATTGACCCCTAATTAAGTAAGGATAAGACAATTGACTACTGATTTCTTTTCCTTATTAATTTGTTTTTTCTTTATTAATTTTTGTAGTGGAATTGAAAAGGTTGAAATGTATATATTATTGCTTTCCTTGTTTTCTTGCTTTAATAGAATTGACCCTCCAATACAGTAAACATAATACCATTTACTACTACTTGCTAGAATTTAATACAATTAATTTTTTTCTTGATAGATTGTAGTATTTTATTGTAGTCATGTAGATAGCAAATTATACACGTATCAATATTGTTCATTAAATTTATGAAAAAGAAATGGTTATTATTACATACTTTGAATTACAAATAATTAATTTTGTCAATAATAAATATTAAATATGAATTCATAGATATAATACTATTATTTTAATATAAAACGAGTTTTTCCGAGTTCGCCGAGTTTTCTCGAGTTTTATCCGAGTTTCGAGTTCTTCTGACTTTCTAACGAGTCGAGTTTTTGTCCGAGTTCCGAGTTTCACAACCTTGTCTGTGGTTGATATGGATTAAATTGAATTACGAGATTAACGGGAATTATATATATGCCAGCCTGATATATGAAGTTGGAAATACATAATTACTCCTGATGGTGAAGAAATAGACTTCTATGCCCACCCTCATTATATGATATTTACGTTGACCTACCATCAGCCAAGAGAGTAAAATGACCGTCAATCTAAAGATCGTGTGGTGAAAAAGTTGTTCTGATATTTGTACGTTAGACACCCGTTTGTATTCTAGTTGGAGTTGGACCCATGAGGTGAAATTATTATTAATTTATTATGACATGAGATTTTGGGCCTTTTGGCCCATTAAGTTTGTAAACTGGGCCCTACGGTAGAGCTGGATAGGATAGTGTGTATCGGCAACGAAAGGAGGAGAGAAATTGAGCTTCATCTTCTTCACCGACTCATTCTCAATTTGTCTCAACTCAGAGCTTCAATGGAAGATTCCACCAAACCAGCTGAAATGTCCTACGAATTCCTCCCCTACCTCCGCGGCTACACCGACGGCCGAGTCGAGCGCCTCCTCGACACCGACATTGTCCCTCCCTCCACCGACTCTCCCGCCGGCGTCGCCTCCAAGGACGTCCCCGTCCTCCCGGAGGCCGGCGTCTCCGCCCGAATCTTCCTCCCCGAACCCACCGCCGGCAAGCTCCCCCTCGTCGTCTACTTCCACGGCGGGGCCTTCTGCTCGGCCTCGCCGTTCTGCAATAAGTACCACAAACTCTTCTCCGCCCTCGTCGCCGCCGCCGGCGTCGTCGCCGTGGCGGTCGACTACCGCAAGGCCCCGGAGCACCCCATCCCCGCCGCGTACGAGGACTCGTGGGCCGCGCTCCACTGGGCCCTGTCGCACCGCGGCGGGGATGGGCCCGAGGCCTGGCTCAACCAGGCCGCGGACTTCGAGAGGGTATTCCTGGCCGGAGATGGGGCCGGGGCCAACATAGCCCATAATTTGGGCCTGGTGGCCGGGGACCCGGATTATGGGCTGGGCCTGGAGATCCTCGGGCTGGCCCTGGTCCACCCGTTTTTCTTGGGGCTGGGTCTGGATCCGGGTTCGGGCCGGGCATGGGATTTTGCGTGTCCGGGCGGGGATGGGAGCGAGGACCCGCGGGTCAACCCGGTGGCGGAGGGAGGGCCGGGGTTGGCGATGCTCGGGTGCAGGCGGGTTCTGGTGTGTGTGGCGGAGAGGGACGTGTTGAGGGATACGGGTCGGGTCTACTACGAGGAGTTGGGTCGGAGCGGGTGGGCGGGCGTAGTCGAGTTTATGGAAACCGAAGGAGAAGGTCACGGGTTCCATTTGGACGACCCGGAGGGAGAGAAAGGTAAGGATTTGGTGAAAAGGTTAGCTGGTTTCTTCAACAGAGGCATGCCCTTTATTTAATATCCATAATTATTTATTGTGTGTTTTATTAATATTGGGATTTGTTTGATGAAATATTTTGGATGACAACAGATCGGATACGTAGATTATATAATTGTATTTGTATTCATATTCGCTCATTTATCGTTTCTCGAAGTGTTCACTATATGAAGTTATGGACATAAAATTTCATAGCTTTGATGATATATTTAAAGATGGCAGCCGGTCGGATATGGAGTAGATATGACTCATATCTACATTCACATCTCTACGAGCGAGTACTTATATTTAATTAATTATCTGCTCGTTTATTGGGTGTTCAGTACCTAATAGATATAAATGTTTTTTTTATATTCGCATCCGTACTCTAAAATAAATATATAAATAAATTAAAATCAAAATGAATACAAAAGTATAATAAAGTCTTTCATGCAAGACTATCGAGTACGGATCGTTTAAGATATAGGATATCCATACCCGATAAAATGCTCTCGAAAATATTTTTATCTATATATATCCGTTCGTTTTCGATACATTCATACCGATCGAATCAGGTACATCATACATTCATCGGTCCAGATTCTTTTTTATCTATAGGAATATCAAGCTTGACATTTTCTTCTCGTGCATTCTCATTAACGAACAAGTCCTAGTCACCATGATTCACTAGTGTTGTGCACCCTATTTTTAGGAATGTCAATAGGTCGAATATGGGGCGGACGTTGTCATGTTTGTACCGTGCCCGCTCACTTGAGTGGATATCCACATCAGCTCATTTATCGAATAATCAATCTGATTAATACCAGACATGTATGTATAATTTCTCATACCCATCACAATATATATGTAAGTAAATGTATAATTAGTTTAAAAATAAAAACAAAAACGTAGTAGAGTTCTCAATCCAAGCTCACAAAGTTCACAATTTAAACTCTCAAACAGAATAAAGTTTTCCATGCAAATTTCTAAATATAAAAAAAAATCATGATCCAACAAAGTGTGTGAGTATATTTTATTTAGTAGGTAGAGTTTTAATTTTTAAAACGCATTAGGTACGAGTCGAGTAAGATATAGATCTACCCTACCCAATAAAATACCTTCACGAATATCTTTCAAACATACCCATTCCATTTCCAATCAAATATAATATATCAAGTATTCGTCAAGTTCAAATTTTCTTTCGTCGTCCCTAGCAATTGAACATTTCTTAGCCCATATATGTTCTACACTATATTTGGACCTTACCTGGACTAGCCTATCAATTAAATTTGCACCATGATTCATGATTTGATCATAGCCTAGGCCCTATATTGTTTCAGGACCACAATTTCAAACGAGAGATTGTGAAATCGAATCTCGTCGGCTGCATATAACTAGAGAAGGTTTTAAAATAAAATATAAAAAATAGCGTAATCATTCAAAAAAATTAAATTAACAAACCATTAATTGCGATTTGGTCTATAAATGATCTTAAAAATGATAAATGCACTTTGATTGCGATTTGGTCTATAAAATTTGAACATATACAAATTCCCCTGCCCAATAAGCTCATATATATATATATATATATTGGGTCATATTCAATTGAGAATTAAGAGTTGCGTGAGAACTCGTGAGAACCACCCAAATGTAACAAGGGGTACGTGTATTGTTCTATAACCTAGAGGATAAAGTGTTACTCGTCGAGCGAAGGGGTGTTACGAAGGATTGAAAAAAAAGTTTTATTTTTTTATTTTTTTTGGTCTGCCATAATAATATTATGAAAATACATATTATGAAAATACGGTTATGAAAATACAAAATATAATAATGGAAATACAGTTATCACAAATTCTCACAAGGCTTCTTAATTCGCACAAAATCACGACCCTGTATATATATACTTGAGCCTTTGGTTTGGTGAGACTTGTGTATGGTGTGGAGAGACCATGCGATGAGACTTGTGCAGAATTGTAGGTGACTTTGATTTAGGTGATGTAATTAAATAAAGCTATCGCTTGGACTTTCGCTTCACGTCGTGACTCAAAAATGGTCCACATAACAAAAGTTTTATTAAAATTATATGGATCAAGTGGCTATGTCTATGTCAGGTTCGTAATCATTGAAGGAGACACAACAGTGGCTGTTAATTCAATAAATCATAACACACTTCGATCCTTGTCTCGTTTGTTTTTTTTTCTCTCTCGGCGAAATGATGTATTATTGAAACTTGAAACTAGCAAAAGCTAATCGAAAAATGAAACTAATGTAGTGTATGTGGCTAGGAAGAACTATTTATCAAGATTTTTTTATTCGTAAGAATATCAAAGATGATAGATTTGAGGAAAATCTCGATTTTTCTTTTTATACACTTCAAAAACTAAATAACAGAAACGTACAAGAGTGCTCAAATAGCCAAAACCTAATTGCAGAAAAAAAATCCTAAAACTTGGCCCTCAAGATGACATCTAAAAGTGCCAGAAACTTATGTGTTAGCCATAACTTATGTGCCCGAAACTTGCGGAAAGTGCCCGAAACTTCTAAAAGTGTGATTTTGGCCCTCAAGATGACATCAGATGACTGAAATCGATCGTACATCATGGAAAAACCATGAGTTTTGTTCAAAACGTCGTTTCTCCCCGAAAAACACTAGTCTTTTGTCGAAATCCGACATTTTTTCGATTTGCACTGCTTCAGAAATCGATGAACACGTAGGCTTGGTGAAAATGAAACAGTACGTAGCAATGAAATTACGAATCGAGGGCACTATCTTGATCCTCGTCTCATATATTTTTCGTAAAAAAGTGCGATCTCACGTATATGAGACGCACGTACAAATAATTTGTTTATATAGTTCATTAACAATGTGTTAGCCATATGTGACGGAATTTAATTTATTACGTTTAAGAGTTGAGTAGTCTATAGGTTCAAATAGCACCAATTTGACAGTGATGAACTTGGCATTCAAAAGTGCATAGAGCTATATATAATATATCTTTATTATCTCACATTTATTCTATTTATCTTCCAAAATAATAATGCATTACAAAATATACTTTTATCACCGTATTTTTATCCGATAAGATATATGACAGGTGCCGACACCAATTGGGTCAAGTGGTAAGGAGCTCACATTCACATATGTGAGGTCCAAAATTTGAATCTTAGCATATGTATTGGAACCATTGACCCTGTTGAGCGCAACTTTGGACTTCGGTAGTGGTCTGAGCAGACCAGCTTCCATTCAATTTGACGGCCCACTTCTCTTAATTTTTATCGTTTCTTTTTATTCAGGATGAAGTCGGTTCTGGTCGGTTAAAACGGAAAAACGACCCACCAATCGATTCAGATCTAGAGAAAACTGACGAGCTGGTCAGTTCAGTTTTGGTTCTTTTTTTGAGAACCCTTCGGTTCTTAAACGGTAAACACCCCTGTCCGTGACAGTGCAATGACACATTAATGCAATAACAATTTATCATTGACTTTAATGTACAACATTGAGTTACACATCAATTTATCATTCATCTGAATGTAATGTTACATTACCAAAAATGCATCAACTAATAAACAATACTTTTCAATGGATAAGAACCAAAACACGCATGAGTGAACAAGTTTATATTTTGTTGCTCACACAAGTAAATCAAATATTCAAACGATTCATAAACTTTATTCACAACATTGTAATAAGAATTACATAAACATAAACTTGTGACTTGCCATCATTACTAAACTTGTCATTTGTCAGTTGGTTGTTGACCACCTAACTTTACATACACAAGCTTCAATTTGTAGAATTTGCACCCTCCAACCTAACTGTCACTGTATACTAAAAGAATCATAATTGCTACAATAAATCATGAATTGACTGTATGAGGTCGCTGGTTATAATTCCCGCCTATGCAGTTATTGCTGATAAAAAAATATCACGAATTGATCATGTCAGCTTTAAAGCTCGAGCGTGAGGATGGGGAGACCTAGCAAGTCGAAGATGCTTCTCTTCGGATAGCAATTTCGCATACCTGCCCAAAAAACACAAGATCTTATTATGTATATATGTAATTAACAATCAAACAGAACATTATCCTCACATTTGCAGTTACTGCTGATAAAAATAGTGGGAATCGTTTGACATTACCTTATGAGAGCCTCTTCGTTAGTCCCTTTATTTGCAGGCTCGCACACGCCTGTCTCCAGGTTGACCCTGGCGACCGGTTTCTTCAACAATTCTTCTCCTACCTTCACAAGTTCGTCCAAGTTTTCGCTCGTGGCCACATCCACAGACGAAACATTTCCTTGCAATGTGTCATCCTAGAATTCAAATATCCACAAGTTTCAAGACTGTGAGTACTTATTACATAAATATATGTTATGATGAAACAAGACAACACCAAACTTATGATTGTTAACAGTTCTATTAAGACTGATGAGTTATAATAATTAGACAAGTGAAGTTACATATATATTTCGAAATATATGTGCATACCTCGATTCGGAGGTAGTTTTCTTGAGAGTGAAGGGCGTGGAAGACGGTAGAGAGATGGTAATCGACCATATCGGCACTTGCTTGTTGAAAAGCATCGACGAGAGGGGTGGATCCCCCACTTGTTAGCCAACCCAACACGCCCCATCGAGCGGCCTTATGTGCGGTGTACCTCTCGCCGCATCTCGGGGATCCGGTCCCCAACGATATAACCAGAAACCTCGCATAGTCCATCGGCTTTATGGGGAAGAAATCGGGGTTTCCCTTGATGAGTTGCTTTGTCACTTCTCCTATTGCCAATAGAGTCTGCAAGGAACAAAGTTGTTAACCAAAACAATTCCTAACAAAATGTCGATGAAAGTTGATTATTATACATAAAATTCGTGTAGAAATATGACAAAGTACTGTCACTTACATGTGAGAATACAATTTTTTTGTGAGAACGTAAGAACAGAGTTTGTCCATCGAAAATAAGTGAATGTCTAATGTAAAAGGTTATATCCAATGAAAGTGAATGTCCATGAAAAATAAGTGAATGTCCAACAAAAAATGTATGGCCATTGAAAATAAGTGAATGTCCATCGAAAATAATTGAATGTCTAGCCGTTCTCACGAAACATTTGATTATTAATGAAATGCTTCCATATATATATATATATATATATATATATATATATATATATATATGAACATTGTCTAAAAATTTTCGACTTGTTTAATTAATTTTTGGTTAGTCTACGAATAATCCAACAATTTGATAATTTTTTACTCATCTTTCCATCTAGCTTATTTAGAACACTGTATATACAATCTCTGGTTAATCTCCCATTAATCCCGCAATCTGATTAATCTCCGACTAATCTCCGATTAGTTCCAAAAAACCTTATCTGTTCGACTGCATGTATATAGATTATGCAATTGTGTATGTACCGGATTATTCGCGGCAACGCCGCCGTCTATGAGATTGAACTCTCTCTCTTTTCCGCCGACGACAGTTTTGAAGTAGTGAGCCGGAAGATATGTCGGCGCGGCTGAGGTCCCGATGCAGATATCCGAAAGCAAAGCATCCAAATTCGGCTTCTTCCTCACCTGCAAGGCACATATATACATATATATACGAACCATTAGTTTGAGAAACTACGAAATGTCTAAAAATCGAGTTTCGATTTATTTACCTGATAGCTTGAGAAGATGGTTGGTTGGAGATTCTTGATGTCGAACGTTGGGATCACAACATTTGTTAACGTTTGGTGCAACCTTTTGTTTCCAAGCTTTTCCTTAACAATGCTATGTAAGTACTTTCCATCGTACTTCGGTCCCGACAGAGCTTTGAACACTTTCTTGAATTGAGCATACACTTGCCAACTAGTTTCAACAACATAAATTAAAACCATATCAATGAACTATATATATATATAAGGTCCGGAAAAAAAAATTCTATATACGTAAACTAGGGACTAAACTTAACCGTTGAATTTATATAACGAATGACTGAGATTAAAACACATCGTTAATGATAAATAATTTTAACTGAATTCAAGAATATCGAAATTACGCTTTTTCTCCGAATGGGGTTTAATATTTTGTTAATTCAACGGCTGAGATGAGTTCTTATTTTGCACCGCGAGGATAGTTTTTACCATAATAGTAAAATTTACCAGCTTTGAGGGAAGATCTTGGGGGAGTGATTAAGGTAAAATTCTTTGATATCTTTGGCGGCGAAGAGGGGTCGATTATTTTCATTCGGGGCGGTGATCATGGCGGTGACAAGACCTCCGGTGCTCGTTCCTGCGATCACGTCAAAATAGTCCGCGAGTCTCGCGTCCTCGCCGTCGAGTTTCTGCATTATACGCCATAATTAAACATATGTGAGTAATTAGTAAAGCGAAAAATATATGTATGCATAAATATTTTGAGTCGTATATATATATGTATATACCTGAAGCTCGGACTCGAGGAAGCTAAGAATTGTCCCCGGAATAAGCCCTCTAATTCCTCCCCCGTCGATGCTCAAAACCGTGATAAGGTTTCCATAGGTTGGAGGTTGTAGAGGTATGTACGATGGCGAATCCATTGAAGACCGAAAATCGATGCTATGAAACCGAAAAAGGAAACAAAGAGATTGTTGTTTCAAGAAGTTGAAGTATTCGAGTTGTGAAGAGTATATGCTTGATGAAGATGGATATTTATAACCTACTTTAAGTTTGAAAGTTCAACGCGATGCGCTTACGAGTCGCTCATATTCCATACTCGTAAATCCGAAAGGAAAAATATCATCACTTGATGAATCCACTCGAAATCTGACCTTGTACGTTGCTTCGCGGACATTGTCCAAATTTGACCGCACGTTCGTCAAACAAAAGAAAAAAAAATTGAAGATTCAACACTCTAAGTGAAGCCTTTGTTTTTTCTTTTTTTGGAGATAATATAATAGTACAATCACACAATATATGTTTATATTTTAAGGAACTTAGAATTGTAGGTGAGACTTTTGTGGAATTGTAGGTAAGTGTTAATTAGGTTTTGTTTCATCATGTGAATGTGTCATGAATTGAAAATGATACATTGCCTAACACAATATATGTTAAAAAGATTATCCGAAAAAAACCATCGGTTCATGAACGATTCGCAAGAGGCGGCTCGCGCCATTGGCTATGTAGTAGTCAAGGAAATGATAACTTAAAGAGTTGGGTTTAAAGTGTTGAACTTTCCGAAAAAGTTAAGAATTATATCGCATATCATTTACAAATGATGAAAAACACGAAATCGACGTTGAATATAATGAAAACGACGCTATATATACACGTTGAGTATGATAAAACGTTAAGAAAATAACTTAGAATTGAACTATTGACTCTCTGACCCAAGAAATATATATATATATATTTCCTGAAATATATAAGAACTATATATAGTATATATAAAAAATGTATATAAATGTTCCATATATATATATATATTTGTCCCCTATATATATATAGCACTTGTCGTAGCTAAAAATGGTATTTTTGTTTCTTCTACGAAAAAAGTTTTTATACGAAACAATCACATATATTGAAGTGACGTACATATATTACGTAGGCATGAGACAATGTTTGATATAGAAATGTTTTTGGAACATCACCGAAACGTTGTCTCTTTAATTTATATGATTGATTATTTGACGGTCGAAAATTTCTCAGCAAGATTTGAAAAGTATATACTAATCTTCCAACTTATATATAATTTGACCGAATATATGATACAAATATATGAAACAAAACGTGTAAGCTATAGTTTGGTAAATATTAGGAAGAGTAAAATAAATTTGGTTAATTTTATATTGCTATAGTCTGCAGAGAGTTGTTTTTTTTTGCTTGCCAAAATTGATTAATTTAAGTATTGCTTATCGATTTGGTTCATTGTGGAAATATATATTTCGTACATGCGTAATGTAGTGAAGTTAGCGTTTGATTTTTATTGTATATATTCGAAGAAGGTTCATATATGATATGAACTCACACACAAATTAAGAAACAACCTTATTCGTTTCAAATATATATTATTTTTTCTAATACGAATAGTATTGTTTTAATAGTGTATCGAATCATCATGTCGGTTCCCGCTGGAGGGTGGGGATGGTTTTATGGGTAGATAGGGTTAATGTAATTTTTAAAAAGTAAATCATGAGTTGAGCTAGTCGGGAAATAATTTCCAACAAGTTCACGTGTCTTCTCCAATTTTATCGCTCTTGATCAGGCGGGATCATCACACCTTATTTGGAGAGAGTCGTGGAGACGAACAAGTTCGTCGTCATGATGTCAACGAATCAACGATCATTAATTTACTTTATAAAATTTATAAAATAATTTCTTTTTATGAAAGTCAAGGGAGTATTTGTTTTTTTTCTTTCCTCATTAACACAAATTAAAACTTAAAAACATGATTGATTTGATATGTCTTATGTGAATTGTAAAACATAAATTAAAAATTTTTAATCTGTAATTATCCCAAAATATCATCCATAATTTATATTTATTTTAAGACTTCATTTAGTAAAGGAGGAAATATTATATTCATATCTAATTTATCCATAGCTAATAATAATATGATATATTTCTAAAAGTTGTGTTAGAACAAGACGAATCAAAAGTATATGATAGCAAGTGGGACCAATGATTGATCCAAGTAGCAGATATCTTTTAATTTGAACCACACACATAATCACCAAACTATTCAGGGGCGAACAGTTTAAACGTTCAAACCGTTTGAACGGGTAGAATGTTTGGATACACAAGTAGAATGCCGGGACATATAATTAGAACGTTTGACTTCGGAATGAAATATTGAAATTGCCTGCCCTAACATTCCACTTTCGTCCAAACATTCTACCCGCTCAGACAGTTCAGACGTTTGAGCGTTCGTACTGGAGTGTGCCTCTATATAAATATATAATTAATTGGTTGGTTTTCCTTTTTGTTGCCATAAATATGGTTGATCCGAATTCGCAACAGTATTAAGATTGTTGCCAGCACTGATAACATATTGGATTAAAATCTGAACCGCTTCAAATTTGAAATTAATCGATTATAAGATCTAGACTCGTATATCAAATAATGAATGAATCTATGTCACAAGACTTTAACATACAATATATCTTCAGATAGGAGAGGGCTCATGTGAAAACTACTCTTCCAAACTTAAAATTGACGTTGAACAATCATTATGAGTGATGAAAACTCAAAATAATGTAAATACGAATGTATGAAACTCAACCGTTGTGAACTTAGTATTTATATGATATAAACAAGTAAAATTTAATCTCACACATTTAAAAGTTGAATATATGAGCGCGTTCGTGCAATATATATGTATATTCAACTTGAACAGGTGTGCGCGCGCGTGTGTGCGTGTCATAGAATAAGTTGGAATTGTCAAAGAACCTGAAATAATCAAAATGTCTAGTTTGAACGGTTTGTATCTGGATTGTATCTGATTTCATCGATATATATATATATATATGTGTGTGTGTGTGTGCGCGCGCGCGCGCGCGCGTTTTATAGGATAAGCATTAAATATCTAACCTAATGAAGCAAAATGAAATAAACTGTTATAGAAGTATTCAACATCCGTAGATGTAAAAACTTGAATTAAAGAACCTGTCGAGAATAAACTTTCATTAACTATGTTTACGCGCGATTCATAAATATTTAAATTAATACGAAACGTGCTGTTCAGAAACCTTTGAAATGTCTTTCGATCAATAGCTTCACGCATGATTAAAACAAATATATTGTTTTGACATTTAAATGTCCCGCACGAACCTTTCAAAATCAGATATGATCAAACTCTCTATGAACATTCACGCGTGTCGCCGCCTTTTACGATCAAATATAGCTCGTAACTTTTAAGGTAGCGTAGCAGACACAGACATGAAACTTGTAAGAACAAAATTGTTAAACAATTGATAATGCATATTAACTCAGCAAAAGAATCAGACAAATCTGAGTTTTAATTTCTACTGTTTCACCTAATTGTAATGTCTAGAAAGTCTCACCAACAATTCTGATCACTTATTGCATATACAATATTCATGTGTATCCACAAATATATAGAAACTATGCACAAAATTGTATCCATATGGCACGTTTCGTGTTATCGCGTTTTATGTTATTAATTTGACAAATCCGAAGTCCAACTTTATTAGCAATGTCCGCGAAATTAAGTACAAGTCTAAAATTGGTATCGCGTCGTATAGTTGAAAAATCAATACATAGCTTGATGAGGCTATAAATATCGGTCCCTACTTCATTATAGAGAACATCAACAACAAATAATTAACTGTCTCTAGCTCTTATCGAAACCATATACATATATAATATCTCGTTACAATATTTTCGCGACAAGTTCGAGTGTATTTGAAGCTTGGAGCTCGACCTTATATATATGGCTTGCAGAAACTTAATCACTGTTCTTAGCATTGACGGAGGAGGAATAAGAGGGATTATTCCTGGAACTATCCTCGCTTTCTTAGAGTCCGAGCTTCAGGTGAATTTTAACGAATATATTTTGAGCATCTTCGTATTGCATAAATATGTACATCCAATGTCATAGAAGTTTATATTTTAGCATATATAGTAAGGAAAATAACAAAAAAGGTGTTGTATACTGCTATCACATTATTGCAAGAACGTCCTGCATACTTTGTTAATGTCAAAAATGTGTGCTGAACTTTAATTTTTTGTGCAAAATATGTGTATTTGTATAAAAAAATGACGAAATTGACCTGAGTTAAGATGTATTATTTTGTAAAAATAAATATTTGTGAAAGTTTTCTATTTTAATTTTATAGTTAAATTTTTATTATAAAAATCTTAATTCTTAATTTCAAAGGCAATTTCATCATTTTTCTACAAATACATACATTTTACGTTAAAAAATAAAAGTTCAAGATGAACATTTTTTTGTCATTACCAAAGTACACTATATACATCCTTTTGTACAAGTGTGACATTATATTTACAACATCATTTTGCCATTTTCACTATACAATACATATATTAACATTATATCGAAACATTATTAAATGACCAAAATAAATGTTGTAACATTTAGTCCAAAATAAATGTTTATAGATATTTTGTAACAAACTATATGTACATAACATATATAGATTTGCGCACATATATGTGTATGTGCGCGATATAGGTAAATATACTAATTAGAAATGTTTTCGGCAATGGCGCAGAAGCTAGATGGTGAAAATGCAAGAATCGCGGACTATTTTGACGTGATCGCGGGAACTAGTACGGGAGGTATCGTCACCGCCATGCTAACAGCCCCGGATGAAAATAATCGTCCTCTATTTGCCGCGAAAGATATCACAAATTTCTACCTCGAACAGTGCCCCAAGATCTTCCCTCAACCAGGGTAATTATTTTTTTTTTCCCAGGAAAGGGAGATTGTATTATTAACTAGACCAAATTTTTTCGAGACAGGAGAAAGAGGCCAGCCAATTATATCGATTAACACACACACGTATATATAAGCATGTTCGCGTTCACTTTATAACCATAAGATTTCCATCATATATATATATTCTCGAGAAAATTATCGCATATATTTAGAGATCGATATATGACACGTTCAAGCTTAATCTACGAAACATCAGGTGGCAATTGCTCGCGGAACCAGAAAAGTTGCTTAAAGCTGTGTCGGGGCCAAAATACGACGGGATGTATTTACATAGCATTATTAAGGAAAAACTTGGAGACAAGAGGTTGAACCAGGCACTTACCAATGTTGTGATCCCAACATTTGACATTATGAAACTTCAACCAACCATCTTCTCAAGTTATCAGGTTATTTTTATTACGAAACTCGAGTCAATATTCAAATTTTCTATACATGCGAATTTTCGCTACATATACGTACAAATTTCACCAAGAGAGTATACGTATTAAGTTTCAATATATATGTGAAAATCAGGCAAGGATAATGCCTGGATTGAATGCTAAGCTTTCGGATATATGCATTGGGACCTCGGCTGCACCGACATATTTTCCTGCTTATTATTTTGAAAACGAAGACCCCGAGGCGCCGGAGGGAGTCGCAAAATTCAACCTTATAGATGGCGGCGTTGCTGCAAATAATCCGGTATTGTAAATTTTGTTCCAATTACGTAGCGACTTTATAATATATATATATATATATACAGAGAACAGATCAGGTCCATTGGAAATAAGTGAATGTCCAATAAATTTTTTGATACCTAATGAAAGTGAATGTACAGCGAAAATAGGTGAATGTTCAACGAAAACACTTTATCTATTCAAAATACATGAATGTCCAACGAAAATAAGTGAATGTCCAGTGGTTCTCATGTTCTCACGACACATTTGGTTCTCAGCCGAACCCTTCCCTATATATACATGTACATATATATTTTTACAATTATATATACATATATATTTGAATGTATATGTATATACTAACCATATGGATGATAAAAACACATATATTAGATATATTCTATAGTTAAGAATATATGTTATGCATTTTCAGGCTCTTGTCGCTATCGGAGAAGTGACAAAGGACGTTATTCGGAGAGGCCCCGATTGCTTTCCTTCAAACTGGGTCGGCAGAAAGTCGATGAACTATGACAAATTTATGGTGATATCATTAGGAACCGGATCGAACAACCAAGAGAGATACGATGCAAATCAAGCGGCCAAATGGGGCGTGCTGGGCTGGTTAACCAGTGGCGGCTCCACCCCTCTCGTCGATGCATTTACACAAGCAAGCGGCGATATGGTCGATTTTCACCTCTCTACGGTTTTTCAAGCCTTACATTCCTTCGAAAATGGCACCTACCTTCGTATTCAGGCACTAATTCAACTTTATAACTTATTCCATATCATAAAAATATGTAACATTGTATCCAATATATATATATATGTCATTGGTATACCAACTATCATTTTTATGGATATTTCCGATAGCGGCTGATATGCCTGCGGTATATCAGTTTTTGCAAGCTTTTCACGACAAAATGATCGATATCGGTGAAAATACCGGTCAACCGATCTTTTCTTGTCCATATAATCAATTACGCCATTCTATCTTTAATAAATAAAAAATATGAGTTTTTATATATATATATATATATATATATATATATATATATATATATATATATATAATTACTTATTTATTACAAAACACGTTTTGCCGATCTTCTTGCAATCTCTTCGAGTTTACTAGATCTCTCTTTTTGTCTGCTGGCCTATATATCCCCGCGATCCGAGTTTTACAACCTTGCTAACTATTGATAGTTTTGTAAATAACATTCAGGATGACAAGTTACAAGGAACGGTTTCGTCTATGGACGTGGCGACGAAGGAAAATTTGGAAAACCTTGTGAAAGTGGGTGAAGATTTGCTAACGAAACGAGTTAGTCAGGTGAATCTAGAGACTGGTGTGTTTGAGCCATCACCACATGTGGAGACTAATGCTCAGGCCCTAATAAGGTATGTTCATATATATATATATATACACATAAATTTGCATAGTATATATATATGAATCATATGTATAATTAAGCATTCTTTTTTTTTCCGGACATTTATAGGCTTGCAAAGATATTATCCATGGAGAAGAAGAATCGTGTTCCTAAGACATGAATATATATATATATATATAGGATTCATTGATTGTTTGTACCAAAATTATTTTGTAAATAAATTGATTATTACATTTATTTGTATTTAATTATTTTTATTGTGTTCGAATAATATGCTGGGTCCATCAGAGTGTGTTGATGTGAAAAGCATACGTCATATATATGTTCTTATGTATTATGTAAATTATGCGTAGCAATAAAATATATTCAATTATTTGTAGTTGGACCACAAAATTGAGTTTATTTAGCATTCTACATCAAAAAACTAAATAGAAACTCCATCTAATTATTGTTGAACATATATCTTAGAGATTGGCTAATTAAATATAACACTCGTCGTGGCTAAATATAGTGATTTTGTGTCCTTCTACGAAAAAATCATATATATCGAAGTGAAGAACATATATTACGTATTTATGACTGTATATATGAGACAATGTTTTGTATGCAAGTTTTTTTTGAACACCGAAACGTTGTCTCTCTTTATACGATTGATTATTCAACGGTCGAAATTTTCGGAGCAAGATTTGAAAATTGTACTAATCTTCCAAGTTATTGAAATTATATCGGCAGCTTCGAAGAACGAAGAATATATATAACAAAACGTGTAAGCTTTAGTTTGGTAAATATTAGGAAGAGTAATTAACCAAATTTGGTTAACTTTATATTGCTACAGTCTGCAGAGAGTTGGTTTCTTGTTTGCCAAAATTGATTAATTTAAGTATACTTATCGATTTGGTTCATTGTGGAAATATATATCTTGTGAATGCGGAAAGTAGTGAAGTTTATCGTATTTGGGTGGTACTGTTCGCTCCTTAACTTCATACCAAGATTTGAGACTCAACACGATATTTAAGTGAAGCGGATTTAAAAATACTTAGGAAAAGTGATTTAATATATATATATATATATATATATATATATATAAAATAATCATGCCATTAAAATTTGGCTTAATTGAAAAATTAGTTAAATCAGACTGAAAATAGTAACAAAATTACGAAAATGCCATTGAACTTTTTAAATGACCAAAGAGATCCTGCACGAATTCCAACGAAATTGTCGTAGGACCCGAGGAGAGCCAGTCGGGGGGAGTTCCCAACAAGTTCAGACGTTTTCTCCAATTTTGTCGCTCTTGATCAGGCGGGATCATCACATCATTGGAGAGAGTCAGCCGTAACTAATGGAGGTTGAAGACTGTTGGCATAATCGTGATGTCAACGGTCATTTACTATTTAAAATTAAGGTAAATTACATATGGTTACCCTTAACTATCAGTTACAAACAGATGAATACTCAATGTCGCAACACTTGACTATCAGCCGCAAACAGATGACTACTAATCGTGTAAAAAATAATAATTTACTTTAAGGGTGATTTCATCACTTTTATAAAACAATACACATTTTGAAAAAAAAAATGGATACAATATATAGCACAATTTAGTCATTTACAAACAACACAACACCGTCTCGTAAAAATGACATACAACATAACATCTTTTTACTATTTTCTTTTTATCTTAAGACTTTCTTTTATAAAGGAGGAAATATTATATTCATATCTACTTTGTCCATAGCTAATATGGTATATTTCTAAAAGTTATGTTTCTTCTTTTTCTGTGACACAAAGAACAAGACGAATCAGAAGTATATAATAACAAGTGGGACCAATGATTGGTCCAAGTAGCAGCTAGCATGCCTCCTTTAATTTGAACCAACACACACCCACATATATAGTTAATTGGTTGGTTGGTGTATACCATAAATGTGGTTCATCCCAACTTGCAAAGTGCCTCACACACTAGCATTATTAAGTTTGACAACAGGGGGATCAATAGTTCGGGATTGTCGCCATCTTATTTCGGTGAGTGCCCTCATCTCTAGTGTTTGCTAGGCGTAATATTAATAGACCAATTCGTGTTTTGGCCAGATGCTCGCTTGTTCAGTCTGATTAAATTATGTGTGAGGGGTCTGTCCTATTCTGATGCGGTGCGGTCGAGGAAGTCGGTATGCAGAAGCTAGAACACCCGAAGTTATCGCATAAATGTCAGATTTGGACAAAAGACTAGTGTTTTCCGGGCAGAAACGACGGTCTGAGTCAAATTCATGGGGCTTTGTCATAAAGTACGCCAGATTTCGGCCATCGAAAATCCTTGGGGAGCTTTTGCATACCGACTTCCTCGACCGCACCGCATCATATTCGGTCATCTGGAAGCCGTTCATGCGGATTGTCCTTAATTTTCATTCTAATGGAGAGTTATCAAGTGAACCCACCTTTATAAGGATAACTTTTGAAAATGTAATTGTGATTCCATTAATCTATAACCTTTGTTACAAATAAAAGAGAAACAACTTACTTCAAAAGGGAGAGAATAATTGTTATATGGCAAAGACTGTAAAATGAAAAATGCATACAAACTTGTTGGGTAGCTTATTCAAATACAAATGAACACAAATGAATTACACACAATTAGTCTAATTTTGCACCCATATCATTGTACAAGACTATATATCACTTCTTTCCATGTCCGTGGGGCGAGCGGGCGAGGCGAAGCTGCCTCTCTTCGGATAGTATCTTCGCAAACCTACGAAAAAAACCCATAAGATTACACATATACGCGTAAATATATGAAAATCGAAAAGAGTTGTATATAATATATATACCTTATAAGAGCTTCTTCGTTAGTTCCTTTATTCGCAGGCTCGCACTGACCGGTCGCGAGGTTCACCCTCGTGACCTGTTTTTTCAACAATCCGTCGCCTACTTTGACGAGATCATCCAAATTCACCTTCGTCGCCACATCCACCGATGAGACGTTTCCTTGCAACGAGTCGTCCTGAATACGGAGATAGTTTTCCTCCGAGTGAAGGGCTTGAAAGACGGTGGAGAGGTGATAGTCGACCATATCCGCGCTTGCTTGCGAAAAGGCATCGACTAGCGGGGTGGAGCCTCCGCTCGTTAGCCATCCCAGCACCCCCCACCGCGCAGCTTGGTGAGCGCTAAACTTTTCTTCGCTCTTTCGCGAACCCGTTCCTAATGAGATGACTAGAAACCGCCCGTAGTCCATCGGTTTTATAGGGAAGAAATCGGGGCTTCCCCGAATGACTTGTTGTGTCACTTCTCCGATAGCGACCAGGGTCTGAAATATTTTACATATTTTTCTATAAGCATATATGTAAACTCGAGGGCGTAATATATAAATCAGATTGAAGAATCAATCGAAAATTACAGAGGAATGATCAAGAATAGGATAAGTCGAGAATTTTTACGATACTGTGTTTCTTACATAATATATTCACGAGAAATTTATGAAATATGTGAAACTATTATACTTTTTCTATGCGGTTGAAATTATTATACATATATTTCATCAGGAATATATAAGGATTGACACCAATGAACTCCTAGCTAATACATAAATTCAGGAGAGAAGTATATGAAATATGTAATATTAGGGAAGGGTTCGGTTGAGAACCAAATGTGTCGGGAGAACATGAGAACAATTGAACATTCATGTGCTTTCAATGGCCAAACTGTTTTCGTTGGACATTCACTTTCATTGAATATCACCATTTTCATTGGATATTCACTTATTTCAATGGTCAAAGTCAGTTCTCACGTTCTCACAAAACGATTTGGTTCTCACCTGATTTGTCCTCTATAGTACCATATATACATGTACATACCGGATTATTTGCAGCGACGCCACCGTCTATGAGATTGAATTCCCTCTTCTCGCCGGAGGGCCCTTCGGTTTCAAAATAATGAGCCGGGAGATAGGTTGGCGCGGCCGAAGTCGCAATGCATATATCGGAAAGCAACGCATCCATGGTTGGCTTTGTCTTCACCTGAAAAAACCCCGAAGCAAAACTGTTAGAGTTGCACATCTAAAATATGCGAATCATCACATCACCGCTCGATCAGCAGACCGATATCGAGCCCTAACATAGTCGAATAACAAAGAAAATTTACCTGGTAAGTTGAAAATATGGTAGGTTGGAGATTTTTTATGTCAAAAGTCGGAATTACTGCGGTAGTTAACGTTTCGTGCAACCTCTTGTTTCGAAGCTTCTCCATCACGATGCTATGCAAGTACTTGCCATCATATTTCGGCCCCGACACAGCCTTCACCACCTTCTTTGTCTCAGCAAATAATTGGAATCTATATATATATATGGTTCGAAACAAAATCAAAATCAAGAACATGATAATATGATCATATATATATATATGTATATCATTGTAACTATGAATATGGTGTAAATATTTTTTTTACCCGGATTGGGGGAAGATTTTGGGGCAGTGTTCGAGGTAGAAATCTTTGATGTCTTTGGCAGCGAAGAGGGGGCGATTCTTTTCATCCGGGGCAGTGAGCATGGCGGTCACTAGGCCGCCCGTGCTCGTTCCGGCTATGACGTCGAAGTAGTCGGCTAGTCTTGCTTCTTCACCATCCAACTTCTACACAATATGAAAAAATATATATATATTTACAGTTAGTGCAAATATATATATTCATTTTACCAATATGAGTTATATATATATATATATATATATATATATATATATATAGATAATTTTCATATACGTATTAATATGAAAATTATCTTGTTATGATGCAAATTAAGAACCAGTCTCAGCCGTTGAATGAATCAAAAAGACGGAGATTAAACATCTCAATACCGACAGTTGTGTGTAATTTTTGTCTAACTTTGAAATATTTTTGGATTACGCGTATATGTATACATATACGCGTAATCAAAAAATATTTCATCGAATCAGACAAAAATTACACACAACTGTCGGTACTGAGATGTTTAATCTCCGTCCTTTTGATTCACTCAACGGCCGAGGCTGGTTCTTAGTTTACATCGTAACAAGATAAATTTCATCTATATAAGTGTTCGAGTAAGAATATTTATTTATGATGCAAATTAAGAACTCGTCTCAGTCATTGGCTGAGACTGTGTTGGAAACTTGTTTATAACTGAGCCGTACCTGAAGCTCGGACTCTAGAAAAGCGAGGATGGTTCCCGGAATAAGGCCTCTAATTCCACCGCCGTCAATGCTGAGAATGGTGATCAAGTTCCCGAAAGTCGGGGGCTGAAGTTGCATGTTTCGCCCTTCCATGCCGGATTGAGAACGATTCGAGCTATTAAAGAAGACCGAAAGATCTATAGGGGAGAAGAATATAAGAAGTTATGGTCACTTAACAATGGTGAAGCTCTTTTCCATGAAGAGGAATATTTATAGACTACTCCATTAAATTTTAACATTGAAAATTCATCACTTGGACAAATCAGCTCGAATTGACCAAAAAACATTGTTCAATTCGGACAGATTAGTCGTCAACGAACGAATTAAAACAACAAACAAGTGTAGCATATATAATAATTTAGCCGCCACGGGCGAGGAATGGATAATATATATGATCATGGAAGTGAGAATTGTAGGTGAGACTTTTGTAGAATTGCAGGTAAATTTCAGTTAGGTGAAGTTTCAAAGAAAGCTAAGATTTGGCCTAACTCATGATACAATGAGTCCATATATATATGACCCACCACATATATATACACATATATATTCATTAAAATCACATAAACTTGAAATTTTTTATCTTCACATATATATGTCCAAGTTTTGATTCGTAAGAGGCGGCGCCACGGATAGGAAGCGACTCTTATCATGATTATGGAAGGTCGTATATTTCATATATGTAGAAAGGCAATTTACGTGTTCATTTCAATTTCACGCGTTTATTTTTGCGTAATGCCTTTCAGAGGACAAGAGTCTGTTGCTCCATTTTCGGGATCTCTTTTTCTTTACGTTAATAGTATTTTGCTGATAATAATAGTACGCGTAGAGAAGATGATAATTAATTCTCTGCTGAATTTTCCAACAAAAAGAAATATATGGCAAGTTTAAGGAAATATTTATCATTGGCTGGTTTGTGTTTGTATTTCAACGACATTAAATTCCGAAACATGGGAACAACGTAAATGATTATAGTTAAGTAGAATTGTGGAAAACAATGTATTTAATTAAAAGCTGAGTTAAATACCCTTTTTTCTGTTTGATATATTTATTTTTCTGAGAAATATATTTGATATTTAATTAATAATTAATGTTCAACTAAATAGTTATTATGTCCTAAGCTGTAAAAAAAGAAGTGACGTCTTTTAGAAACTTTAAATTTTATCAATTGTGGCCCTCTCTTTTAGGTAACATTTATGGTTGGTCCTTCTTTTATTTTAGGTATAGGACGAGTGAATTTGATGGGTATATATATATACCTAGGATTGTTCATAAAAATAATCCGAACTAACCAAACCGACACTTGCGAATCTTGAATCCTTGGTGAAAATAGGTTGGGTAAAAAAAATACGTCGGTTATTTACACGACTACGAAATTGGTATCTCTCAACGCGTTCAATTTACGTGCGTTTAGTATAAAACTGCACACCTGACGTACGAGGGTGTGCATCGGCTATAGTAAATCATACCCGACACACTTAATTAGCACACATGTAAAACATATGATTTGTTTATTTTCAATATCCGTACTAGCAATATTATTGATTAAATTTGACGTAGAATGTTAAAAATGTAAGTTTATTGAAGGCTCGAGGTGAAGCATATTTGTAGTTAACTATCGCAATATTCATGGATTAATTAGCTGAAACTATAATTACATTTTCACTGCACAAATAAAACTCGTTCTATATTGTCTGAAATACGACAAATAAATCAATATATTTTATCGTTACGCATAATTTACAGAATACATTGGAATATATATATGATGCATTCTTTTCACATCAACATACTCTGATGGACCAAGCATATTATTCAATCACAATAAACATAATTAAATACAAATAAATGTAATAATAATCTATTTATTTACAAAATAATTTTGCTACAAACACATCAATGAATCATATACTCGTGTCTTAGGAACACGATTCTTCTTCTCCATGGATAATTTCTTTGCAAGCCTATAAATGTCCGCAAAAAAAAGAATGGTTAATATATGATTCGTACATATAAACTATGAACATTTATGTAGAAATATATATATATATATATATAGGGGGAAGATATGGTACGAATCACAGTAACGTCCGAACGTAGAATGCTCGGGCAAAAGCGTAATTTCAACATTCCACCAACAACAAACATTATACTCGTAAACATTCTACCGTTCGAACGGTTTAAACATTTTACTGTTGATTCGCATCTGAATGTGATTCTATACATATACCTGATGAGAGCCTGAGCATTAGTCTCCACATGCGGCGTTGGCTCAAACACGCCAGTCTCTAGATTCACCTGACTAACTCGTTTTGTTAGCAAATCTTCACCCACTTTCACAAGGTTCTCCAAATTTTCCTTTGTCGCCACGTCCATAGACGAAACCGTTCCTTGTAACTTGTCATCCTGAATGTTATTTACAAAATTATCGAATAGTTAATTAGTACCGATGACATACGAACGTATGTTTCTAGCGAAAAATCGTTACAACATTGTTCATGTTACATATTTGTGTATATGGAATAAATTATAAAGTTGAAAACTACCTGAATACGAAGGTAGGTGCCGTTTTCGAAGGAATGCAAGGCTTGAAAAACCGTAGAGAGGTGAAGATCGACCATATCGCCGCTTGCTTGTGTAAATGCATCGACGAGAGGGGTGGATCCGCCACTGGTTAACCAGCCCAACACGCCCCATTTGGCCGCCTGATTTGCATCGTATCTCTCTTGGTTGTTCGATCCGGTTCCTAATGATATCACCAGAAATTGTTCATAGTTCATCGACTTTCTGTCGACCCAGTTTGTAGGAAAGCAATCGGGGCCTCCCCGAATAACGTCCTTTGTCACTTCTCCGATGGCGACAAGAGCCTGAAAATGCACAACATATATTCTTAACTATAGAATATATCTAATATATGTGTTTTTATCATCCATATGGTTAGTATATACAATTGTACATATAAGTATATACATATACATTCAAATATATATGTATATATAATTGTAAAAATTAAAGTGACCTTCATATATATATTATAAAAACGCGACGTTAGTGGGATAAAATTTACCATACCGGATTATTTGCAGCGACACCACCATCTATAAGGTTGAATTTTGTGACTCCCTCCGGCGCCTCGGGGTCTTCGTTTTCAAAATAATAAGCAGGAAAATATGTCGGTGCGGCCGAGGTCCCAATGCATATATCCGAAAGCTTAGCATTCAATCCCGGCCTTATCCTTGCCTGATTTTCACATATATATTGAAACTTAATACGTATATACTCTCTCGGTGAAATTTGTGCATATATGTAGCGAAAATTCGCATATATCGGGAAATTGAATATCGACTCGAGTTTTGTAATAAAAATGACCTGATAGGTTGAGAAGATGGTTGGTTGAAGTTTCATAATGTCAAATGTTGGGATCACAACATTGGTAAGTGTCTGGTTCAACCTCTTGTCTCCAAGTTTTTCATTAATAATGTTATGTAAATACATCCCGTCGTATTTTGGTCCCGACACAGCTTTAAGCAACTTTTCTGGTTCCGCGAGTAATTGCCACCTGAAGTTTCAAATATTAAGCTCGAATGTCTTATATATACATACACCATAATTTTCTCGAGAAAATATATTATAAGGAACATGCAAGAGGATGCTTTGTAATTTGTTAATGGCAAAATGTATATTTGTTTGTACAAACATATGATGAAATTACTCCTCAAATCAAGAATTAAAATTTTACAGCAAAAATTTGATTATACAAATTTTAGTTAAAAATATTTTTAGAAAAACTTTTTAAAATTTTAAAAAACTAACTTTTAATTTTAAGGGCGATTTCATCAATTTTATACAAATACACATTTTTTTCTCAAAAAAGTACACACATTTTTTTACCATTATCAAAGTTCACAACACTCTCTTGCAAAACTTTAATAGATTACGTACAAATATTTGCTATTTTCTCCCAGATCATATTTATGGTATAGTTATATATATTTTACCCGGGTTGTGGGAAGATCTTGGGGCAGTGTTCGAGGTAGAAATCGGTGATATCTTTTGCGGCAAATAGAGGACGATTATTTTCGTCTGGTGTTGCTAGCATGGCGGTGACGATACCTCCCGTACTTGTTCCCGCGATCACGTCAAAATAATCCGCAATTCGTGCATTTTCACCATCCAGCTTCTGCACCATTGCCAAAAACATTTGTAATTAGTAAATTTACATATATTGCGCACGTATAAAAAGTTAAGCACAAAAATAAATGCAACTTGTTAACTTCTATTATATGCGCGCGCACACATATATATCACTTTGGCCTAAAATGTTACAACATTTTGGTCATTATGTTTCAACAAACAAATTGTTAAATATGTGTACTATATATATGCTGAAATATAAACTTCTATGATAACGAATGTGTATATTATGAAATCGATATAAAATTTACCTGAAGCTCGGACTCTAGGAAAGCGAGGATAGTTCCGGGAATAATCCCTCTTATTCCTCCTCCGTCGATGCTAAGAACAGTAATTAAGTTTCTACAAACCATGAGGGGCTATATATATATATATATATATACACAATATCGAGTTTCAAGTTGCAAATAAACTCGAATTTGTCGCAAAATCTTTTAAAGAGAGATTAATATATGCATATGGTTTCAATAAGAGCTATATCGGAATCAAAAATTCTTGTAAACAGACTCGAATATAAAGTTATTTGTCGTTGGGGTTTTCTATAACGAAGTATTTATAGCCCCTTCGTGCTTTGTATTGATTTTTCAACTCTCTCCATAGTACGGTGCATACGACCCGATACCAATTTTCAACTTGTACTCAATTTCGCAGACATTGCTAAAGTTGGACTTCAGATTTGTCAAATTTGAATAACACGACACGCGATAACATGAAACGCGCCATATATGGATATAATTTTGTGCTTATATAGTTTCTATATATTTGTGGCTACACATGAATATTGTATATGCAATAAGTGATGAGAATTGTTGGTGAGACTTTGTAGAATCGTAGGTGAAGCTTACAATTAGGTGAAACAGTAGAAAAACACATATCGGTCCGATTATTATGTCTAACAATTTTTTAACAATTTTGTTCTTACAAGTTTCATGTCTGTGTCTGTTGCACTACCTTAAAAATTCAAGAAACTAGAATATAAAATTCGAAACGAGCTTTATTTGATCGTAAAAGGCGGCGCCACACGTGAATGTCCATAAATAGTTTGATCATATCCGATTTTGAAAGGTTTGTACGGAAAATTTAAATGTCAAAACAACATGTTTTATTCCACATATACTTTTCTAGTCGTGCGAGAGGCTATCGATCAAAAGACATTTATATATATTTCAAAGGTTTTTGAGCAACACGTTTCGTATTAGTTTAAATATATACGTGAATCGCACGTGAACATATAATGAAAGTTTATTCTTGACGGGTTCTTTGATTCAATTTCCATATACACGGATGCTGACTTTTATTTTGATGCATCGAAAAAATAATTCTAGGTTTGCAATGATGAAACAATCAAATCGGGTTCATAAATATTTAGGGCGATATTCGATAGGGACATATTCGATAAGTCTTACAAAGTTTTATTGCAGAAACACAAAGTCTCTATATATATATATATCTATCTTAATTTGATTATTTCGGGGCCTTCGACAATTTCAACTTATTTATATGAACATATATAGTATATATTTAAAGATTCAAGTGGAATATACGAATATATTGCAGAAAAACATCATGGAGATCATATATATATTGCATAGACGAGATCATACACACACACACACATATATATCATTTATTCAGAACTTAGCGAAATGAAAACTATATATATATTATTTATTCAGTTCGTATATGATTTATATGTATACATATATCATTTAGTTTCAACATTTTTCTGCAAATAAGTTACACAATTACCAAGTTTCCTTTCGTGCTATTTTACATTAGTGAAGTGTTTCAAATACTACAATTTCTTAATAAGACAAGAAAACAAGAAATCTTATCTGGCATGAAACAAGAAACTCAAGTTTCCACCCAGATTTTCGTGATAAATCTCTTGACAAACATAGGATAGGAAGACACCATATTGTAACCCACAGGTTTGTCGAACAATTTGCCATCACAATTTCTTTGACAGACACAGGCGCTTCATTCTTAGACCCCAACAGTCAACGAGACCACCGTACTAACTAGTTCCAGCAGTGCTCCTTCTAAGTAATGTTCGGATCTCCCCAACATATAAATTACCTAAAAGCTATTTTTTCTCTAAGTTAATTTTATATATATTTAAAATTTTGAAATGACTGAAATAACCTTATGTTTATCGTTTAATATTGTTTCAAGTTAAAACGACCAAAGCAACTTTGTTTAGATTTCAAATTTTCATTCAAATGTCATCCAGAGTTCCCGCCTCCTCTTCGTTTCTCCCTCCCCGCCTTGCCTCTACTTCGCCAGAAACCGCCGTCTCACCCAACAAAACCTCGGAATACCCACAAACCAAATCGATCCAAAACCTCACTCACTATAGTGCTAATGAGTCTAAAACAAGATTTAAAAAATATAGAAACCATTTAAGAGCAAGATTACATGGGTATGTCTGTTTGGTGTCATTACTCAATTCATGGGCCACACTGGGCCAGCCAATGGGCTTGAAGAGAATGGAGGCCCAATCACAATCCAACAAGGCCCTTCCAATGCAAACCTTTCAGGCCCATTTCTAGTCAACAGAAATAAACAGAGCAAACCTACATTTCCAAGTGTACTAAAAACAAAACACTTTCCATAATTACGTTAAAATGTTGATCCATTTTAATATGATTCATGGAAACAATTAATATCATTGGAAAAATATTATTATTAACAAACACTCCTTAAATTCTCCAAATCCGTAGCTCTTATATTCTGCAGAATACGGAACTAATATTCTGCATTAATATATAGCTTATAAATCACGACGCCAATCTCAAATAAGTGTTATATTTTGTGATTTTTTTCCAAAATTAAAAGTACAAAATCCTCGAAGTATGTTTTAAAATTTTAACAGTAATTTTATTTGTAATTAACGTTTTATATATTAGAATGAACAGAACAAAATAGCATAAATAATCAAAAGTAGTTGTAAGCCATTCAACTTTTATAACGAGTGGCTGAGAACTTTGCAAAAAATATCTGTAAACTTATATCATTTTGCAAAAATATGTAATTTTGTCAAAAAATTAAAAATGACAGAGTGACCTTGAAATTAAGAAAAATGAATTAAAATTTTCTCAACTCGAGCTCACCTATTTTTCTCTTCTCTAATTGCTGAGTTGGTCCGACTCCTATTTTTTGTCGCTGTGTGATCAAGTTGCGACCGATGAGATTCGGTTGAATAACAGGAAAAACGACCAACTCAAGTTTGGAGAAAAAAATTAAAAGAGTATTTTCTTCATTTTTAAATAACATTGTATATTTTTCATAAAATTCCAAGTTTACCACCAACACCACCATTTTTTTTTAATATTACATTATTTCCCTAACTACCTCCAAACTCACCTCACCTAGATATCGTGCCGAGACTCTAACCATGCTTCGGAGCCAAGAAGCAAACATTGTCAACCACTATACCACGCTCAAACTTATGTTTATAACCAGTTCTCACAATAAAAAAAGAGGATAATGACACTTTGTTACACCTAACTATCGTGAAATGACACTTTTATACCATAATTATTTCATCAGTTTTAATTTTAATTTTTTTAATCAAATTGAACCGGTTCAATTGTGAGTTTTTAAACCAAATTGAACCAGTTCAACTATAATCCCTCAATCCAAGGATATTTTAGACATTTTATTAGGAGGTTGTCACAAAAATTGTCAAAAGTATTAAAAAGAAGAAAAATATAACTACAGTATGAAAGTGTCATTGTCATTGTCGCTAAAGAAAGTCACAAAAATTATCTATCATGATCATAAATTATAAATTCTCATAAATGCATGTCTATTATTCTTAATTCAACCCAATAGAATTTTACCGACTTACCGTTGCTTCAGCAGTAATTTCCCATTCAGGGAAAAATTAACTAACCCAAAATAGTAAAAAAAGTAAAAAAACGAAACGAAAATAACTGTCTCTTTCACTCCCCAAAAACGCAAGCTGGCGGCGGATCCTCTGAACACAAACAGTCTCAAAACAACACGCACAAAACCAACGGCCACGATCTCACCACCCCTCCCATCGGACGGTCCTCACACGTCACCCCCCTCTCAGCATAAAATCCTCTGCTCTAGAATTAGACCCTAAACGTGTTCACTCTCTCTCTCTCTCTCTCAGCCCCAAAACGCAGCTTCTCTCTCTAGAAACGACACCACCAGAAGCGCAGAGCCCGTGAGATCGTGGCCGTTGGTTTGGAGGTACAGAGATGGAGCCGAACGGTGCAGATTCGTCGCCGGCGCAGGCGAAGCAGGGGGCGGCGCCGCCGCAGTACTGGGCGGCGATGCGGTACCCTCCGGCGATGGTAATGCCGCACCAGATGATGCCTCCGCCGCACCATTACGGGCTCGCGCCGCCGCCGCCGCAGCACTACGTGCCTTACCACGGCCAGTTCCAGGGCCACCACCAGGCGTCGCCGTCGCGGAAGGGGGCGAGCGGCGGCGAGAACAAGACGGTGTGGATCGGAGATTTGCACCATTGGATGGACGAGGCGTACCTGAACAGCTGCTTCGCCCAGGCCGGCGAGGTGAGAATCATTCGCAAGCTATTGATTGTGATTGATTGAATTCGAGTTTGATTTGCTGTTGCTATTGATCTGTTTCTGGTTATGGTGTTTGGAAAAAAGATGTTTCTGCTATTGTGGATCTGCATCGGAGTGTGTTTGCTGAGTTTGTATAGTTTTGGATCTGTTTATAAAATTTTGAAACTCGTCCGCTCGGATTAACAGCTTTGCTTAGTTGTGTGTAGTTTTGATGTATTGGTTATGCCTAGAGACATAACAGCTCTGTTGGAAATAATGTTTGGCAATGAAAGAGAGCATAAATTGAGTCATTTTCATCATTGTTCATGACTTTTAAGGAAATTCATAACATGGGAAATAAATAGCTGTTGGTGTTGTTGATGAGGAATGCATAAAATTTAAATTTTTTTATGGAAATGGGACATGTTGTTTCTGAAGCTGTACTTATCAAATTGGATTAGTGTAAAAGGAAGCTAATCTCCTAATCCTTAATCATTTTTATGAAACTCTCGATTTCTCCCCGTGAACTCAGTAAAATTGAGTTGACCGAGTTTTAAATTCGGCCTCAGGAGTTCAATTTTACCGAGTTCTTATACTTTTATTTTTTACATGTGGTTTGAAACTGTTCTATACTTTTTATTTTTGTCTTGACGTATAAAGTTGTTTGAAAGTATCGGATTTTACTAAAGTAATGTTGTTTTTGTCTTTCATGTAAATTATATAAATAAATGAGACATTTGTTTTGAGACAAAGTGAGTATGGTTGCCTAATTTGTTTCTGTCGGTGTTATGAAACTCCCGACCGAGAACTCGGTAAAAGCGAGTTGACCAAGTTTTGGATCAAGTTTTAAAATTTGGCCTCGGTAGTTCAATTTTACTAAGTTCTTACTCGACCAAAGTTGGTCAAACTTTGTTTTTATTTTCTTACATATGGTTTGAAACTGATCTATAATTTTTTGTTTGAAAGTATTGTATTTTACTAAAGTAATGTTATTTTATCTTTCATGTGAATTAAATATGAATATATGTATCTGTATCATTTATTTAATTAATACAAAACAAGTTTTGATGATTTCTCCCCGAGTTTCCAAAACTTCTTATTTTTTGTCTCGCCGAATTCTCTTCAATTCTGATTATAGAACCTTGTCTTTAATACTCGAGAAAAAGTAAATGAGACACTTGTTTTGAGACGAAGTGAGTATGGTTGCCAAATTTGTTTCTTTGGTCTCTTCATCATTTGATTTGTATAAATTAAATTTTCTGTTACATAATGTGCAGATTTCTACACTTAAGGTTATTCGCAATAAGCAAACTGGTGTGTCAGAGGGCTATGGTTTTGTCGAGTTTTTTGATCATGCTACGGCTGAGAAGGTTTTGCAGAACTATTCAGGAACTATGATGCCTAATACGAATCAGCCTTTGCGGCTGAATTGGGCAACGTTTGGCACGGGAGACAAGCGCTCAGATAATGGTTCCGATCATTCCATTTTTGTAGGAGATTTAGCTCCAGATGTTACTGATAGCTTACTGCATGAAACTTTTGCGAGTAAATATCCATCTGTTAAAGCTGCAAAAGTAGTCTTTGATGCCAATACTGGGCGTTCTAAAGGTTATGGTTTTGTGAGGTTTGAAGACGATAATGAGAGGACTAAGGCCATGACTGAAATGAACGGCACATATTGTTCAACCAGGCCTATGCGAATTGGCGCCGCAACTCCCAGGAAGTCATCTGGATATCATAACCAATATCCATCACAAGGTATATTTGGTTGTATATCTTTCTGTTTCGATGCTTATTGTTTATACAGTTTCACTTTGGTTTTATAGATATGTGTTCTATTTTACTGATTAATCTTTTTCACCTCTCTTGGGATGAGAATTAAAGTTTTTGGAATACCCTACTGTCATAGGGATGCTGTTGGCAAATGACTTTGTTTGTTCTCTCCGTCTCTCTCCCCTACATTCTTGTGCATTCACATCTATGCATATTGCTAGATAATTCTTCACCCTTGCTTTGTCTAAGTAATCATCTGGTATCATGTATTTGTTATATTATATGCATCTATGCAATTGCTTCTCACGGCAAAAAAAATCAAACTTTTTTATGATTAATTTGCATTTACAACTAAATATGAATCAATCCTTTTTTAGGTGTGTCTGAATATTGATCAATTTACATAACGTGAGAAAGATTTATGGTCATTGGTCATGAAGTGTTTTCTTAAAACTTCGAGTTAAAGTTCATCCGATTCCCGCGGCTGTTCTGATTCGGTCTTTGCTAAATAGTGTACAATGAACTCTCAGGCCTCGTTTCAAATGCCACTTTAGCATGGCGACCCTGACATGTACTGTCATAGATTTCACTATTTCAGAATACTAACACTTCTTTACTCATGCAAGCAGAGTGGAGCTGTTATTATTGCTGAACTCTTTCTCAGTTAATTGAGACGAGGGATTCTAAAGTTACTTTTGAGTGATAACTGATAACTGAAAGAATTTATTGAATTTGACTCAGCTTAGAAAGTGTATATTTTGAAGTATTGTAGATGATCCTTAGTTGCTCTTTAATTTTGGTGTGGTGGAGGCAGTAGTTTTCAACAAACACATCCTTTAATTTTGTAATGTAACTAAATTGTTTTCTTTTTGTTTCCTAACAGGTGGGTACGCATCAAATGGTTCACCTGCCCACGGCCAATCCGATGGAGATTATATTAACACAACTGTGAGTTCTCCAGTTGCTCTATGTGTTGGAAGCTCCAGCCTTGTTTTTCTTTAGCTAATCAATAGTTCATTGTAGATATTTGTCGGAGGCCTTGATTCTAATGTTACTGATGAAGATCTCAAACAACCATTCTCTCAATATGGTGAGATAGTCTCTGTTAAAAAACCACTCGGAAAAGGATGTGGTTTTGTACAATTTGCCAACAGGTAAAATTTATGCAACTGTTGTCTTACAAGTAGTTAAAAGAAACACTTACTAAAGGGAAGTACTTGTTTTACCTTTGATTTTTTTTGGATATTAACATGTTTTTCTTGGCAGAAACAATGCTGAGGAGGCATTAGAAAAATTGAATGGGACTGTAATTGGCAGCCACACAGTGCGTTTATCTTGGGGAAGGAATCCAGCAAACAAACAGGTAATCTTTCTCGGTCGTTTATTCTCGGACATATTATACATCAAGTCTCATTTGGCAATCAACTTACCATTTCTTGTCTTGCCGGCCAAAAAAAAACATTTCTTGCGTAATTTTGGATCGGGAAGTAAATCTGTAAGCAATATGGGTTAGAAGGGTCGATCAGTGATCATTATGTCATTGTCTTTTCATCATGTAGTCATGCATGATACTAGAATCTAACGGAGATGTCTGAATATGTTAACATAATAAAATAGTGCATATATGTCTTTGTTCCATATGGGCTGATATGCGGTGATGGGGATCAAGGAGTGTTTTATATACATATTGGAATCATCAACTATTAAGTTAATCTTTTGAGTTAGATTGGGATCCAATACCTTTATCACATAGTTCGCCCCCTTGTAGATCCCGTCTCCCGACCTACAACCTGATTGGACTAAAAAACAACCAATAGTTCTATTAAATATGAGATACCGTATATAACCACAATCTGTAACTGGCGTTCTAAAAAAGTTAGGCGCTAGTCAGACCGAGAGGGCCTTCTGCTGACTAACTGGGGATTAATCGGACAAGTCGGAGATTTTTAGAACACTGTATGTCACTGCCTTATTCTGAACGGGTGCTTTTGGGATATTGCAGTATAGAGATTATGGCAACCGATGGAGCGGGGCGTACTATGGAGGGCCGGTTTACGATGGTTACGGGTATGCTGGTCTGCCGCCACCTCATTCTCCGAGCATGTACGGGCCGGCTTATGCAGCGTACCCAATGTATGGAACTCACCAACAACAAGTAAGCTGACTCAAGGAAGTGCAGGGTTGAGAATGTAGGTGATGGATGATAAATTAGACAGCAGATCAGAATAGGCAAATCCTGTAGTTTTTGCTTTATTCTGTATAATCCCTTCAGATTGTGGAGTGGAACTGAATTTTGATGGCATGATGAGGTAGGTTTCTTAGGGATTTTGGATTATTTATTTGTTTGTTTTGACTCGTGAGTTGTGACACCTAAATGATAAAACTTAATAGTTTTAGTCTTATAAGTCATAATCCGTTATTTTGTAGGGTACATCTTGATCCTTCGATTGAGGATAAAGGGTCGAGATTCACCTCCTACCTACTATTTTCTTTATATTAATGTCAATTTTATATTGGTAAATTGTAAAAAGTAGCTCTAAAATGTTTTTTCCAACTTCAGTTTATCGGTTTTCCTCTTTTTCAAACAAATGCTATTGGCTTACGACGGTGAAAAGGGAAGTTAGACCAGCTCGACAGTTGGAAAAGGAAAATCTATTCGAACTCGAGGGTAAATTTTTTATTTAATTTTCAATTTCATTGGCATTTTGATGTTTTTTGGATTACATTTCACATTTTGCAAAATTAATTCACCATTATTTTTATGAAAATTAAATAATTCACCGCTATTTTTTGCAATTTCCCACTATGACAATGAGCTATTTTAGAAGAAAAACACGACCCTCGGCCATAACGAAGAGCCTGTCCGTCTCTCTCTCTGACCCTTCTTATGAACGTACTTTATATATATATATATTTTTTATCTTAATAACAGAACTAAAACTAGATTATTATTTCGTAATAATGAGATCACGACACTGGGTCAGCAGTTGACACGTGTAGGCAATCATTTCACGACGCGAACCAACCGTCGCCCGCCACGTGGCGGTGAGCCATTCGTTTCGGTTATGGGGAGTGGTTGTATTGGTAACAGCTGTCCTCACAGAGACTCTCTCTGTCGATCGCACAATGTCACGTGTGTCGTCGTCGCTTCTCTCTCCTCCATCTTCTTCTTCTCCTCCACCACCGACCTGTCTGCGGATTCACCGACGAATCTCTCGTCGATGTTTCAGAGTCTCGAGCTCGAGCTCGAGCTCCGATGTAGTCGTCACCAGAGAGCGCGGCAAGAACGGCAAGCTCGTCAACGCGCTGGTTCTCTCTCTCTCTCCCTCTCTCTCTCTCTCTCTCACTCGCTTGCTTGATTGTGAATTTCGATTCTGCAATTTGTTTTGCATGTTCGGTTCTGCTGCTGCAATCCATGTAGATTTCTCGCATTTGTCCTTGTTTTGCTCGTGATTTTGGTGGCTTTGTTGTGGAAATGCTTGGGCGTTGTTGTCAATTTGTCTGCGTGCTTGTTTGTCACATGAGCTGTTCTCTCTCGCTTGCTTGCTTGTGAATTTTGATTCTGCAATTTGTTTTGCATGTTCGGTTCTGATGTGCTGTAAACCATGTAGATTTCTCGCATTTGTTCTTGTTTTGCTCGTGATTTTGGTGGCTTTGTTATGGAAATGCTTTGGGCGTTGTTGTGAATTTTGTCTGCTTGCTTGTTTGTCACATGAGCTGTTTGAGGGAATGCCCAAACCAAAATGCATTTTCTTAGTTTGGAGTAATTATGTATTTGATTAGCTGTAATGTTGTTCTTCATTGAAGCTTAAAGATGTTTAGAATATATATAAACATACACGGAAAGGATTGAAAATAAAAATGGTGTTATAAAGGGTATGAACTAGGAACAAATCCTACTTTTTTTTCTTTTTTTTTGATAAGCTTAGAATTTTATTGCATAAAAAAGAGAGAATTACAATAAAAGAGAAAAAAGAAAGGCCTAACCTAGACCTAGATAAAATCCAGAAACTTACATTAGAGCCGGCTAACAATAAATAGAACGTAATGCTACCCAACCAGACAAAATGATGATTTGATACTCAAGTGTAGCGCCGCATGAAAAGTAGGAACAAATCCTACTTATAAGGTTGATCTTTTGGTTGTGGAGTCCGACTTGGTATATATGCCCCAATTTTCCAGACTTTTGTGGAAATCGTGAGGATCGCCATTTCAGTATTTATGGAGTATTTAGCTTTTATGGCACATTAGATAGTGTATTGAGTTGGGCATATGGTCCATCAAGCAAAATGGTAAATTGCCCTGTTTGTGAATGATGATTGATTAAGTTTCCGTTTACCAGTGAATTTTAATAACCCGTCATCAACAAAATTTCATCCCTGGTTGCAATGCCATTGCATGTGCAAAAAAACTCAGTTTTGTATCCTTTTTTTATTTTGACCTGTCACCTCTAAGTTTTATTTTCAATACTTATTAGCAGTGTTTGTGAAAAGTTGTGGGCTAGTGTTTCAGTTATAACCATAGTGGTCCAAATTCAAAGGTCCAATTAGACAGACCTGATGGTGAAGACACTTTCAAACTTTCTCGTATAGGACTATAGAGTTTCGTGTACTTGGCAAAATAACATTATTTTTTGTATCTGCACCATCTGTCGTATATGCGCCTACAGGAGCTGTTATTGGAAGCTATACTTGAAAGCACGCAAAAAAAATGTTTAGGACTGTGATGGTTCTTTTGTTTGGCACTACAATGATTTTCACCCATGATACATTAGTGGCAATGCAATGTAACATTAGTCGTATCAAAAAATTTTCACTAATTTATCATTGAACTGTCAAAACATATTTTATCACTAATGTATCATTGCATTGTCACTAATGTATAACGAGCTCTTAGTTTGTACGTAAAGAGAGGGTTTTCACCAGAACCTCCATATATAGTATAACATAATTAAGGTGAAAAGTCTAATGTTGATTGCAGGCCAGACATGGAATCAATTGTTTGGAGCTTCCCCTTATACAGCATACACAGGGGCCTGATTTGGATAAACTTTCTTCTGTATTAAGTGGTAACTTATCAAACTTTGCATGTTGTTTGTAGTACAGAACAGTTCTCTTAGTTCGGTATAAATGATGACACTATATCAGACTATGTGAAGAAAGTATTTGGGCTGAATGATGAGCCCTTGCATGGTCATGTGCTTTGCATTTTATGTTATTTGCTGTCAACATTATCACTTAATAGTTAATACTCAATTTAGTTGTATTGTCTTTGTGCATTATGTTTTTTTAATCAACCATCAACTTTTCCACTAAAAGTTAAATAAAGTCATATCTGTTTGCTTTGGGAATAAACACAAACTTGTTTCATGGTTTGAGCTGGAGATCTGTTGGGCCAAAACTGGCTCCTTGGGTTCCTGCTCATTTTGTCCTGTTTATTTTCAGTGTTCTGAAAGTCAACTGCATTTTCTTATAATTTGGTCTCATAACTTTGTGGCCCCGTATACCATCTATTAAATATGTCCATAATTTTGTGGATGACTGACATACATGATAGTAGAGTTTCACTTGTGTTGTTAATTATTATGGCTAAGTTGTATTCATATCAATTTGTCAATGGTGCGCTTCATACTTGTGTGTTACATTTGTTGAAATGCTGAATTGTTGATTCAAGTTAGCTTAGATGATAAGTGTGAAATACAGTTTTACCATCTTTCTTATTATTTTTCTGATGGCATCAGATAAGGCATTCGACTGGATCATCATAACTTCCCCTGAAGCTGGTTCAGTCTTCCTAGAGGCATGGAAGTAAGGATTATATTTTAATAGCAAGAATTATTCCTTCATCAGCTCATTCAATGGTTCATGCTATCTTTTTAATCATCTTGAATTATAAAACATGACATGAGCTTGTATGGGCATTCAGTGCGTCTCCTCCTTTCATGCAGGCCCGCTATTAATAAAATTGGACTATACTAATTAGAACACATATGCTAGATTAAAGTTATGATGTGTGTGTGTATCTACATTTATTATCTGGAAATATCAACATACTTTTTCTTTTGGGATTTTTATATTCATTTTTCCTGGAAGAAACAGAAGCTTTTTATTATAAAAGTATTTTTTCATTGTTGGATTGGGATTAGTGCTTGAAATTGAATAGATAATATTTGTTCCGTAGAATGCAACCCTTCATGTAGAGTTTCCTAAAAAGATCCCAAGTAAGCCTTTTCTTTTATTCATTATTTTTTTCTTTTTAACGCGGGCTTTGTTCTGCCTTTAGGGCTGCTGGAACCCCAAATGTTAAAGTAGGTGTTGTCGGAGCTGGTACAGCAAGTACTTTTAAGGATGTTCTGCAATCACCACAGCCATCACTCAATTTAGCTTTTACTCCGTCAAAAGGTAAATGCGCATTCATATAATTGTTAGACAATCATAGTTTGACCTTGTGCTGCAAGTATGTAGTTTCTAAAACACAAAAAAAAAAAGCGAATCAAATTTGACTCCTTTTTGGTGATTTTATACCCTACAACAGCTATCGGTAAAGTATTGGCTTCAGAGCTTCCAAAAACTGGAAATGCGAAATCTACTGTCTTGTATCCTGCTTCTGTAAAAGCTAGCAACGAGATTGGTACGTCAAATGGTTCCACCTCTGTGCTATCCTTGTAATCATCGTTCTAAACAAAAATTACTTTTCTATTCATACTATTGTGTTTTGATGAAATGTGTGATTCACATATAGTTAGGTACTTTATTTAGTCAATTAACTGTGTTAATAAAGCTTTAGGCTGTGTCATATTTGTGTCAGTAGGTGAGTCAATTGGGATTGTGATGTACCTCAGAAATCATACTCATCTTTTTTTAAGCAAAACTATATATTAGAAAAGTGAGCAGGATCCCGGAAAAGGAACCACGAACATGAAGCCAAAAAAATTGGCGATACAAGGCAAATGGGAGTGAGAAAAATAGAGGAAAGAAGAGAGAAATCTTAAAACGAGGATAGATAAGATGCATTTTTACATAATTAAATAATATTCGTGAGAATCTTGTAGCTATTTCAAGGAATTTTTTCCAAAGATAAATGGTGCTTTTGAGGAAGCCATTTCTTTTCAAACTTAAAAAACCCTATACCTAGTTTCTACTGGAATTTCGTTCTTTACTAATTAACAATTTCATGATAGACTTACTACATACAGGTTAAATAAAGCCTTATTCACTAAACAATGCTGAACTTGTTTTGGGTGATCACTAAAGGAAGCTTCAAGAATAACTTTCATTTCCTAGTATGGAAAGCCTTACCTATTCCCTGGTAGAATGTAAGCATTTTATTTAGGTTGTTTTATGGTTGCTGACAGCTTCCTCAACATTAATATATTCCTTTCACATGTCATGTCAAAAGAAATATGTATATTGCTCAAAGTCAGAAGTTATAAATTTATAATTGCTATAGCAAGTTAGGAGTTAATATCATGTTTAATGTTTCTTAATCATTAAATTTACAAGATATCCTGCTATAACTTAGTTTTCCCACATAATTTGTTTCAGAGGAAGGCCTGTCTAAGCGTGGATTTGAAGTCACTAGACTGAATACATATAACACGGTACAATATTTCTGTTATGGAAGTATAGGAGTGGGTTTTCTTTTTGCAGTTTCTTTTAAGTGAACTGATGCTATATGTAAGTTTATGGGTGATAGATTGTATGTTTCTTTAATTTCCATATGATTGTGGATATTTCTATCAGCTTCACGGTGTTATTTTTTGGCTCTTACAAATTTTTGTGCTACTGAAAACTCTTAACTTGTTGTACAGTATTTCTTGATTCTATTTGCATGTACTAGAAACCCTTGAGTAGCCCTGCCTACTAGCATGCTTAATATTAGCTGTATGCGAACTTTATTTTACATTCTTGTACATGTTGGAGTGAAATTTATATATAGCAAATCTGACTTGATTGAGTCTGAGGGTATTAAGGTGAATGACTTCATGAGAAACGATTTTTGACAGCTTCAAGTGCTTATAAGGGAAGTACCAGCCAATTAGAATAGTGTATAATTGCACTTAGTGTCCTGTCCTGAAGCATATTTAAATTTGAGTGGTCTGTGCCGTGTCTCATCGAGTTATGTTATGTTATTTGGCTGGCTCTGATTCTAATTATTTCTTCCAGGTACCTGTCTGTCATGTTGACCAAATGGTTTTAGAGCGAGCTCTTTCTACCCCTGTTATTGCAGTTGCTTCACCTTCCGCAATTCGGTCAGTACAATTTATATCTTTTGTTAGTGTTAAGTTCCCTTCATGAATGTAATACTTAGTATCCACGCTTGTCATACTAATGGAAGCTTTTATAGTCAATAATGACAACACTGTCAACTTCACATAGCCACCCTGCCGGCAAAATTTTGAACTCTAGTTTCTTTGAGCATGGTGATTAATGACTCTTAATGCTTTGTTCATTCACTCCAATTGCAACAGTGCCTGGATCAATCTGATTCCAGAACCAGAGCAGTGGAGCAATTCGATAGCCTGTATAGGGGAGACAACAGCTTCAGCTGCAAAAAAATTGGGCCTGAGAAATGTTTATTATCCAAGTCAGCCTGGTCTAGATGGGTAATTCTCATTCTTTAACCTTCTTTATGTGATTTATAGTTTGAGACCAACTTTGATGACTAGGTCAGATACTAACATAATATTGTAAAAGTGTTTGGTCCATGTAATGTTGCTGCAAGCCTGCATCTAAACATTTTCCGTTAACTTTTGGTGGCAGGTGGGTTCATAGCATCCTTGAAGCCTTGAGAGCACATAATCTCAGAGGTCAAGTTGTTTAGGTCTGTTTTTTCCTTTTCCACAAGTTATTTTAAGTAGGAAACATATTTTCCATATTCTTTTTAGGATTGAGACAGTTGTTTTAATAGTTTTCTCCCTGGCCTTGACAGGACGACAATAATACAACTCATGCAGATTGCAGAACACTCCAAGTGCACTAACATATGGACTTACTCAATTCAGTTGGAAAAAAATGAAACATCTGCATACTGCAAGAGTAGAGATTCATCAACCTGTATGGTATACCTGAACAGTCATTCAACTGCTAGAGATTAATTTGAGGTTAGTAAAGAGGCTATCGAGATAATATCGCAGAAGAGAAGACTTATCAACTTGTATGCATCTTTCTTTGCTAGAATGCCAGTTTTCTATCTCAAAACCAAAGTCAAACATGCAAATCTGTTGACGTTGGATTGGTGAGACAACCAGTAACTAAAACAATGATGCTCATTGACATAGGAACATATTTGTGATCATTCTTCCCTTTCTGAGCTATCTCAGTGTATGATTCATTTGTATTGTATGAGGATGCTCATTGTAATCTGAAAGGTTATTACTTAAATTCAGGTTTATCTTCCACTACATGTTTAGATTTTTCAGTCACAAAATATTATTATGCCTTGTGTAGAATATAAAATGATAGGTTGAAGTTAGAATAATGTATTCTTCATTTATACATTTCATTTTGAAGTTTGTCTAGCCTTATTGGCCCTCCTTTACTTAGCTTCCTGGTGCACTCTACTATCAGAATTGTGAATTTACATGCTCTCACAACTGAGCACAAGAAGCTAAAAGGAGAGTTGCTGACATGACTTCCCTGAAATTTCTATTGTCTGTAAAGTAGGACTTGCAGAAACACTGAACTAAATTTGCTGATATATGGCATTGGAACGAGACACTCACAATGTCAACCTGGGAGGAGGACAATTTTCTCAAGAGGACGCGGGTGGGAGTTCCCCTTGAAGGAATGATGAGATCATAGTCAGTGCTCGCTCGGGTTGGTAGCTTGGAACCTCATGGCCAGCCCCTCTTACCGTGACAAAAACCACTCCTTTGTACCCAACCACATATCCTCCAACCTGCCATCACCATCATCATATGAGAAACACTTAAACTTCTTAGCTTGGTTACATCAATATGTTCAGCGTTTCATATATTTACCCCAGTATTAGAGTACCACGGACGCCAAGATGTTTCAACCTGAAGTTTCAGTGTGTTTATGGAGTATCTAGAGGCTGTTACTGGCACTCTTCCATCTGTGTCACCACTGCAGGTTTGTCGAAATTGTCATTTCATTGCTAGCTAGTGCAGTAATAGGTTGTAATGAAGTTTTATTAGAATTCACAATAACATTATGCATGCTAAAGTCTGAACTTACCTGTATATCCACACACTAATGCCACTTGAAATAAGCTGCTTTATGGTTGGTAGAATGGTTGATGGGCTGTCTGTCCATCCAACATTGCTGGGAACAAGAACAGATGTGAATAAGGAACTAGCTTATACAAATTCTCTGGATATGGAAGTGATGTTATTTAGTGATTGTTGAGTACTGCATGTGTTTTGGTTTTAGTGTTTGAGCATATGAATCTGAATGCAACAAAGGACATGGTTACCTGCAAGCTCCCCATTTTGTAGATTTTGCATGAAAAGTTCTTTGCACTTCCGGAAGATTCAGGTAAGAGTCAACATAAAAATCTGTGCAGGGATCAAATTCCTTGTCCTGTAAGAGCAATATTTGCAGGTCAGTGTAAAAAACATAGCTCTTGCTTTACAGTATCGGATTTACTGAAACAGTTCACTAACTCTACTACTTGTTACTTCTGATATTTGATTTTATGCTTGAGTAAAAAGTTCATACTCTGGATTTTTGTATGGGCAGAAAAAGATAAAATAATAGAAGTTTCGAGGTAGAGTCATTACTACCCATCAAATTCAGAAACTTGCTACAAGCATGTGGGCTTACATAATCAGACTTTGATTCTGATAAATTGCATTGTGGAGCATAAATGCTGTATATGTCAATCTCTCCAGCCTCTCTATCTCCTTGACTCTGATACTTACCACAGGTGCTAGAAAATTTCCCAGTGCCAAAGTCACAGTGCTTGTGAATTGCTGCATTGGTTTCATCAGAGTTCAGAGCATGAGTCCAGAAGTAATCATAAATCCCCTTTGTTCCTGTACTATCATCTATCCATGCATTCCCAATCTGCAACATACACTATAAATTTAGCAGTAGTCACACAAGAACTCAATTTGCAGCTCCTAGATTGTTCTGTGAAGTATCATGAGTACTCACAGCAATTCCTTTGAGGTTAATGATATTGTGCTTTGAGTACTTGTTCCTGGAAAGAATGGTGTACGCAAGCTGAGGCACATAATGGCCTGCATAGCTCTCTCCAGTTATGTACAGGTCTCGGGTTTTATATTGGGGAAACCTCTCAAGCCAGTTGACTAGAAAAGTATAGGAATCGATAGCTGTGCTCTTGTCGCCCGTGTTCTCATAGTCAGAAGAGTTGTTAGAATATGAAAACCCAACTCCTGCTGGGGACTCCAAGAAGATTATATTTGCCACTGCCAATATACACCCATGTCTCCAAGTATGAGTAAATATTATATTATGTATCTGCAATACTTGTCTGACATACCTTTGTTCCATGCGTATTTGTTTCCGTAAAGTGTTTTTCCATCTCTGTTGACTCTGAAAGGTCCTAGTTCTTCCATGGCTCCATATCCAATAGATGAGCATCCTGGTCCTGGACATCATATAATACAGTTTATGTTGTCTTTGTTTGGCAGAGACCATACATTCTTAGTGATGACTACAATGGTGATTTGGCATAGAAGCGATTCAGTTTACTACATTGTTTACCAGGAAACACTCATGCTTGCTTGCTTCTGTGTTCGAGGCGGGGAAGGAGCAAATATCTTGGACTTGGGGTGAGTGATCTCATATTGTTTCACTTTCAGAATAAACTGTGGGCATGCTATAGTCTAAATTAGTGCCTAGTACTAGCTAAATTGTGACTTGCTTTCTGTAGTAAAAGTAACCATCTTGGATAGTTTCAGGGGTCCTTAACTATTCCTATTGCATTATTTGGGTTACATGAGGAGGGTCACACACACCCACCCCACCCAACAAAGGAAAAGGAAAGGAAAGGAAGAAAAAGGACAGTTATTAGTTGACATATCCCTTGCCACATGGGTGATAATTGGAGATAAATTCCATAAATTTTGGTTGCAATGATTGAAAATGCAACTAATAGTTGCTTACGGATGATTTAAGACAGCTGTTTGCATATTAACCAATTCAGCCAAAGGCGTGCACTGTGGACAATGACATCCTTGTAATGTCCTATTGAAGTTGAATCCATGAAAATGGAACTGTTGACTTAGATGCCACTAGTAGACATAAGGAACATGAATCCTGCCTCATTTGGGAGTGGGTACAGTCTTGAACCAGCACCTAAGGATATAGCACAGTTGGTGGTAGAAACCTGGAAGTGGGCCATTCTGTTTTGTAAGCATATTGTGCTGGCTATGGAATTTTGAGGATTCAATCTAACCTAACATCACATCACCATGCTGAATATTTCTAGGACCCTAATGAGTGACTCTTGACACTACCATTTGGTGTGAGAAACTGGTGCATGTCTATTTCTGCTTTACATTGTCTGGTTGTTCCTGGTGGAATCTTGAGCCAGAACTTTTACTTTTCACACTCACTATGGTGCTGAGGGAAGTCTCAAGTGTTCCTTTCATTGGAAAAGAATGGAATATGGAGTCAGAATTAGGATTAGGATTGGGATTTGGAATCATGGCTGTGTCAGAGATCCTTCTTCTGAGATTAGGATGGTGTTAATGATCAAGATGGAGGAAAAGAGTTCATGAGATTAATTAACCCTTCTACGGGTTCATGACTTCAGTGGATTTGCTAGCTAGATAGATAGAATTAGCAGTAAAAAGCATGATGGCTGGCTATAATGAACTTGCATATTTTGCTGATCTTAAATGAACAACAACAACAACAAAAACATGCAAATATGATGCAGATGTTGGTTGTGTTTATGAGTGTACCTCCATTTAGCCATAAGACAAGAGGTTTGATAGAAGATTGCTGAGGCGATTCTACGAAATAGTAGAACAGTTCTCTTCCAGCTTTTGAGTCCACTGTAACATACCCTGCATACTGATCAAAATCCACTCCTTCAGGTTGTCCTGGCAATGCCTCAATCTTGTCAACTCTCATCAATCCTTCTTGAAGTCCAACATACACCGGAGAAAAGTTCCTGACCGCCTCATCCAGCTCTAGCTCTACCTGCAATTCAGCATCTAGATTTCTGGATTTTCCATCGTTCTTGATCAACTTGTAGAGACTGTCAACCTGTCTGGCTCTGCATGAGGTGAGGAAAGTGAATAGGCAACAAATCACCAGCAAGAGCAGCAAGCAGTTGATGGGTACAAACTTCATCTTCTCGTCTTTTTGGAGTCTGGTTCGCAGGTTAGTTTGATATTGGTAGCAATGATCGCTTTATAACCGAGCTTACTGCACATGGGACATGATGCGTGGGCATTGTGTTCCCAAATACATAACTTTGGTTTGGTGGGGACCGAGTTCTGTTTACCTATCATTGTCCATTAGAAAATTTGCCTCCCACCTTTCTTCAGGTAACAGAACATCTTATATAGTTGTTACTATTCTTTCTTGGCCAAATCTATTCCTTTAGGTACAAGTTGTTTATGATATTTATCATATTTTAGGGACCCAAAGAAGTTGGTACCTGAATGGTGAATGGTTCATGAATAATGCATTGGGTCAGGACTGTTACTTCTAGGATCATGCCATCTTTTATCTCCACTGCAACATAAGCTGCATGATCTTACTGATGGAACATGTCAAGTTGTGCATACCTTGCAAGTAACAAATAGAGGAATGTGTTTTTTGTGAGGTTTTCCAATTGCTATCAAGTTATATTTAGCCACTTAAGCAGAAAATTTACAGATTTCACTTTCACATCATGAAGTCAACATCAAAGAGATGTTTCTCTGGGTTTTTTTTTCTGTTCTCATATGTTCTTGTCACTATCATTTTGACTCTTCATGTGAACTAGCTGTTGTATCTGTAGATGCTGCTAATGGCATTATGGATTTGCTAGGAGAAGAAAAGTTGCAGTTTGACGCAACCCGAAGAGGCATTTCATCTAAATGAGAGCATCTGTCTAATGGTAATCAATTTCTCCTCTGATAGTTTCTTCATAGTCAATATTGACATTGCCAACTTAAAGCACCAGAGCTCTACATTGTTAATACCACTCAACACCTTCCCCTTACAACTCACATGGAACTTAAAGCAATTCCTCTCAGATTAATTCTAGTTCAGAAAAAAACTAACAAAGACAGTTTCAATATGTGATTTCATGCATCACATCGGACTGATACAAAAGCCAGGTTCTCAAAACAACCTATTTTTCTAAAACAGCACCACAATGTCAACAAGCAATGACTTCCATACAAACGATAAGTGTTCCTCTCTTGAGTTGCCTCCAAAATCCAATGTATACAACTGTTCAAGCAGCCGGTGGAAGCTTTCCGTTGATGAAAGAAGAGAATAGCACCATGGCACGAGCTGGCTGATAGCTCGGAACAAAATGCCCAGATCCTCTTATGGTCATGAATGTCAGGTTCTCATATCCCACAACATACCCGCCCACCTTCATATACAACATTTTCATTAGCTTGATTAACTGAAGTCTTTGCAACATCAAGAGCATGATTTTGTATGTCATAGATATCATATTACCTCTCCTTGGGTGTACCAAGGGTACCAAGCAGTCCTAATCGGCGTGCCAAGCTTGTTTATGGAGTACCTTGTGGATGTTACAGGTATTGCACCATCTGTGTCTCCACTGCAATTTAATGTTTAGGCTGTCAGCTAATCGTTGGTTCATTATTGTATACAGCAAGAATCAACACTAGACTTGAACTTGTTATGAACCTTCAAACACTACCTGTACATCCACACAGAAAGTCCACTGTCCATTAACTCCTGAATGATTGGCAACACTGTCAATGGTTTATCTTTCCACTGTTTATTTATCTTCCCACTGAGAAATTCAAAAGAGGTGATCAGGAAATGAGTTTGGTAAAACATAAGCATCTAAAAGAACAGTGGCATATAAGTATTATGCAGCAAGTGCCTGCAGGGTCTCCACGGGGATGGAAGAGCAGTAACGTTGGCGTGAAGAGCCTTTTGAACTTCAGGAATGTTTAAGTAGGAAGAGATGTAGTTTTGTGAGCACGGATCAAATGTAGAGACCTGTTTGGCAGCAATGATTAGTGGAGTATTTTGAATATAACATTGACTTAGTTGTGAAAAAGTAAAAAAAAAAAACTTACAGACATGGAATCCAAGGAAGAGTTGCAAATGGGTGCATATATGTCATAGTTAAGAATTTTTCCAGCTGCCTCGTTCGCTTCATCGATGAACTTCTTGCATTCGACAGATGAGGAGTTCAGCATATTGAAATTGCAGTGTGATATAAGTCCTTTGTAGATATCGTCTGAAATGAGAGCATGTGTCCAGAAGAAATCCACAGCTCCTCTTACAGTAGTTTCAAAGTCAATGTACGCATTACCCATCTGATAAACCGAAGTTATCAATGCTCAGTAAAACTCACAATATACTCATAATATATATCAAAAATACTAGAAAATGGTCTGAAATCATGTGACTTACTGCAACTCCTTTTAGATTGATTCTAGTCTGATTTGTGTGCTTGTTATTCTGCAGAATCGCTTGCGCGAGCTGCGGTATGTAATGGCCTGCATAGCTCTCGCCTGTAATGTAGAAATCCCTAGCCTTGTACTCAGGAAACCTCTCGAGCCAGTTCACAAGAAAGGCGTAAGAGTCCTGCGCGGTTCTCTTATCTCCAGTTGATTCATAGTCTGAAGTTGTGTTTGAGTAGGAAAACCCGACGCCAGCAGGGGATTCGAGGAACAGGATATTTGCAACTGCAGACAAGTAAGAATTTGTATCAGCTACTTGAAGACTAACATGAGACTTGAAGCAAAATGTTCTGAGAATCACCTTTGTTCCATGCATATTCATTTCGATAAAGAGTTTTTCCATCTTGGTTCACTCTGAAAGGTCCAAGCTCCATCAGTGCTCCACTCCCAACTGAAGAACAACCAGGTCCTGCCATCAAACTACATATCATAAGATTTCACAGCATTTTCTTGCATTTTGACTTCACTGTGAATTCATGACTTGAGCACATGAAAGGGTAGTTCTTGTATATGCTATAGAATAAAGAAACAAAAAGCTACACTACAAATACAAATACAAATACAAGCATTACCTCCATTGAGCCACAGAACTAGAGGCTTGGAGGAAGAATTTTGCAGTGACTCCACAAAGTAGTAGAACAATGCCCTTCCTGCCTTGGCATCAACAGTGACATATCCCGAGTACTGATCGAACTCGATGCCCTCTGGCTGTCCAGGTAAGTTTTTAATCTTGTCACTCTCTTTCAATCCATCTTGAGAACTGATGTGCACTGGCCAATACCCTGCAGATGCATCCAAAACAAGGCCACCAGAATCGTTAGCCCTGTCCTTGGACAGCTCCTCCTTCATGAGCTTCATGGGATTGACAAAACCTTCCAATCCATAATCACAAAAACCAGATTCAAGCAAGACAAGGAGAAGGACAGAGACAAAGCCAATGATTGCAGCATTTTCCATTGCCATGAGCTATTGGAAAATCAAGCTCTAGAGCTGGTTAGTTCTGTACTTCCCTTCTCTTGCTGTTAATTTCTTTGATTATTAGGTGGGTGCAAGGACTATTTGATGAGTGAGATTTGAGAAGAGACCTTTTCTTAGAAGATAATTAGTGGAGCAAGCAATAATTTTGTTGTTATTAATGTCTTTGGTGTTAGACTAATGGGTGATTGGAGATTGACTTAATATGACAGGAAATTATTACAATATGATTGTGTAGTAGTGCAGTACATATCATGCATGATTTTTTGACTTTTGAACACATGCACCCTCTGTTCTTGTGCCATATGATAGAAATGTTGGTGTAATTTAGGCCACAAAAGAAAGAATTTTTATTGATGAAACCAACTAAACCTTCCGAGAAAGAAACAGAAGTCAGCAAAATACATCAATAGAAGAAAAGAGAGAAACATGATGCAAATTAAAGAACTGATGCAAAACTAAAGAAAATGAAGAAACAGGTAAGGGCTCAATGATGTTCGGCCCTGTTTTTGATCTCCATTTCTTCAAAGATTTGGATCATTTGAGAATTGGTCGAAGCGCATGTGATACCCATAAACTTACAAATGTCCCGAGTACGAGTTTCATTAGCCTGAGAATTGAAACCTTGTTGGGTACTAAACATGAAATGGTCTTCATGTTTAGTACATAAATCACAAACTCTACAATTTTAAACTTATTCAAACTCGTGTCTGAGGCAAACGCAAACCCTCATAATTCTGGGCTTAATACACTCCTTAATTATTGATTAAGTTTTTCTTCTTGAATTTGTTTGGGCCTTATGCATTTGGGCCAAATTTTGATTTTGGGCTTTAATGCTTTCATAGGCTGGTCAACGGGGTTATGACAAAGTTTAGCATACATAAATCACAATCAATATTAATATCTAATTGATGTTCGTATTATTTTTTTCAATTTCCTTCTCACTAATTATTAATTCTCATGGTCTCGTTTTTCTTTTATATCTTTCAATTATCAACGAAAATGAGGTATACTGAAAATACAGGGCGAGCAAGATCTCGAAAAAAACAACAACCGCAAGATACAAAAGAGTTACAAAACACCCTGTTGACAATCTAACATTCAGCCACTTGATCAATGTCGAATTAGGCTAAGAAAATTATCTCCTCCGAAAGGCACGAACGATGTCATATTTTCGAAACTCGCAACTTCTGGGTTATGTTGGCGGCACGATTGCCGAGCCGATAAAGATGACCTATTGACTCTACTGGAATTGAGACAACGCAAGTGCCTAATACTGAATACCATATATGGTTGCAACGTGATCAACCGCCTTCAGCACCATCCTCTCAGGTACTTCTTCTGAATACATCCCTAGAGGTGTGGGCGGTTCTCGAGCACGTTGCAACCATATTTGGTATTCAAGATTAGGCACTCGACTTGTCCCGATTCCAGTGTAGTCAATAATCGACTTGTCCCGATTCCAGTGTAGTCAATAATCATCTTTGACAATCGAGCCGTCAACATAACTTAGGAGCTGCTGGCTTCCAAGATATGACATTATTTGTACCTTCCGAATCAAATATTCTTCAGCAAGTCCTAGTTTTTAGGAAATGGTTCATTATCTCTTTCCTTGTAACTAGGCAACTAATGCCACACTATTTTAATTAATTTAATTTTGTTTTTAAAGATAAATGTTAGTACATTACAAAAGGACAATTTTACTATTCTTCTTCCAAACGTTGTTGCCATCACAATTTGTCTCATTACATGTTTGGTTCCCAATGCAAAACAAAAGCATTTGGACTCATCCTTAATCTCCACAATGTATATTGTTAACTAACTAATATATGTTCTGTGTAGACATGTTTGGAAGCAATAGTGAGCTTTTGTGCCATGACCAATCTATTTCTTTAATTGCTGGTGTTGTTGGTATGTTCATTTTTATTGGACTATGTAAGATATATATGTGATAATAATATATGGGTGTGGTGTGGACCTGAGTTTTGGTTGGGACTTGTCTTCATCAATCTTCTTCTCATACATGGAGACCAGCAATTAGTCCTTAATAAGGGCATTGCTTGGAGGGCCCTCCTCCATGTTTCTTCATTATGTCCTTCCATTTATATACATGTGGCAAGCTGTCAACCTTGTTCATACTCCCAACTCATTGTCTTTATATGATTTTTTTACTTTTATTAGAGGTGGGTTTTATTTTTATCAACAATTAAATCAGGAAAATAAAATTTTATTTGTTCTTGATCGACTATCGAGAAACCGTGTTATCGGTTTTTAACTCATTTCTCAGCATCTGATGGAAAAACTAACATGTACCAAGATTCGAATTCATAGTGTGAGCTCCTTACCGGTACTTGACCCTTTTAATTCATATATATAATCTAATAAAGGTTAATTTCTTTTATAATTAGATTTGTATACATGGGTTATATCCTTTTGCATAAAGAAACGGTTTGGAGAGCGGATGTATTTTCCGTTTGAATATGTTTGATTGTATGAATCTCGTAATTGGGATATACGACCACTATATGGGAGATGATGAGCCAAATATGTAGAGTGTGATTTTTAGATTAACTTAAATATGATAACACCTAAAATTTTAATATTGAATTGGAATCTATAACTAGAAGATTTAATTTATTAATTGGTTCATTTATAAGTATTTTTACATCTTTTCATTATTAGAGGTGAGATTTTGAAAAATTGTTAGAAAGTAAATACTAATCAAGATTTAATCGAAAAATAAATTGAACAAAAAATTTAACAAGATACTATAGAGAATTAATCAGACAAGTTAATATTTTTATAACTTTGAGATGATAATATTGACTAGTAAATAAGTTATTTTTTTCAACCTTTTGTATTTGAGTTTTTTTTATAGTGGTGATGGGTAAATAAAGTAAATTTCTGATTTTAAGATTCGACATCTTATCATGAATACATATTTGATTAAATAGGTATATGTATATCTTTTATGTACGATCGATGAAAGAAATTTAGATACACAAATATCATAAATAAAATCATTGTCATTAATTATAATCAAGTTTAATAATATTTTGTTGATTTTAAACAATGTCTAGCCAACTAACATGAAAAATAAAAATATTTATATCGCCGTACCGTACATAGCATATATACTCTAATTATATAAAAAAAATCTGGTGGTCCAAATTAAAACCTAGCACAAAATATTGATTAAGTGGTGCAATAATTATAATTACATATTTAAGATAAATCATTGCGTGCGAGGTGCGAATTGCATTTATGTTCTAAACCTAATTTGGATGATAAAGAAGTCACTCTCATATGTTAGTTAACTCTATTAATCATCTTTTTAATCCCCACAAATCAATAGATTAGATTGATATATATTATATGTATAATAATTAATAACAGCTGTCCTAATTAAACACTGCTTTGACCTCAATTTTGTCAAACAAGGCTTATTCTAGACCTCACATTGAAGTAGAAAGACTAAAATACCCCTTTAGGTTTTGTCTCTTTTCAAAAATTAATTTTTTTCAATGAAGTTAGTTTTTGCATGAGTTTTTTTATAAAATTCGTTTTTACCTTAAAAATAAATAACTCACTAAATATAATTTTTTTTATAATTATGATCTTTCATATGATTATACATATGGAACAAATTTTGACATCGTGTTAAAATTAAAATTCAACACATAAAATTTTAAGTTTTTTTTGAGGAATTAAAATTTTAAGTTCATAAGTACATATTCAAATTTATTTATAAAATAGTAAATGAGCTTAATTAAAAAATTTTGACAGCAAATATAATATACTTTTGGTTATTTTCACAACTTACCATATTGTTTTGGTCAAGAAGAGGTGTTATAAGATAATGAATGTCTTCATAATTGTCTTGTATGTTTTAATTTATGTTTAGAGACTATAATAATTACCATTATTATGTAATTTGATAAGAATAAATTAAATGGTCTTAATCATAATAATTAACACCGGAGGGTGAGCGATCCAATTCCAATTAAAGATGTTTTACATCAAGTTGCATAATTGTCAAAATCTTTGAATTTTTATAATTAAAATATTAAATCATAGAAAGATTGCAAGAAATTAAAAACAATGTTAAATGACCTAAATATCATTCTTTACATTTCTCTTTAAACATATTTAATTATTGATTGAGATTGGGAAAATGTTATAAATGATGTGTCATCTTCAGTTGGGTGTAAATTATAATAATTGTACGTATAATTAATACATCCCAAAATCGTGTTAATTAAGCTAAGATGAACAAGACAACGGTCTAGTGGCTTTAACGTGCAAGGACATTTGATGGATTATTCAAATGGTTAATATGAGTTGACTTTCAGAAAAAAAAAATTATTTTAATTGAGTAAATGAACATTAATTAACATCAGAATTTGGATTCGATCTATAAAGCAATTACATTATTTAGTAGATATGGGCATAATAATTTTTTCAGAAATATAGTTTTTGAATATAAGTTCTAGAAAATGATTTTATTACTTTCATACTGTTGACATTGCTAGAATAAATGAAGAATATAGTCTACATAATTATAGTTTTGAGAATGTTAATTAAGTTTTCAGTTTTGATCATGTCTAATTTCACATAAAGGGCTCACCAAGAACATCAATTCAATATATCAATATTATTTTTATCATGGTATAAGAGAATGTTCAATCTTTTTAAGTTTCAGCTGAATTTATCGTCATGTCAACTTGTTAGCCTATATATGGTTATAACGAGTGGGCATGACAATAAAAAAAAATCCGGCGCTTTATCATAAATAAAATTTCATTTTTTTTAAATTCTGACCCTCCAACAATAAACAAGAAAAATAACTTGTATTTTAGACGTCATATAGACGAAACCTTAGAGCGCAAAACACCATAGAGCTGAAGCCTGAGCACAGGAAGGCAAAGAGCGATTTGTAGAGCGCAAGACGCTAAAGAGTCGGGCTATAAAGCGCAAGACGCGATAGAGCTGAAGGAGAGGAGCATATGACGCCATAGAGTTGACTCCAAAGCATGTCTTTCAGTTTATCATTGGGCTTGAAATAGGTGATGAAATTGTGCTTTAAGTTTGAAAGAAAGTCCAATGAATCTCAGATCCTTAATCGTGTGGCATTTTCATTACCGAGAGCATGTAACTTTCGCACCGTCAAGAATATATGATGTTTGCGTTGTCAGGAGCATGTGCCGTAATTTCTATTTCCTCCCTCGAGAAAATGTAAGTTTAAGGGACAGTTGTGAATTTCTTGACCATGTATATTTCTTTTAATCCAAACTCAACTTAGAATAAATAAGAAATTGTCTAGGAAATTATAGTTTTTTGTATGTTAGTTAAGTTTCTTATTATGATTTTCCAAATCCGAAAAATACAAACCAATAACCCTAAATTTAAAACGAGTTACAATTTCAACATGCAAGCAAGAAAAATGTATACTTTCAATAACAACATTCGATTTCCAAAACCGTTAAACCCTTATCCTTAATGACAAAAACCCTAAGAAGAAAAACCCTCTTCCAAAAATTATCTTACCTCGACCTCATATCAGCGATAAACTTCGATTTCCACACCCATCTACTTCTTCTCTCGCAACCACACTGACGACCACAAAGGAGACCTCCGCACCGACATCTTTTCCTCACTCTCTAGCCGCCTCTCCTCGCTCTCAACCTCCGAAAACACAGACGATAGCTACCTCAAACTTGAGCTTTCAATTACAGGAAGATAATTTGGACAATTAACATCATAGTTAATGGAAAAGCCCAAAAGGGTAACGAAAATAAGTAAAGTATTGATGCTTAAATAAAAGGAAAAATGTCACTTACATCACTCGTAGTATACGCGATTTTCACTTACCTCCCTCGGCCGACTAATGCGTCTTGACATGTCCCCGAGGTATACAACTTTCTCACGTAGGCCCAACAACGTTAGTTTTTTGAAATTTTTGTTAACTTTTTTTAAAAAATGACAAAATATCCTCATACTTACAAAATTAAAAATTACTTAAAAATTGTTTTTTCAAAATATATATTATTCTATAAAATGAATAATAAAAAACTGATTTTAGTATTTAATAAACTATAAAACATAAAAAAACGATGTTTAAAAACCGTTTTTCATTTTTAATACTTTTTTCTTTTAAAAAATAATATTAGAATATGTTTTTATTACTTATTTTAAAGATATATATTTTAAGAAAATGTTTTCTTAAAACTAACACTGTAGTGCCTCCGTGAGAAATTGTTAAACTTCAAGAACCTGTCAAAATCCATTAGTCGGCCGAATGAGATAAGTGAAAATCGCGTATATTACGAGAGAGAGGTAAGTGACGTTTTCTCTGAATAAAATCAGCTCCAGTTAAGCGAGAAATACCTATAGCCAAGTATAAAGTTAAACAAGTGAGTTAATTCTAACTAAATTTAAATTTGACCATATTAAGTCTAAACAAAACATACCTTCCATGAATGGGCATTTCCAGATTTTCCCAACGAATTTTACCTTTTGTGATTCAGTTACAGTCTCTTTCTCTCTCTCTCTTTCCATTATTTAAATGGTTCGAGGAAGTAGCAGAAGGTACAGAGCACAGCTCAGAGACCCACCTTCTCTCTCCTCCTTCTCCTTCCCCAAATCTACTCTCACCCTCACTCCCTATATAATATGTCTCCATTCTCTGCACCACTTGCTTCTTCCCCATGACGCTCGGTTCCATATCCACTACTCTCGTGCCGTTTCCTTCTCTGGGTTTTTTCTTCACCGCCATCAGATGCCAGATTAGAGTGATTCGCTTCATGGGATGTGTTCGATCTCGTCTTTTTCCCACAAAGTGATCGACTTTTTATAAAGGGTTTGTTGCAATACCCAATTCAGCTGCTGCTCCGTTTCAGCTCAATTTTGGTGATTCTGTGAATGATTTGGAGGTTCTGGTTGGTGTATTTAATGCTGGGTTCGCTCTGGTTTTTGCAGATTCTGTGATGAGTGCCAGAGCTAGGACGAGGACACAGTCGATGAAATCTTCTGTGAAGCTTGAAAAAGTAATTAATTAGCTGTAATCAATGAACTGGGTGATGGGTGATGGGTCTGGTTTGTTTTTTTAGTATTTGTTTTTGGTACTTTATGGTTTTTGAAAAACGGTTTATACTGTAGCAGCTTGAGAAGCTATTCCCAGTTTGGTGGAATCTCCCAGGAATTGAGAACATTAATAGGCAAATTTGATGACATCTGGAGATGGGTTTGTCAAATTTGACCCAGAAAATGTCCATTTTTCTTGTTCCAGAAATTTTAGATTTTATTTGCTTTTATTGATTAAAGTAGATCAGTTTGTTTCCTGGAAACACAAATATTTGCTCATCTTTTTGCTGTATGGAATGGGAGATGGATTTCAATTCTATTTGTGTTTTCTGTTCTTCCTCAGTCAATTTTGTGTTCTTGATGATATTTATCTTTGTTTCCCAGAAGGGGAAATTTGAAGACCAAGAGATTAAGCTAAGCAATGCTGCAAAATCTGCTAGAAGCCGGCGAGAATCGAGCAAGGAAAGGAAGTTGGCGCTGCTGCAAGATGTACTATTCTCACTTGTCAACATGAATTGGTTAATGAATTCTTTTGGATTTACTCACTCGTTTAATCTGGTTGATCGTTGCAGGTTGATAACCTGAAGAAGAAGCTTCGGCAGGAGGAGAACGTGCACAGAGCTCTGGAGAGGGCTTTCAACAGACCTTTGGGGGCTCTACCTCGCCTTCCTCCTTATCTTCCTCCTCTTGTTAGTAACTCACTCTACCCTTAGCCTCTTTCGAGTAATTATATAACATAAATTTGTTAGCCATTTGCTAGAATATGAAGTGATTAGTACATTAGTAGCAATTGTCTATATTGAATGATAATTCATCAGTTTGGTCGTGTATCTAAGTGCTTGCAACTGGAATTCTTACGTTGAAATGTGAATTGTGAATTATGTAGACGCTAGAACTTCTTGCGGAAGTGGCTGTTTTAGAAGAAGAGGTTGTACGCCTTGAAGAACAGGTTGTGCTTTACCGACAAGGTTTGTACCAAGAAGCTGTGTACATTGCGTCCTCTAAGAGGATCTGTGAAAACTCAACAGATGTGTGTGAATCAAACCCATCTAAGAATCTGAAACAAGAGCAGCTCAAGCAATTAGCCCAATCTATACCTGTAGGAAATGCAGCAATAGCAACGAGATCTTCGCCATCTCTAGCCGGTGAGCTTTGGATTCTGCCCAATTAACTTTCAGACCGATTAAGCATCCTGGTGATTGATAATTTCATTCCCTTCTCTTCTTTGTATAGACGATGGACAACGAAAAGAGTCTTGCACTAATTCTGCAAAAGGTAATAAGGGATCTTTGACGTGTAAACCAGTCAGAACACCAGTAAAGAGACCTCCTGTAGATTCTAGAACGCCAGAGAAACGATTTGAGCCTCAGAGATCACAGGTGTGTACTCGTCTCGCTTCATTACAGTACAACATAGTTTTATTTGCAGTGCAACAATTAATTTCTGTGAATGTCTAGGCGGAGTGTAGAGTAGCAGACCAAGAAAATGCAGAATCGAGAATTCCTAGTCTTCCAGATGAACATTCTTCAGGATATGATAGTCCGAACAAAATTTCTGAGGATATACTGAGGTGCTTGTCAAGCATTTTCTTGAGAATGAGCTCGATGAGAAACAGGGGTTCTGTAGAAAGTTTACAATCCATATCGACGATATTGTCGTGTGAAATAAGCAATAAAGAACCAGATTTTTGGGATCCATATGGTATCTGTTCAGAATCTGGAAAGAGAGACATTGGTCCTTATAAGCACTTGTATGTAGTTGAAGCTGGCTCGATCAACCCCAAGCGTATGACACATTGTTTATTTCTAGTTCGTAGATTGAAGTAAGTTCTTTTATCATACTTTTCTCTCATTTTTCTACACACTATCCATAATAACACTAATTTTTGGTCATTTAAATTTTTTCTTGATTCGCAGACTCCTACTCGGAAAACTATCATCTGTCAACTTGCAAAAATTAAATCACCAGGAGAAGCTTGCTTTCTGGATCAACACGTATAATTCATGCATGATGAATGTATGTGAGACCTTGCTATGATCATGATTTTGTTTAGAACTCTTCCTTTCATTTTACATCCATAAACTCTTTGTTATCAAATGGCTCAATATCTTCTTTGCATGTTACTTTCTGTCATCAATTACTTGTCGATGTTCCTTTACACTGCTCTATTCGTTTCAGACATTCCTAGAACATGGAATACCAGAAAGTCCTGATATGGTTGTCTCTTTGATGCAAAAGGTACCGTCTTTCTTAAAATTTTATTTACGTAATTTTGCTCCCACCCTCTAGATTCTAATAGAAACATTTTTCACATCTTTCAAAAAAAGATCATTTACATTCATTCAATCCGTTAGAGTTCCAACTTGTTACATTTCATATGTTTCTTGAAAGTAACACATGCTGTTAATTTCTTTGTTTAGGCAACAATAAATGTTGGAGGTCAATTACTAAATCCAATAACTATCGAACATTTCATCCTGAGACTGCCTTATCATTCAATATACGTAAGTGGTATCCATTTAAATTATGCAGTCACAACATATTACAGCTTGAGAGAGAATTATTTTTTTGGCGTCGCTCTTACTCTTCACATTCTCTAGACCTTCTCAAAATGTGGAAAGAATGACGACCTTACGACAAGAAGCATATTCGGGTTGGAGTTATCAGAACCATTGGTGACTTTTGCGCTCTCCTGCGGAAGCTGGTCCTCCCCCTCTGTAAGTTGCTATATATGGTAAAAAGTTTGGTTTGATCCATCTCATCCTCAATTATCTTCTGCATAAAGTCTAAAAATTCTCAGTGGTCCCAAGTTAGATGCAACCTTTAATAAACTTTCCATCTACTAGTTTTTGTTCTAGACGAGCACTACCTAATAAGAGGTCTAGTGTTCGAATCTTAGCAAGTTCTCTGCTTGGAGGCAAATGGGGGAATAAGGGTAGATTAAGAATTTCCGATAAAAAAACTAGGTTTGTGTATAATAATTCAAGTTCTTCGGAATTCGCTCTCCATAAGATCTTTATGATCAAATCCAAAATTTCAACTTTTTTCCGGCACCCATTGATTCTTGCATCATGTATACTGCATTCCCAAAGTTACTACCAACTAGACTGTTCTACCACATTACGCTAGTATTGATTTTTCTTCCAACCCTTTTTTCATAAAGGTGAGAGTATACACTGCAGCCGAAGTTGAGAATCAATTAGAAACAGCAAAAAGAGAATATTTACAGGCAGCAGTTGTATTTTCGCCAAGGAAGTTTGCAATACCAAAGCTGATGGATTGGTATTTACTCGACTTTGCAAAGGACTTGGAGTCACTGCTCGATTGGATCTGCCTTCAGTTACCAAGTGAACTAGAAAAAGAAGCAATCAAGTGCCTCGAGAGAGCAAGAAACGACCATCTGTCGGAGTTTGTCCAAGTCACGCCCTATGACTTCAGTTTTAGGTACCTTCTATACGCGTAAATAATATTCGCTTTGTTCTGATTCTTTCCTCTTTTTTCCTATACGATTCTTGTGATAGCTTTTGTACAGAGCAATATAATATATGATGCATAATGATAATCTTGAGGTACCACATTCTTGAATTACATTTTTTTTCCTATTCTAATAAAACTATACGAAAATGTCTATATGCAACCATATGATGATTATGATCCTATTCTAGCTGTTGACAGAAATAGAATGTGATTTGGACATAGCAGTTGAAGCTATCCAAAGGCAGGCATTATTTAGAAATGCCTTTGAAATGGATTTGAAATTAGTTTGCTACATGGATGATTTGTGGTCCAAAATTGATGCTATTTTGTTAGAGCATTGTGATGGAATGTTTTATTGATTTGTTGCCAACCCATTGATGACCCAAACCCATCAATGCTTTTCTGCTAGCTAGCTGTCCTCTAGGTTGGTGGATGGAGCTCAATATGTTGTGAACAGTTGTGTTTTCTACTACCAATTTTCATTGATAAGTACATAGACAATGACATAGAATTGCTCTCCTTGTTGCTAGACTTCCATTTTATTGTTCATGGTTGGGCTATCTTGAATCCGATGGGGATCGGGACCCGACATGGACTACAAAACCCGTTCTGAATCTGCTCAATTTTAATTCATGTAAAGAGGTAAAATATTCTGAATTAATGGAAACTTGGTATCACCGATTTGGATGGGAATTGCAAAACTCACCCTGAATGAAATTACCTTGTTGCCACAATAAACGAGAATAGAGACCTAAATTCGGGTTGTTTATTGGTTATAAGGCAATGAGAAATTAATAAGGAAACTCATCTAGAGTCTAGGCAATAGATTTCACATTTACCTTTGATTGTATATGTTAATTTAATAATACAAGTTAAATAGAAATTGACTTTAAAATAAATTATTTATATAAAAAACTAGAAATAAAAATTTGCAATTTAATTTTTTAGTTAAATTATTTTATAAAATTCTTAATTTTTTATTTCAGAAATAATTTCTTCAAATTGCAGAAAGAACGTAGCTTGAACTATTCATTTTTTATTTTATTTTGTATATACAACTGATTTTATTGAAATATAAAGACCTTCTTTTTATTTTTATTTTAATACAACCTTCTTGTTAATTTGTTTTTTTTTTACTAATGTATGCATTGTTTTGGTTTTAATATGATTTGTTCTTCGAGGAATTTAAAACCGTTAGTAAAATTTTTTAATTTTCAGAACAATTAATTTGAATTGTTTATCGTTTATGCATTATTATTCTTCGTGATTCTGAAAATACTGAAGTTTATTTACTTATTTTTGGAGAAGAGATTTATTTACTCACATATAATATAATCTAGAAAATAAATATTAGTTTTATTTCTGATGTTACATGTGCTTTTGAAACTGTTGTGCTGGGGAGTTTGGGAGAGAAGAATTCATTTTGGGGCTCAAGAAAATGGCCCTCAATAGAGAAAATGGGCCCTTTTTGAGGCCCATTGTTTGTTTGTTTATTACGACCCAAACAAAAGGCCCATTTTGAGGGGCTGCAGCTTTTAGGCAAAAAAGGACGCGTTTTTCACGCGGAAAAAAGACCAATTTTCGGGCTACATTTAGGCTTTTTTGCGGGGCAGACCCGACCCATAACCCGACCCAGAGTCCGACCCATAACCCGACCCAAAGTCCGACCCATGACCCGACCCAGAGTCCGGCCCAAGCTCCGATTCATTACCCGGCCTACAGTCCGGCCCATAACCGACCCAGGACCCGGCCCATAAAATTTTGCCCAAAAATACAAATCACGCGATAAGTGACCCTAACCTTAATATTATTATTTTTTTCTAATGGGTTTTAGCTAGAATTGAGGAGAGAATGGCATAATTGTAAATAGGTGGAATGAAATAAAGAAGTGTCCCATGTTGGAAGGAAAGAAAATGGACACAACAAGTGGAATGTGGTCCAAGGCTCTTACCATTTGTCCCCTTTATATATATATATATATATATATGAAGATAAGAGACGATAAGAGCATAGTAGAAAAACTAAAATACTACGAATGACCCGCTTCGAAGGCTCAAGTAAGAGCTCGACCATTATGTTCGTTCAAAAGTTGGATCTGGTTAATATCTTGAATTCTACATGTTTTTCTTCGTTTGAGTTGGCGAGTTCCTCGATGCAGAAGTGGTGACGAGACCCACAAAGAATTTAATCAATATGATTAGAAAAATACGATCTAAATTGTAATCTGATATATTGAATAACGAAAAATACAATTTATACGCATACACATACAATCATAAATAGTTCTCAAAATTAAAGTAGATGTAAGAAAAAGACGAAGAAAATAGTAGACAAAGATACGATAATGTTTTTGCCAAATCACTAAAAATAATGATCCACTTGCTTTCAAAATTTTCTGTTCTTGTCATTTTTCCTCTTAATTTAGATGGTCTTTTTCATGACAACAACCAATTTATATTACTTCAAATCCACACACTGATTATTAAACTTATCTACCATAGAAAATCATGCTCCTTTTTGACAACATATAGGTAGAGAAAGGCTTTAGATTGGTTCTAAATTTCTAACTTCTTTTTTGTTAGTCATGCATCCACAAATTTATTATTCTTGAGTAGGTGAGATGGAACAATATATATGTATGATGTAATGTTTTTTTCTTAGATCAACTATGTTGATTTTAAAATCGGATTTGTAAAATAATATATATTGAATTAGCCTGAAATATTAAAAGGTCAATATTGTCAATTCGGTGTCTTTTTACACGTGACATATTATTTTTAAATTATTTTCTCGTGTGTTAAATTTATTTTTTGTGTCTGTAAATGTGTAGTTTATTTCTATTTATGTTCGTATAAATGAATCTTTCTACTTTAACATTTTTCCCCGCATGTAACCTTCTGCACGTGGGTCTTTTCATGACTGGACTTTTCCATATGTGAAAGTTCATAAAGGAGAGAAAGTACGGAAATATTCACAAATAGAAACTCAAATCAAGCCACTCTAATACTAATATAGTATCATTGAATGTCAAATTGGACATCGCCTCTCCTGACTCTGATATTATGGTCTATTTCAACACCCGTCCTCACGTTGTAGTATTTTTATACGTTGTGTCATATATATTGAGTTCGGTTTCGTAACAAAAATGTCAATATTATTAGTTGGATGGGATTGTTTCTTTTTATACTTATAATGTATGTCGTAAAAGTTAAACGAAAAAACGAGGCAGATTGAGTAATTTCTTTACGAGCTGAATCGAACCATGACAAATTGAAATTAGTGATCAATTCTGCTCATAATTATACTCTTAATTGTAATATATCAATATTCACCACAATGAAGTAGACATATCATTAGGGATGTCACACTATATAGTTAATTAAATACTATTTAAAAGTGTTATCTTCTCTTCCATATTTTATAATTTCATAATTTTGTATTAGCACAATGTAGGTATAAAATTGGATCAATCACCTAATGCATATTATATAAAGCTCCTACTCCTCTCTTACTGACCTTAATTTTTCTAATTATTTTAGTAAACTTCAATTTTTATTCCAACCCTCAAACAAATAAGTGTTAGAATAGACATGTATATTTTTTATGCACTTTAAGTTAGTTATTACTTATTATTTATTTTTTGAAACCGAAATCCATTTTATTCAACAAAATCGTTCTGCAGAGTTTAGCTTAAGTTTAATTAGTGTAAACAGAAATCTAATGATTATAAACATAGTCAAATATTTAATAAAGTTTTTTATCAAAATTAATGAAAAAAATAGAATTTCTCTTTTTATCATGATATTTTTGCTTAAAATTAATGTAGTAATGAACATAAAAATGTCTTAGAAGAGCACAAGAAAAAGATTTGGTAACACAAACATAATATATTTATTGGGACCCAATTGTCTCAAAAAGCTGCACCAAACACAGCACTGCGATTTTTCCTTTATTAAAGCACGTGTTAATATTTATAGTATCTCACCTACTAATTAATACCAATTCCACACAATAATGTTTTTTTAATATATTAATTATCGGGAGCCGTATAATAATTAGAGAGAACGATTTAAATTAGCTATATTTTTGCTTGATTACATGCGGGCATAATCCAATATAAAATATAATAATTTTATAGTTTATAAATCATTTATAATTTTATATTCTTGAATATTTTTATAGCCCGCATCTATTAATTTGATCTCGTAAATGTACCAGATTTGAAAAGAAAGTGAACTTGTTAAGCTTTATATCTAAATTATATGAACCTTACCATTACTAATATTTTGAAACATTTATTTATCTAAATTATATGAACCTTACTATTACTAATATTTTGAAACATTTATTTATCAGTTTCATCTTTCAAGTTAAAATCAAATTTTCACATTTAAAAAAAAAGGAATTCGAGCTTTCTTTCAGTAAAACATAAAAAATTAGTTTTGTAACTCTTATTTTCAACGAAATATTGTTATCAACTTTGACTTATTCTCTTACCTGCACTATTTATAACAATTTTGAGTTGTATCATTATGTCATTTGTACAAGAAAATAAGTCAAAGTTCTATAAGGAATTGCGAGATGGGCCAGCAGGTGAGAGTTAGGGGTGGGTACTTTTTACTCAAAACCAAAACCGAACTGAAGAACCGAGAACCGTAGATATCGGATCGGATTTGAATCTCAAAATTGAGAACCGAATCAATTCGGTTCGGTTCTGGTTCTAAGAGTGTAGAACCGCTAATTAACCGTTTCGGAACCGAACCGATTTTGAGGGTTTTAATTAGTATTTTTTGTATTACAATTTTATGTTTTAGCCTAAAAAGAGTTTAAATATGTATAATTTTCACCATAAATTGAACAATATTTTAATATCACATTAATTGGATCTAATTAAGCAAAACTATACAGCTATATTAGAGAACCGAGCCCTTAATTTCACAGTTAATCATTCAATTGGGTCTAATTAGGTAGAACCGAGAACCGCACCGTAGAACCGGGCCTAGAACCGAACCGAAACCGACTTATCGGGTCCGGATTTGGGTCTCCAAAATGAAGAACCGATTGATTGGGTTCGGTCCGGTTCGTTCCGGTTCCGGAACCGTGCCCAACCCTAGTGAGAGTATTATGTAATCTGGTTTAAGAGTGTGAGCGAACGATAAGATGAGTCAATTTGGAAGGAGGGGGATTGTTAAGTCCACAAGTGAGTTCAAAATACCACATCGGAAGACTCCAAGGTATAAAAAGTGTTTATACATACATTGGACTCTAAACCCTAATAGCCTAGTCTTTTGGGGTGGGCTCTAATGTGTATGTGGGCTTCCTTGGGTGCTCCTCCTAGATCATGCTCGTAATCTTATTAACAACGGTATCAGAGACAGACTCGGTAGACTCTCTTTGTAAAGTAAATCGGGTAATCATATGGCTGGTAAGACCATGATCATGATTGGCTCCTCTCATGGTGAGGCCCAAATAAGATAAAAATGACACTTGTGAGATTGAGTAGACCAAGTAAAATTTTGGCTTAGGGGCAATCAGCCCCATGTGATGGGACTCAATGTGGAGGGGGAGATTGTTAGTTCCACATGCGAGTACAAAGTCTCACATCGGAATATTACAAGGTATAAGGATGATTTATGTACACTTTAGACCCTAGACTTAAATAAAGGCTAGTCTTTTGGATCAAATGTGGGCTCTAATGTGTATGTGGACTTTCGTTCCTTCTACATAAGGTCTTAATCCTTTCATCAATGGTGTCAGAGGCTTGGTTTGGTAGACTCTCCTGGTTAAGTGAGGTTGAGTAGACACCAAATAAAATTTGGGCTTAAGGGGAGTCAGGCCGATCTCATGGGATTCGATGTGGAGGGAGAGATTGATAAGTCCACATGTGAGTCGTAAGGCTACAAGATATAAATAGTGCTTATATACATATTGGACCCTAACCCAATAAGCTAGTATTGTATGTCAATGGTAGGCTCTAATGTGTATGTGAATTTCCCTGAGCGTTCATTCTAGATAACCTGGACCCGACATTAGTATTAAAGTCTGGTTCAATAAACTCTATTGAAAAAAATGGGTCGGATACTCATGTGTCTTGTAAGACCAGGATTATGATCGGCTTCTCTCATGGTGATGTACATAAAGAATGAAAATGATCATTTTAAAATTGAATAAACCAAGGTAAAAATTTGGCCTTAAAGGTATCTCCATGTGATGAGACTCTGTGAATGGGAAAATTAATAAGTTCACATGTCAGTTCAAAATCTCACATCGAAATATAATGAAGTATAAATCATTACATTAAGTATAAAATTGTCAAAGCTCATATCGAAAGATAATGCAGTACAAATCACTACATTAAGTATAAAATTGTCAAAGCTTTAATCAGTCATATTTTTTATCATTGTGACACGTGTATATTTCTTTTTAAAATAAAACACCAAAATCACTGGAACATGTGAAAATAAAAAAAAAATTATTTTTTAAATTCTATTATATTATGTATAAATCTCGCTGCACGGTAGATTAAAATTAATGTTTGAAAAATATTAGACGTTAGTTGGGCGGAGAGAATCTTTTAGGAATAAATTGGAAATTGATCGAAAAATAAATTAAATTTAGATATTAATAAAAAAAATTAACAAATTGATGGCTAATCAAACAAATAAGATATTTCTAAAACACCTATTAAAAAATATAAAAAAAAAAAAAAGACTTAATAATCGAATTCAGTAAAATTCCGTAGAGGCCAAGGTAGAAGAAATAAAGCGTGGGATTAAGGGTAGTGAAGAAACCAAACTCTAAACTAATTCGTTATTAATTAATCAAATAAAAACATCGTTATCATCATAAAATAATCATAATCGTCTCTCACTCACGTAAATCCATTAATTAGTGGGTCCAAAATATTATACTTAACGTATCACAAGTTAATTACACAAACTACCAATCGAAACAAAAACCTATACAAACACATCCACCAACCTCAAAATGATTATAAACGAAAAGAGTATAATTGTTTTTCTAATTGTGAAGTTAAACTCCATATATATATATATATATATATATATATATATATATATATATATATATATATATATATATATATATATAATTCGATTTATAAAATAAATAAGGTATTAAAGTATAATTAATTTGGAGATATAGCTGACCATCACACGCATATGTTAATCCAATGACGGATCAAGAAAATTTTAATTCGATCTCCTTCCCACCACTATCAAGTCTTTATTATTAAACTTTTTCAGATTCAAGATATTTATCATTTATCGGTCTTTTGATGATTTTTTAAACTCTGGTAAATGAAATAAAACTCGTTTTCAGTCTTCCATCCAGAGGGAATATTCGCTTGTTCAACCTCGGCTCATTCACGACAGTCATATCAGTTTTTCTGAGTTAGTCGGCAATTTTTATCGTCTTGTTTTAGCTGATTTAAATGTCGGTGTTTTTAATTAAAAATTGTCATTGCAAGTATTGCTCCCATCGAACTTTCTACGATAAAATCGTAAATATTCTTTTTTCACATATTTAGGTAAGAAGAAACTAACTAAACTTTAGCGTAATGATTCAAGTGCTCGTTCCATGAGCTAAGGCCAAGAAGCTGAGTATAATATAAAATAAAACAAAATAAAATTTTCTGTGTACATACGTGCATTTTCCAATGAATAATTTAGTTATTATTTTAATCATTTATAGCCTCTTTTAAAACTTTTAATCAAGATAAATTAATAGTTAAGGTCGATTGAAAGGTTGATCAAGCAAGCTTGATTAATGTGTTTTGCAATAAGATTAACTTATAATTATTTATAGCCTCTTCTAAAACTTCTAATCAAGATAAAGATAAATCGACTGTTAACGATCATTTCAAATTTTTACGCTCCTTTGACTTAGGTCCGTGATTGTACATTAGTAGTTAGTGATTGTACATTAGTAGTTAGTGTTGATCGAGAAAGCTTGGTTCATGCGTTCTGCAGTAAGATTACTGGGTTTCTCCCAACCGATCGAGGCGGATGCCGTGACTTTGCGTTATGTTGACCGTATTCTTAGGGATTGTCCCACCCGATTCGGGCGAGCGAACGAAATGGTTTGATTCAAAAATAAATAAAAATCTGAAACCCATTTGAAGAGCACATGTGTGGATTTTGAAGTCAAAGTCGAAGAACAAGAGAGAGAGAGACAAACAAACAAACAACACTTGTCAATCTTAGGTGTTATAAGGCGGCTCTGCTCCTTCCTCTCCGGTCAACAATCTCACCTTCCTCTCTACCTTCCTCTTTCACACTTCACATAAATCCTCAATTCTCCGATCAATCAATCTCTCTCTCTCTCTGAAACCATCTCTTGAATTCCCAAATCAATCCATGGAGGTGGTGCTTCCCTCCTCGCCTCCCATGGAGTTCGACTTCGGCTTCGGCTCGCAGCCGATCAACTACCTCAGCGCCCCCTCCTCGCCTCGCCGCTCCGGCCCGTGCTTCCTCAGCGCCCCGGCGAGCCCCACCCGCATTTCCGAGTTCTATCGGCAGTACGAAGATTTCTCCATCGCCATGGAGATGAGTCATGTGAGTCGGGCCGGACCGAGCTGCTCTGTTTCTTCCGTTCCCTTCAGCTGGGAGGAAAAACCCGGCACGCCCAAGAAGAAAAGTAACGCTCCGGCGACCGATGAATCATTCGATTTTGATTTCGATTTCGCTTTCGATGTGAAGGTGGAATCGGATATGGGTTCCGCGGAGGAGCTCTTCTCCGGCGGGAAAATCCGGCCTCTGAAGCCGCCCCCGAGGCTGCGGCTGCCGCAGCTCGACGACGACACGAACCAGAGGACCCCGTTGATTCCTTCTCCGAGGTCTCCATCCCCGTCGTCGTCGCCGATCGCGAAAGGCAGGAAGCTTTTGATGGAGGCCTTCTCGCCGAGGAAGAAACAGAGCGACCCGTTTCGGGTTTCGGAAAAACAGAGCAAGAAACAGAGCGACCCGTTTCGGGTTTCGGAAGAGCAGAGCAAGAAACAGAGCGCCAAGCAGCAAGAAAAACCGTCCCCGGCGTCGCTGACGTCATCGTCGAGCTCGTCGGCGGCGTCGACTTCTTCGAGGAGGTGGAGGTTCAAGGACTTCCTGCTGTTCAGGAGCGCGTCGGAGGGTCGGGGATCGGACAAGGACCCGCTGAGGAAGTACGTGAAGAGACAAGAAGCAGAGGCGGTGAAGAACGGCGGGAGCTTCCGGTCGAGCGGAGGGAGCTTCCGGTCGGAGGCGGCGGCAGCGGGGTCGGCGTCTCGTCGGAGGGTGTCGGCGCACGAGATGCATTACGCGGCGAACAGGGCGGCGTCGGAGGACATGAGGAAGAGGACGTTCCTGCCGTACAAACAGGGGATTCTCGGGAGGCTCGCCTTCAATCCGGCTGTGCACGCGCTCGCCAACGGCTTCGGGTCTCTCGTCGTCAAGAATGAGAGATAGCTGATCAAATCACTCATTACTTGTATGGGATTGTTGTTCAATCAAACCTGTTGTTGAGGCAATTGTAATTAAGGTATTGTAATCGTAAGTTTTTTAGACTGTTTTAGATCTACACACTTTCAGCGGTTGAACATCACATTATTCGTTATTTAATTGCAGACATTAAGTCTCTTCTATCTAATTTTTCGCTAATTTTTGTTAGGCGTTGTACTAACAACGGCTCAGCTTACTTCGAACTCCATCGAGATTGTGTCTTACAAAATTGAAAAGTCTTGCATGTCCTTAGAAAATAATTGAAAATTACTACTATTAGTTAAGAATAAATAAATGTCCTTTCAAATTATTTATGCATCAGCAGCACTAGTAAGTAGATTTTGTTTGATGATGGATCGTCAATGACGATTTAGAATAATTCAAACAAACCATTTTCTTCATAACAGTCCTCGTTAACAATTCAAGATAAGCTAAAGATTAGAAAACTTAACATAGGAAGCAACCAAACACAACGTTAAAATAAGGATAATTAAGCCATACTGCGAGGTTGACGAGTCGATTTGAGTTTAATAGAAAATTAATGTCAACTTCTAGAAGCTGAAAAAAGAGTGACAGCATCGGTGCCACCCAAGAAACAGATTAACAAACATCCTTAAGAACACCAAAATGGAATACATATGATCTCCAATGGTATCAGTCGGTATTCTAAAAAATGGGCGCTAGTCGGGCGGATGAAGCATTTAGGAGCTAATCAATGATTAATCAGACCAGTCGGATATTTTTAGAACACTAGGCATGATCGGGTTTATCCAGGTGATCTGTTCCCTAAGCAGCATTAAAAGTGATTGTGTAACGAATTAACAATACTAATGACGATATTTATATTTCTAGCTCAGTAACATACCTTAGATTGTCATAGTTATTGAAATTCCTACGAGCATGCAAGTAACATAACAATATGCATATGCCGATCAAAACAAAACCATTCTTGTCGGAAGCCATACAGAAACACGTAACAGGTACTGTTATTTCTTAGGATTCAGCACTACAAATAGAGATAAAAGCAAATCAAGAAAGCATTTACAGCCACGAAAAAATGGCTGCGGTAGATTTTAGTTTCAATTCATTTTGTTTGCTGTAAATATATAAAGAGTAGGCTCGCGCAACTAACCTAGGCTGTGTAAGAATATATAGGGCAGGCTCGTGCAACTTCTATTACTGTGTAGTAGTCCCATCCCAGACGCTCAGTCAAAGTTATCGATTTTGATAGGATTGATCTCATCTGCCACGTTGAAGCGTCCCACCAATCGTGCAAAAAACACCATTTGTTGTTCCAGTGTGAACTTGATATTCTCAGCCTGTACACCGCCAAACTAGCTTAGTGCTCTTGTTTTCGCAGGAATAAAAAACTTATGAATGAACTAAAACATTGTATACCTTTCGAAAGCCATGTTGTTCACCTTCATACTCTACCAGAGCAACTGGCAAACCTTTCTCCTTTAGTGCACGGTAGATTTTACGAGCTTGATCAGGTGGTACAACCTATAGCACGCATATCAATTACTAAATCAGAATATAAACAAAAATATTACCCACGGGTATATATATATATATATGATGGTGCTTGGCAAATTGAGAAATAAAAAAAATGTAAAAAAATAAGTGTCCTTTTAGAGGGCGAGAATTGGGCATGGATTACCATTTATATTTGGAGGAGTTAATTAGGGGGTATGGTTGGAAAGTAAAACAACCAAAAACTGTTTAACTCATACCTTGTCCTCTAAACCTTGAAACAAAATTATAGGGCAAGAAAACTTGTCAACAAAATTGATTGGTGACCTTTCGAAGTAATCCTTGTCACCCCCTGCAATAAGTCATCAACACTCAATGGAGTAGCAGAGAAAATGAGCGATACAAAATTAGTATATGTCATTATTTAACTAACCGACAAGATTATCTATGTAGCGAGATTCAAATTTGTGAGTCTCTGCCCTCAGCATGTTTAAGTCGGCTACCTGTAAATGGAACAATATGACACATCCATCAGTAAATAAAATTAACATTTGTTACCAATGGACACAATTTCTCATAGCATATATATTCTATTCTATGCCTGCCTAAGTAGAAAACATGAAAATTCTTCTGGCCATTTATTTCTATCACCTCTACACTATCTTTAACCAAAATCTGAGTATGATCTGTCACATGAAAAATGTATAAAACACAACTAAAAGAGATCTTTTCGAGGAGTTTATTGCAACATAAATAATAAAAATAATTCTGCATAAGATCAAGCCCTCACCCCATACAAGGATGCCCCGGCCTTAAATGTTTCTCTGAAAGCAAGAGCAGCTAAGGTCGTGTAGCCACCAGCAGAACCCCCGGTTATGCAAAGTCTTTCCTTGTCTGCTCTTCCACTGTCCACCTTCATAACAAAATGTGCATTATAAAATGCCATAAACAGTGTTTGGCCATGCCCATTTGTCATACTCCCAAAATAAAGAAATTGCACAGAAAGTTACCAAAAAATTTGCACAACTGCAACAGTCATTAACATCCACTATCCCCCATTGCTTTAGAAGGCGCTCTCGATATTCTCTGCCATAACCTTCAATATTGAATTCAATTCATCAATTTGAGATGGATCAAGTCCATCCAGTACTAGTAACCAATAAAGGAAATTCAGTCTTTTTCACATGAATGGTAGATATTGACATTCCACAGAAACTAATTAAGTTGAAAATTTTAATGGCTCGGATGATGGACAAACCAGTGCTTCCACCATAATTAACATCCACAAAAGCCCATCCCCGACTAGTCCAGTACTGGATGCTTAGATTTAAGCTTCCACGTGTTTCAGCTGTAGGCCCCCCTGCAAAGATTTCAGGCACCATGTAAATTGTTAAGACGCCTTACTGATATTTTCATCTAAAACTAGTATATTAGGTACTCGCTTATTTAAACAACCAACTGCATAAAAAACTACAATGAAAATAAGCAACACAGATACCGGGGCAAATTTATAACTGCCAGATTTTGCCTCTATATAATATGCTCCGATTATAAATGTCTTACTCTTACCAAATAGATCAATATCACGTACAAGAAAATGATATTATACTTTGGTCAAGGAAAAAACGAACCGTGACTTTTCAATAACAAAGGAGGTTTCTCTTGCTCTGAAGCTTGGTAAGCGGGATTTGAAGGTGCATAATAGAACGCATACGCATTTTGACCAGGAACTTCTGTTGGGAATTCAATTAGCTCAGGCAGACTGAAATATGACTTGTACTTTAAACTATCGGGTGAAGATGACCAAACAATGTTGAAATCGGCCACTTTTGATGCACAATCATCAAAAGTCACCTGTGAAGACAATGACTACGTTAGAAGGTAAGACATCAAGTCAAATAATCAATCTGAATATTTACAGCAATGACAAGTAATTGAAGGAAATGGACACCAGAACCTTGGCAACTGATGAAGGATGAACTGCCGAAGCTCCCTCCACATACAGGCAGTGGCTCCCTAAAGTCTGGAAAGGAAAGAAACAGATTATAAGAAACTGCCATCAGGTAACGTACTTGGAAAAGTATTTTCATGACATCATCTAATAAGGATAAAGTTTGTAGTACAATGTTATCAATATCAGTGAAAGGAATATCCAGCTGGGATAATGACCCATGAGCATCATCAATGACGCCAAGGAACGATCTTCCATTTTGCCTGCATGCCAATGGTTGAAACTTCCATTAAATAAACTAAGAGTCTGTGATTATAACTGAAAACAATATGTGCATATATAACAGTATAGACTGGAAAGTAACTCATGTGTCACCTGTAACTGCAAGCAATCAAATTCTTGTGTTCATCACTCTGAACAAAATCGTACGAATTCATGCCAAAAACCCACAATGGTCTTGCAAACTCGGCATCAAGGGTATAGACTGGTTGCACCTTGTTCGTGGATTCAATCTGTTGTGGAACAGAAAAGGTAAGAACAGTGACAAGACAGTTTGACTGAATGAATCAATCGATATGGAAAGAAAAACTGCTTCTACATTCATATGCCAGACATAACCAGGTCATTCAAACATGACATCATAGCATCCTACAACTGAAGTGAGAAGATAAGATTTACATATAACTCCAATATTTAACGTCCTCCATAAGTAACACAAAGTTATGAGGCAACAATAATCCATCCCTAGATTATCCAATTATGGTGAGTGTGTTGTGACTTACCAAAGAGAAATGGGGTCTTCAACAAAAGATATACAGGGGCAGCCCTAGAAGTCAAATTATCATATATGAAGTAGCCTAGGAATCTGAAAACTTATCACTGACATTGCTACTTTACACTACCTCCTATATTACTGGCAGCAGAAGGGGAAATACATGATTCATGAAATCACGCTCAGCATGAAAAGAGTATAAGGACAAGCACATAATAAGATAAAAACAAATGATTCCAATATCAAAAACACGGTAAATGTCATAGCAGTTAGAGAACAATACAACATTCTGCACAAACTTAGGAGATATACGGATACCATACAAAATTTGTACTAAGCAACAAAACACAATGATGGATATGGCCAAGTTTGGAAGTTTACCCATTTATAGAGATTCCAGAACCCGCTCTTCCTATCAGTGATAAAAAAAAGTTCACCTGCACAAATTCAAACCTTAAGCATAAGTTCATGCAAAAGAATATCACCTGAATATATGAAACTTTGTAACGGGTGAAGTAGTTGAACTCTTAAAATGTATATTCATTACAGCTACTGAGTGGGCATGTGTGAATAATTATGTCCAATGAAACTAGATTATTCCATCCAGGATGGAGAAAGAAACTGGATAAATTCCATAATACAATACCACATTGAAATGACAGATCATTCTTGATATGGATAAGAGGACAGGGTTTATAGTGGGAAATTCACATGAACCTTCTCATAACTATTTGTTGTGAGTTAACCAAAACAGTTCCAGTGATTCCACTTCAACAAGAAAATAAAGAACCATAGTTTAACTAGACTTATTATATCTTTCTGGTACATAGCCCGTAAACAACCAAATATATCAACTCCGAATAGGCCCATTTCTGCACACAAATGCATATCATCTGCATGCGTATTGTCATGCAGATCTATTGTTCTATGGGTGATGCCTTTGGTCCACACCAGCATACAAAAGCTTGTGATAAAAACAAAACAATATACAAAGTTGTTAGCCTATTGATAATTTTAGGTTCCTGGTATACTAATACTATATTCTCAAAAAAGTGTGAAGCAACATTTACTCTGAAACCAAATCCTGCTTGCCTAACCGGTCAAGCACAAGCACTCGTGGCCTTGGGGACAGGGTTCGAGTCCCAATAGCGATATCTCTCTCATCTTTAAATTCTCTCTACCAACTTATGTTGGGTCTAGTGGCAAAAAAAGAACTCCCTTCTTCACAAGGAAGGTCTCAAGCTCAAATTTTGATATGTTTAAAGCTCGTAAAAGACGGTTAATATAATGTTTAAACATGACAAGTTTGTTCAATTGTTGATGTGGAAAAGGAAAAATACTACATAGACCAGTCACTTACTCAAAATAACATAGATGGTGCTAATTCTGACAGTGAAAGGTAAGAAACCCGTTATTTAAAGAACTGTCGGTCGTACAACTACTTGTGTAAATTAAATCAGTGCACACAGACTGTTAACTTATTTGAATATGTTAGACATCCAAGATAAATACATCACCTGCTGCAGTGTTCAAGTTTATGGACCATATCAACTTAATCAATGCAAAAAAAACTAGAAAAATACCTTTCGAAGACCACTTGGGTTCAGTTGGAGACTCTACAAGTTCAGAATCACATCCAGCAACACAGGTGCGCTTGTAGACATCACTGCATAACATTCAAAAAAATCCATGAAACCGGGAAATAAATAATAGGCAATAGTAATTGGGCATGAACAAAAAAGAGATAATAAGAACAGTAAGTCTAGACGACATGTTTCATGTTTGTGACTGAATAAAAACTCATATTATAAGATTATATGACAGAATAAAATCCTATGATCTGTGATTTTAGGGATTGGTGACCTGCAGTTTTACAACTTCTAGGTGATACACTAAAGCTTGGTTGAAGAAGCACATCACTGCACCCAACTGCAGTGCAACTAATGAAACTCTCATTCGTCATACTTTTCCATCAAGCATTCTAGGTTACAACACAAGAAAGCTTTAAAATGGGAAAACAAATTCAGGAATTGATAGCTCTTGAAAAGAAACACCCATAAAGAACTTGAAAAAAAACATTTGCTTACCCATTCTCAGAAATATGGCCAACCCAAAGTTCTGATTTATCCCATGGCATGTTAGGGTGACCCCATTCAATCCAAGCAATTCGCTCGCCTTTGGGGTCCACACGCGGGAAGGCGTAGAAGTCATTTCCACCAACCAACACTTTCGGTTCTGAATTATACACGGTAGAGAATATATAAAATCAGTAATAAGGTCATATTTTATCAGAGTGATTAAGGTATTTGGTTAGAACACAAATAACAAGATGAACGTAAAAGAAAATAAAAAAACAATCTGAAACAACAGAGAATCAGTTGCGAGCAATAAAAATATTGATGTAAACTAGGTCATTCTTCACGTATATTTGCAATAAAACTAAATAGAACGAAAATACATATTTATACAACAAAATGTCCTTACCTTGGATACTGTTCTTGCTAAGCCCAACCGAGACAATTGTTGTTGTGGGATTTAAAGCACTTTCACGTCGGTCTACATATACAAAAAAAAAACAATCAATAACTAATAGAATGACAAACATAATGCTACAACACTATTATACTGACTAACAAGTCATGGAAAGAGCAGTTTATCGACTACCTACCTTCCCTCACAGTCACAAAACGGTCAAACCGAGAATCAAAGACTCCATCCGCATAAGAGACTACAGGTCCACCACAGTCAGGTGTAAGAGGTACAGGAGCATCTGGTCATCATCCAGCACAATACACAATCAGAAAATGGCAATCAACCCGTTTTTCATAGAAGCCATCAACATGATTTTCATTACACATAAGTACATAACATAACCCAAAACCCAGAACCCATTACTGGGAGAAACCTGAAAGTCAAACCCAATACTCACAAACAAACAAATCCTTCACATAATCAGCATTCAGCTCACCATTAGAACCGATTAGCTGCTTGTACAGTCTCTGATCATTATAGTTAGAGAAAACCACAGCATCCCCAGAAATAGTGAAAGCACCACCACCGTACTCCTGAGCCAAAGTCCTCACGGCAAAATCTTTCGGCGTGACGTCAACGGGCTCGTCTCCTGGCTTCTCCGCTTCCCTCACCAGAACCGATCGCCTGAACCATTTCCACGAGTTAGGGTTGGTGCAAAAAAAAAAAAACTTGCAGATAAATTTACGTACCCAGATTCGTTGGGGCGCGACTCGAGCCAGACGAGGCGTCCGCGGCCGTCGGAGGCGGTGCCGCCGAGGCGCTTGGAGGAGCCGGAGACGACGTCGGCGGTGATCGGGGACTTCCAGGAGCCGTACGGAGCGGTGAGTTTCTGGTTCGAGGAAGCCATCGAGTTGAAGCTCCGGTGGCGGTGGAGGAAGTGGCGGCGCGTGGAGTGTTTGGTGGAGAATTTGAATTTGGTGTTGAGATTGATGAGTCTGAGCGTAGAAAGAGAAGGAGCAGTGAAGCGTGTGAGAGTGGTGGCTATGGCTGCTACAACGAGAGCAGACATATTTAGAGGATGGAGTGTTGGGCCAATCTGGGCCGCTTGATGCTTTGAAATCTTGGACAAGAAGTCAACACAATGATTTCTTATATGGATAATTCTATATGACTACAACGGGATATGTCACTTTATCACATCACTATATCGAGAATTTTTTGTGTCAGGGTGAATACTCAAGAATTTCATTTTTCTCACGGTTTATTCATTTAATTTTCAAAAAAATATTCCGCATCTCTCTTTCTCTTCTCTCCCCCTCCTCCTCCATCTCCTTCACCACCACTACCACCTCCATCACCACCACCACCATTTCCTTACCCTCCATCGCCATCTCCTCCACCACCGCCACCGCCACCGCCTCCATTTCCACCGCCACCACCTCCATCTCCTCCCCCTCTGTCGCCACCTCCGGCGAACTTCCAGCCGACTTCCTGCGAGGCTCCGGGCGACTTTCGGTGAGGCTCCAACGGTGGTAGAGGAGATGGTGGTGGTGGTGGTGGAGAAGATGGAGAAGGTGACGACGGAAGGGGAGAAGATGGTGGTGGTGGAGGAAGCGTAAAGGAGATTGTGGTGGAGGAGTTAGAGGTGGTGGTGGTGGTGGTGGTGATGGAGGAGGTGGGGGAGGGGGAGGAGAGAGAGAGAAGAGTATTTTTTTTGAAAATTAAATTAATATTGAAGGGTATTTTAGTCTTTTCATTTAATTTAAAAACAATTATTTACCTCTGAATAGTATTTTAGTCTTTCACATGTTAAAAGCTAACGGAAATGGACGGAATGAGTAACAGTGAGAAAAATGAAATTCTTGGGTATTCATCCTGATACGAAAAATTATAGATGTAGTCATGTGATAATGTGACATATGCAGTTGTAGTCATCTGAAATTATCTCTTTCTTATATTATTAGGCCATTAGGGTCACAATTCGTTTTCAGTAAATTATTATTTATACGAAATCATTTTTAACAGTGATGGCAACAAGAATCTGAACCCGACGGGTATTCGATGAACCTGCCCCGATCGAAACGGGTGAAATCCAAAATTTTACGGGTTTGAGTTTCTGAACAGGTTCCTGAATGTAGGGGTGTGCACTTTGGACCGAAACAGAAGACCGGATCAGAACTAAACCGGAACCGGGAACCGCGGGTAACGGTTCCGGTTTCAGTTCTAAAAATGAAGAAACCATAAGTTTTCGGTTCAGTTTCGGTTCTTAAAATATAGAATCGACAGGTACCCAAATCGGACATGTTCACTAAACAATCATCGAACCAACACTAATTTACATGAAAAATAGAGATACAGTGTGTGAACTGAAGAATAAATCAAGAAAAATATATTACTTATATTTTATTATTATTATTATTTTATTAGCGAACTTTATAATTCGATTGAGTTTAATAATTAATGTTTAATATGTTTTAGTTAGAATTTTAATGATTATAAATTTTATGTTTTGCCTAAAAATTATTGTCTAATTTAAACCTTAAACCGTATAATTAACAGAAATAAAGAATCGATCAGTTCTAGCGAGTAGAACCGGAAAAACAGGTCTTGAACCAGAATCGTCCCATTATATAATGGTTTGGTCTGGTTCTCAATTTTTGAGAACCGAAGACTCTGGTTAGGCCCAATTCTAAACTCATGCCCAGCCCTGCCTAAACAGGTGCATGTTGAGCTATACCCAATATGATTTCGACCCGCACCGTACAAATTTAAAAATAATATAAAATATTAGTATTATAATATATATATATTATTAAGTTTTAAAAAAAAAAGTGAAAAACCTAAATTCTAATTACTCAATCACGCAAAAACCTAAATTAATATAATATAACATCTATTTGTATTAATATTTTTGCTTGTGTCGTAAAAAAAAATTATTGATCAAATTCATATTTGAATTTTCAAGTCAGGTTTCGGAGAAAACCTATGCCCGACGGGTTTCTTATGGGTTGGGCACCCGCTCACGTTGAACGGGTTTTTTTGCAGGTCAGCACCCGTTCAAAACTAATGGGTTCTAAACCCGACTAGTAGCCATTCCCAATTTCTTAAAAAATTTCATGAAACTATAGTTAACAAAAAAATGTTAATGTTGACTCTAATTATCAACATTCGTTGACACCGTTAAAATTAGGGATGCTTACGGTGCGGTTACTTGCATCGTGAAACTGGTTGACAACTCGACCAGTACCTATGTGAGAACTGCCTTGTCAAGCAGAATATGTGAGCGGGTTGAACCGTCAATATTACGGGTCGGGCGTGGTTTAAATCGCACCACCCGATTTTTACTTGGGCTCAGCACACACATATATATACATACATAAGGATGACTTGGTTGAAATAATTATCGACCAAATTATTTCACACAGCATGTGAAACTAATGAATCTCATACCAGTTTGTGTCCAATACATGACTCTCAGACAAAATCACAACTAAGCAACCTTAACTTTGCAACCCTCATCCTCTTCTATTCTCTTAAGCAACTCCACAACTCCAGCAATGTTCCTATTTTTGTAGAGATGATTTCTCAATGACCCATATGGATCTGCCACACCATTTTGCTCAAAACTTGTCTCTTTCATTTCCCTAAGCAACTCTACAGCTGCACTTGTGTTTCCCATCTTGCAGAGCCCCACAGTCACCGTACCATACGAAACAGCATCGGGCTTAACCTTAACGCTTCCTTCTTTCATCTTCCTTAGCAATGCAGCGGCGTCAATAGCACTCCCCATCTCACAGAGCCCGAGTAGTAATGCATTGTGAGTAGCCAGGTTAGGCTCGTAACCTCTCTTTTCCATCTCCTTGATCAATTCTACAGCATTTGTGGCGTTCTTCATCTTGCAAAAGTCATATAACAATTTAGTACAAGTCACCGTCCCTGCCTTACAACCTTCTTCGGTCTTCCTTACCAAGTCAATGGCGTTTCCTGTTCTGCATAGCCCATACATCAATTGATTGTAAGTATTCACGTCGGGTTTACAACCTCGCTCCACCATTGTCTCCAGCAATTCCAGAGCAGCAGCAGTGTCCCCTGTCTTGCAGAAGCCGTGTATAAATGAATTGTAAGTAGATATGTTGGGTTTGACCCCGGCCTCTTCCATCTTCCTTCGGATCTCAACAGCAACAGGAATGTTCCGCATACTGCAAAGGGTGTGTATAAATGAATTGTAAGTATGTATGTCAGGTTCAAATCCACCCTCTTCCATCTTCCTCAACAACTCAACAGCAGCAGGAATATTCCCCATCTTGCAGTGACCGTTTATCAATGTATTGAACGTAGCTTTGTTGGGTTTACAGTCACCCTCTTCCATTTTCCTTAGCAACTCAACGGAAGCAGAAACGTTCCCCATCTTGCAAAGGCCATGTATTATTGAATTGTATATAAATGTATTTGATTTAAATCCACCCTCTTCAATCTTCCTTAGCAACTCACCAAAAGCAGCAATGTGCCCTGCATTGCAAAGGTCCTTTATCAGTGAACTGCAAGCAGATAAGCTCGGTTTAAATCCGCCCTCTTCCATCTTCTTTACCAACTCAACAGAAGCAAGAACGTGCCCCGCCTTGCGAAGGCCTTGCACTAGTGAATAGTACACGCGCTTAACAACACTTGGTGCAGAGCCACGCTCTTCCATCTTCTTAAGCAACTTCATAGCAGCATCAACGTCCCCCGCTTTACAAAACACAGCTATAATACCCTCAGGCTTGCAACCTCTCTCTACCCTCGTCACAACCAACTCAATAGCGGCATCAGTCTCCCCTGCTCTGCAAAACCCATTTATCAATGCATTATAAGTAACCATCGTAGGCTCGCGACCCATCTTCTCCATCTTCCCGAGCAACTCGTTAGCGACATTAGTCTCCCCTACTTTGCAAAACCTAGTTATCAACGTATTATAAATGACCGCATCGGGCTTGCAACCTTCATCTTCCATCCTCCTCAGGAACTCGAGGGAAGTCGAAATCTCCCTCCTTTTGCACAACCCATTAATAAGTATACCATAAGTAACCTTGTCCGGTCTGCAACCTCCGGCTTCCATCTTCCTGAGCAGATCAAGAGCAGCGCCAGTGTCCCTTCTCTTGCAGAGCCCTCGGATCAAGGAATTGAATGTGGCAGTTTCAGGCTCTAAACCGAGCTTGAAGACACGACCCAGAACAGAGAAACCACAATCCAAGAGATTCAAGGAACAAAAGGAATTGACAACAATGTTGAGGGTAGAGATATCATACAAGACGCCCAATTTCTTGAACAAGGCTATGGCGGCGGAGTGATTCTGGGTTCTGTTTAGGTTTTTGATCGAACGGAGTTTCTGATCTAAGAGAGATATGGGTTTTTCAACATCGTTCCCAAATCCACGAATTTGGGCATGAAAACAGATCCTCCTTCTTCTTCTTGTTCCAGTTCTAGGTCACAAAACAGCAAAACACAAAAGTACAATACAATCACTAAATTAGCAAATAAAATAGAGTATTAACAGAAGCAATCCTCAAAACCAAACCTGGAGCTCAACATCTTCAGAATCGCAATCTTCATCTTCTGAGTAGCGATTCGAGAACCCGAAGAGAGAGTAACGGAGAAAAATAGAAATCAGTACAAAATTTAAATCGAAAATCTCAGTTCCAATGGATTTGAGAATCAATAAGAGGGAAGAGAGAATCGTGGCGAGAACGATTTGCGAGAGTAGAAATGAAGAAAAATACTGATATTCGGTTCGGTTTTGAGTTAAATTGAACCGTTAAAATTTGATTTGATTTTGAATCAATCGGTTTTAAATTTATTTTTCTATGAATCAGATTTTAATAAATTCTCATATTTTGAACTGGTTTTTATTTACTATTAAACTTATTAGTTGTAGGTTTTATTTCTTTTAACCAAATTTCGTGAAATTCTTGTACTCTAAGCTAGTTTTGATTTTTATTTTACTTATGTTTAATTAATTAATATTATTAGGCTCAATTAATAAAAATCGGTAACTTAAATTCGTTCACTTAAAATAACAAACACATGTTTAACGTATTAATATTATCACTTCCTGATCCTCAGGACTTACGATCATTATTTTGAAAAGTCAGTGTCACTAATTTCATACGGGATATTGCAGGTTCTTTGGACAAAAAATAAATTTCTTTTCATTTTTATTTAAATTTTGTGCTTTTCGTTTAAACTCAAAATAAAAAGAATATGAAAAGAAGCCACTTCATGAACCGTTTCAAAATGCAAAATATATTAAAAGTAACATACGTAGAACCAGATAGCGACCAATTAAGTCAAAGAAATGTTTTAGAAATTGCACACACTTTTCACCATTTTCCAATCATCAAAACATACCAAGAGACTCACCCTTTATAATTTTAAATTTCATTTATGATATAAGAAATTGATCATATGTCACATACCTATCAAGTGACCTATATAGTTTAGTACATGATGTTTATTATGCTCCTACTGTGGACATAATTTTTAAAACCTATCCCTCTCCCTCATTTATTGTATTTTATTTTATTTTTTTATAATAAATATTAATATTTGCTTTAAGAAATATATTTTTTGTTACCTTGTAAAGGCAATTTATATTTTTCATATCAGTTTGCATTGTAAAAAATATTTTAAGATGATAAACTGACACTTTTTCCTCAATTCACCTGACAAGCCATACTCAAGAGTAGAGCTTTACATTTTCATTTGTAACAGAGAGTCTTTTCCAGGGGTAAATTAGGCCTTCTCAAGCAAATAATTGCCAACTAAATTATGTATTTCTCAAGCAAAATCACAGCTAAGTAGCTACCTTAACAAATGCCATCCTCTGAAGCAACTCCACAATACCAGCAATGTTCTTCTTTCTGTGGAGATGATTTATCAATGACTTATATGAACCATTTTGCTTATAATTTCTCTCTTTCATTTCCCTAAGCAACTTTACAGCTGCATTTGTGTTTCCCATCTTGCAGAGCCCCACAGTTACCGTAACATACGAAACAGTATCGGGCTTAACCTTAACGCTTCCTTCTTCCATCTTCCTTAGCAATGCAGCAGCGTCAAGAGCACTCCCTATCTCACAGAGCCAATGTAGCAATGCATTGTGAGTAGCCATATTAGGCTCACAGCCTCTCGCTTCCATCTCTCCAAGCAACCCCACAGCATCTGTAGCGTTCTTCATCTTGCAAAAGTCACCTAGCAATTTAGTATAAGTCACCGTCTCTGCCCCACAAACTTCCTCCGTCTTCCTCACCAAGTCAATGGCATTTCCTGTTCTACAAAGTTCATACATCAATTGATTGTAAATATTTATGTCGGGTTTACAACCTCGCTCCACCATTGTCTTTAGCAATTCTACAGCAGCAGCAGCGTTCCCTGTCTTGCAGAAGCCGTGCATAAAGGAGTTGTAAGTAGATATGTTGGGTTCGACACCGGCCTCTTCCATCTTCCTTAACAACTCAACAACAACAGAAATACTCCCCATCTTGCAATGACCGTTTATCAATGTATTGAACGGAGCTTTGTTGGGTTTATGGCCAACCTCTTCCATTTTCCTTAGCAACTCAACAGAAGCAGGAATGTTCCCCATCTTGCAAAGATCGCGTAGTTGTATATTGTAAATAAATGGGTTTGGTTTAAATCTGCCCTCTTCCATCTTTCTTTGCAACTCAACAGAAGCAGGCATGTTCCCCGCATTGCGAAGGTCCTTTATCAGTAAACTGCAAGCCGATAAGCTTGGTTTAAATCCGCCCTCTTCCATCTTCCTCACCAACTCAACAGAAGCATGAATGTGTCCCGCCTTGCGAAGGCCTTGTACTAGTGAACAGTACACGCGCTTAACAACACTGGGGGCAGAGCCACGCTCTTCCATCTTCGTAACCAACTTCATAGCAGCATCAACGTCCCCCACTTTACAAAACCCAGCTATCAACGTATTAAGAGCAACATTCTCAGCCTTGCAACCTCTCTGTTCAATCTTCCCGAGCAACTCAATAGCGGCATTAGTCTCCCCTACTTTGCAAAACCCAGCTACCAACGCATTATAAGCAACCGCCGTAGGCTTGTGGCCCATCTTCTCCATCTTCCCGAGCAACTCATTAGCGACATCAGTCTCCCCTACTTTGCAAAACCCAGCTATCAACATATCATAAGTGGCCGCATCGGGCTTGCAACCTCCCTCTTCCATCCTCCTCAGGAACTCGAGGGCGGTCGAAAAGTCCCTCCTTTCGCACAACCCATCAATCAGTACACTATAAGTAAGCGCGTCGGGCCTGCACCCTCCAGCTTCCATCTTGTCAAGCAAATCAAGTGCAGCACTGGTGTCCCTTCTCTTGCATAACCCTTGTATCAGATAATTGAATGTGGCAGTTTCAGGCTCGAAACCGAGCTTAAAGACACTACCCAGAACAGAGAAACCATAATCCAAGAGATTAAAGGAACAAAAAGAATTGACAACAATGTTGAGAGTAGAGATATCACACAAGACGCCCATTTCCCTATACAAGGCTATGGCGGCTAAGTGACGATTGCTCCTGTTAGGGTTTTCAATCGAACGGAGCTTCTGATCAAATAGAGAAATGGGTTTTTCAACATCGTTCCCATATCCACGAATCTGGGCATGAAAACAGATCTTTCTTCTTCTTCTTGTTCCAGTTCTAGGTCAAAAAAACAGCAAAACACAACAGTACAATACAATCACTAAATTAGCAAATAAAATGGAGAATTAACAGAAGCAATCCTCAAAACCAAACCTGGAGCTCAACATCTTCAGAATCGCAATCTTCATCTTCTGAGTGGCCTTCGAAAGTAGAAATGAACAGCACGAATATTTTATAATGACAATTTTTTTTCGCTATTAATATTTTCCATAACATATGTTAAAAAGACTATGATATTCCTAAATGTATTTTAAAATTTTAAAATGTGTCATCGTCGAGAATCGAGGCGACGATGACAACGAAAGGAGAATCGCCGAAGCACACAATTTTAACAGGACAAACGACCAGAATCTGGAGAAGAAGGCTGACCGCATTACCGACGCAGGGTACAGATAATAATAGCGTGATATGAAAATATCGCAGCGTGACTCGAACTCAGCTCTCCTGAACCTAAATTCAAGTAGTTAATGAATTGGTGAAGCAATCATTGGTCTTAACAAATAATGCATCATTCAAAACTCAATTGACCAAGCGACTTCAACCCGAATCAAATCAAACTGAATTCTACGATCACCAAGAACCCGAATCCAACTTAAGCTCGTCGACAACCGATAGCATAATTTCATAAGAGAACGAAAGTATTATAAATTCGATACCGCTTTTACAAATCTTCGATGCCAGATTGACTGGTTCCATACATATTTCAGCCAAACACATTTATTCTCAACAAAACATTACACAACATGGATCGCATCTCCTCCATGTTTTACACATTTATTCAACGATAATTAGGAAATGAACACGAAAAGTTCTTATTAATAGTTCTTGAAGCCTTCACCACAATATTCATCAGCTCAAGCACTTGCCAGCGCAGCATTGGCAGCGCGAAGGCGCTTCTCCTCCGAAAGTATTTTCGCAAACCTATCACGTTTATACACACGTGTCGAGTCACAACATGACATATTTTGAAATATATCAGCTTAAACTTTTAGGTGAACTGGTTCAGTAAAAAAAGATATATATATATATATACCTTGTGAGAGCTTGTGCATTGGTCTCATTGTTATTGAGTGTCTCCATGGTACCAGACTCAACATTCATCCTCGAGACCGGTTTGGTCAGTAAAGTCTCTCCCGCCTCCACCAAACCATTCATATTCTTCGTCGTCGAAACATCCACAGACGACAGGTCTCCGGTCAATGTGTCATCCTGTAATAATAAATTTCACGTAACATAGTAAAAATATTAGGTCAGACTCTGCAACTAAAATATCAGTTTTATTAACTAAATGTGACACTAACAATTATTTATGTATAATGTTAATTCTCTTTATAGCTTTTTTTCAGGTGTGACGATCAGAATCAGCAACTTCATATTTATCATATGAAATTTACGACGCTAACGATAATTATAAGAAACGAGATGATAAATTTATTTGCCTGAATGCGGAGATAATTGTCCTCGGCCTTGGCATAGGTGAAGAGAGTGGCGAGGTGGAGATCGGCCATGTCGCTGCTCGCTTCGGTGAACACGTCGATCAAAGGAGTGGAGCTCTCCGCCGTGAGCCAGTCCACTATCCCCCATTCGGCCGCTGCTTTGGCCGTGTACTTCCCTCCGGTCTTGGCCGTGCCCGTCCCCAACGATATCACTATGAACCTACTATAATCCATCGCTTGAATCTCCGGGAATGCCTTGTTTCCCCTATTGATCTCCCTCGACACCTCCGAAACCGCCACGAAAGACTACATATAGAAAATACTTTTGTATATCAGTCGCTAAACTAATTATTTTTTTTATCAGCAAGTTGTGTATCAAGATAATATTATTAGTAACTCATACATAAGATATATATAAATTATTTACCGGGTTGTTAGCAGCTACACCGCCATCGATGAGATCGAACTTTCGTACGTAACCATCGGTGTCTTTGTTCTCGAAAGTATGTGCGGGTAAATAAGTCGGCGCCGCCGATGTTCCAATGCATATATCCGACACCAAGACATCAAAGCTCGGGCCGGCCGGCACTTTTTTCAACTATAATACATACAACTCGTACGTTAATAACTGATAACAAAAAATATTTTGGAAAAAAGATATCTAACTATCTTAACATATGTGAGATCCTGAGTTCGAATCTTGGTACATACGAGTTTTTCCCTCGGATGCTGATAAAGGGGTTAAAAGACTGATAACACGGTTCCCCAAAAGTCGGTCTAGAATAAGGGGTTTTCCTAAATTTGCTAATAAAAAAACTAAAGAGTATTCCATAAATTTAGGGTTAAACAGCTACACTCAACTTTTTATTTTCCCATTGTGTTACAAAGTTGTAAAACACGTTCAATGTAAAATGTCTAAAATACCCTTAGTTAGAAATTTCACTTTCAACTTAACACTCTCTTCAATCCAAGCGTAGATGTTTGACCAAAAACGCAGTTAGGCGTAGGCAAACAGAAATGATCTGTAGTTTGGGATAGTTATCTGTATTTTTCTCAAATTCTTTTACAGGGAATTAGAATCAAACCCCGTAGCTAGAGAAGACGACGGGTTGAAGGTACTTGATGTCGAACGTGGGGATGACGACGTTGGTGAGCATCTGGCTAAACCTCGTCGTCTTGAGGTTGTCCCTCACGAGTTGGTGCAAGTACTTGCCGTCGTATTTTGGTCCGCTTAGGGACTTGACAAGCTGTTGTGGTGCGGCGAGAATGGAGCTGCACATAAATATAAAGTATCGTGCTAATGTTTGATTTTATGTTAAATGTAACAGTATGTTAATTATTATGTTAATGATGTATATATATATTTACTTGTTTTGAGGAAAAATCTTGGGACCGTGTTCGAGGTAGAAGGTTTTGAGATCTTTGGCGGCGTAGAGAGGGCGATTGTTGTCGTTTGGTGCGGTGATCATTGCGGTGACAAGACCGCCCGTGCTCGTCCCCGACACCACGTCGAAGTAGTCCGCGATCCTCGCATCCGCACCGTCAAGTTTCTGTAACATAAAGTGCGATTCGTGTAAAAGTTCAAGTTGATACGCTAAAACATGTAAAATATATTTACGTGAGACCCTTCACGAGGAATTACGCATGGCGATTAAAATATACATGTCAGAGAAAAGCAGAAAAATTAACAACAGTTTAGACATATTTTTAAGGGGTAATGACACTTTGTTACACCTAACTACAGCGAAATGACACTTTCATACACTAACTATTTTTCGCTCTTTTTTAGTATCCTCACAACTTTTTTGTGACAGTCTACCTCTAAAATGCCTAATATACCCAAAATACCCCTGGGTCAATTGAAAAATAAAATAACATTGCACTAATAGTGAAATCAAATTTGTTCAAATTTGGCCGGTTTAAATCATATTCATTTACCCCACCAGGGGTATTTTAAGTATATTAGGTTTTAGAGGTAGACTGTCACAAAAAAACTGTCAGGGTACTAAAAAGAGAGAAAAATAATTAGGATATGAAAGTGTCATTTCGTTGTAGTTAAGTGTAACAAAGTGTCATTATCCCTATTTTTAATGAGCAGTATATATGCATATCGAAACCAACGTCATCAAGCTTATTATTACATAAGACCTGTGTACGCAGCCTTAACCAGTCACATCACATGTCAACTACGAAATAACATATTTTTCGTGAAATCCTATGCGTAGTCGATTATAGTTTTGGTCAAAACCCATGACCGTTGCTGGTCAGCAATATGACCGTTGTCTCAAACTATATCCGACTATACCCTGTTTGATGTACCCGAGTATACTGGGTAAGTCGGGTATATATGATCGAGCATACCTGACTAGAATATGTATTAGTCAAGTATATATGATCCGGCTTACCCGACTATCATCTCAATTTGAGTTAGTTAGTCGGGTAAGACCCAATTTCCAGTAATGCTCAAGCTGATAAGTAAAAACTGAAACCTGCAGCTCGGACTCGAGGTAAGCAAGAAGAACGCCGGGAATGAGGCCTCGGATGCCTCCGCCGTCGATGCTGAGAAAGGTGATGTATTTCCCATAACGAGGGAGCTCAACCTTGAAATCAATGGTCGATGATGTGGTCATGGCTGAGAAATTAAGTAATGAACTCAACCTCGAAACAAGTGTTCTTGATAATTGCTATAGCACTTGTCTTTGAATAGAACTTAAGCTGTGGAGCTATAAGTTGTGTTAAGGGAGTATATTTATAGTGTTTCGGGTCCATATATAATAATAATAGTATATTTATTACATTTTAATTTTACGATCGATTTCAAGATAATAAATTATGTGTTTTTGTGTAATTTTTCTTGGGATAAAATCAATTCTTTAAACGTGCGGTTGTGTTTCTCTCGTGTTTTTAATTAATTCTTGTGAGTATGGTCTTTGATTGTCTGTATATAGTTGTGTATTATTGATGATTCTTGCCTCTATATATCTACATTAATTATTGTAGGTACATTATGTATACAATTTTGGCTGTTATCAATCATTTATGCGGATAAAAACAACTATACCAATTAGTATACATTAATTAAAAAATTGTTTTTGCTCATTGAAATTTTGGTATACTGTTTAGGGATAAGTTTAAGAAAATAATTTTGTATGACGGAAAATGAGAGTTTGATACACCTAAAATTTTTTACGTTTTTAACTTTGTATGTGTTATTATTCTATGTTTAGTTACGATTTGAGACAAATAAAAAATTGTATGCGTCCGAAAGTTGTGGGCATGTGAATGCAGCATAAAAATTGGGATTTGAAAGTTCGTCACATTTTGTTTAGACTCATGATAATTTTTCGGCAAAAATTTTGAGTTTAATACATATATAGTTCGATATATTAATGTAGAGAAAGTGATCATTAATAACTATTTTCACTTATTTTCCATGGGTTTGATAAGTTTGTTTCCTTTTCCTCCGAAAATTCGGATTTCTCTTTCCTAAAGCTGAAACATACCTCCAAAGCCGAAAATAAAAAATAAAATAAAAACCTAGAAATTTTTTTGTGGTGCTACTCTTTATGAACGGTTCAAATTCAATCAACGTCTTCCACATTAATGTATCACGGGAGACGATTGCCTGTACGAGGCGATAAACAACTTAATGAAACCGAATTATCGGGTCTCGGTAAACTTCAATTTTCCATAATCAATTTTTGTCGTTCAAATTTATTTATATTTTGTTTACGATTGTTTGTACTGATTTATTATGTTAATAAAGTTGAATAGTTTGAATCTGTTTGTTATGTACGATATGTTTCATTACCATATCATGACTACATACTTCTGTTTGTTTATGTTTATTTTATAGACTAACTCACACCAAACAGATCGATCTAGATATAGATTGCGCCGGAAGATCTATGTGCTCTTCTCACTGAGCACGCAGGGAAGCGGATAAACTAATCTAAGTACTCAAACACATATAGACATTTTGTAATAAATATTGTTAGATACGTACGGGTTAGTCCATAAATATAAATTAAACAATCCGAACCATCACAAATTAATACACGCATATATTAACTTGATTATTTTTCAACTTTTACACATCAAATTGATGCATATCATAAACGTGAAAGCTTTCGACTCGGACCACACTGACCAAAAGAGAAATTGCACCACAACAAAATTTGTTGTTTACATGCAAAGAAGTAAGAAATATTCCACATTCAATGCATCGAATATTCACTGAAAAATCATTTATTGCAATCAATTCATAGGCAATTATAAACGTGAAATTCACGTGAAAAACAATCCATGCATGCCTCATTAATTAATTATTTGTTGAATATTTATGAAACATAATAGGCGGTGATAAATGTTGTCACCAAAATATTCGGTTTGTTTTTTCAAAATCAATCACTGAACTTATCTTCATAATTCCCGAAAATAATCACTATATATGTATCATACGTATTTTATTTATATTTCTGACATAAGAATCAATAATTATAATTGTTTATGGAACCAATTTTAGTTTTTATATGTGTCTATATATATCATTTTGTGGGTCGTGATGTGGAGAGAACAGAAGATAAGATAAGAATTTTGGATGTTTTGCTTTGGTTCGTGTGCAATTTTGCATGTTACTTTAATATATATATATATATATATACACACGTACAATCTTACATGGGGAAGTGGTCATATATATGAGCTTAAATGATTAACAAATAACATTAAGTTTTAGATTATGATTAAATATATTTGAGTTCGTAATTGGGGGATGAACATGAATGATAGATGATGAAGTATGATGTTTAGAGAATGCGATTGCTTTATTGATTAAATTTAGAGTCCGACAAATAAGAGTTAATAATGAGCTCGCGATTGAAGTTTATTTAAATGAACCGTTACTCTGAATAAATTGGAAATGGTGAATATGAACATTAAAAAACCATCGATGTAGTCTAGACATTATCATTCTTCATCGATGGGAGTGTGTCTCCGTTTGTGAAAGTTACGAGATGAACTATGTTTCTCGTAGTGACGTCGACGAAAAAAATCTTCAAACATTTGTTGTTGAATTTCTTCAACTGAGCGAAGGTAAGAACTACGAGTAACCGCGACTATCAAACGACCCTGAGGGGCATTGGAGCCATTAAGAGCTTGAACGACACGATCAGGATCCTTTGAGTTTGTAAGCTGAACAAAACCGAACACTCTCGAGTTTACAGGACTTAAAAAGGAATGGACATATTTCTTGTATGGTCAAACTCACCAAAAGAGGTTTCTTGCCATCTCGCGTCCCGAGTTCTCCTTCAAGGAATCGCCCTCCACCTTTCGACCCCTTGCAAGTGCCATGGAAACTTGGGAGTTTTGTAAATCGTGAGTGATAATATTCGACTATTCATCGTATTTAAGAGGAACATTCAAGAAATTTTCATCATATTTTAGCTTTTCTCATCTTTCCCGCCCTTTCTCACTTGTATCGTTCCTAGAGTGTTCGTTTCTTCCTTTCATTTCATTTTCGTTATAATGTTATTAGAGTTTTCTTTTCCCAGCTTGAGAATTGATTCTCTTTTTCTTTAATATAATTGTTTTGTTCGCTGATAAAAAAAGTAAATATTTTGAATTGTATTTCGAGTCATATATACATATTGCATCGAACTGAAAATAGTACACAAATGAAAGATACATACAGTACAATCTGATACTTTTTTTTTACCTGTTTTGAAGTAGCCTAAAAATGTTTCTGGCCTCAGTGAGAGGGTTTGTTTTGTAAACTTCTGTAGCCCATATATGTTTCATGGACTGAAATGTACTCTCCATTTCAATTTGGTGCTGCATTTCCAATCTCCCAACATCCTCCAACTCCATCACACAACCAACAACACTCTACCCAAAAAAAAAATTGGATCAAAATCAACTTTATATAACAAGTTCTTGGTCGTTTTGGAATTTCAAAAATATGTTTCATGCTAGAGATATGTAATGTACTTACCAAATTTGTGGCGGAGCAAGCTGTGCCCGCCATGAACTTGAGGAGGGTTTCGTCCGAGCCGCTGAGGGTGTTTTCTGTACTGACGGAAGCGGTGAGGTCTTGGCACGACGAGTCTAGCGAGAACGCATGGTTTTTCAGGGTGACTCTGTCGTGTTTCTTTAAGATTCTTTCCAGGTGATGTATAGCTGTGCGGTTGGTACTTTTGTCCTTCCCGAAACGCTTTGATGTCCGGCTGCTGCTTTCAAAAGCTGTTTCTGGGAGTTTGTCGTGTAGCCTGAAGAAGGTTGCTGCTCTTTCGGCGCCTGCCCAGCAATAACAAGAGGAAGACCCATCATCTACAGGAGAGAATGAGAAAAATGAAATAAAGTACGGAAAATGAGCTCAATTCTTGATACATTTAAAAGCTGATAAAGAAAAAGATAAGAACGCGTCACAATTGTACTCATGTTTACAGAAACTTAATTTTCTACCTAGATTCTAAAAAAAGCTAGACAAAACACTAGACGCTAGTAGGCTGGATAGGGACTCTGGGGAATAGTCGAGACTAATTGGAGATTAATCGGGTGGACAAACCGCCTACCCGACTTGTCTACCCAATTATGTGAAATCAGGTCGGCGTTCTAAAAATCCCCGCCTAGGCAGCCGCCTGGCCCGATTTTTAGAACACTGCTTTATACCAAAGGTTGAATATAGTCCATAGATCATTTATCATTATTCATCAGCCCGCGAAATAATAAGCACAAATGTTTTGCATGGATCTTGTATATCTGCCATGTCAATATATAAGTTTCAGCGGATTGCTAATCAATGAAAGCAAGAGTCGGTAAAATAAACAAATAACTCACCCAACACAAAACATGCAACTGGAATGTCAATGGGAAGTGACGTTGAGTGAATATTTGATCTTTGATGTCTCTCATGTTTCTTCAAAATAAGGATATGGATGGAGACTACCTGTCACGACAATCAGCGAGTATATTTCATTGAGAGCGGTTTCCTCTAAAGGGAATCAAGAGCTAAACTGGGAGAATAAAGAGACAAACCAAGTCGCAGGCATGACAATTCTTACACTGTATATACTTACCCTGCAGTTAAACCGCACCGGATTGCATTCAGTGAACTGAACAAATTCAGATATTAGAGCTGAGGAAGGATCTCGAGATGCGACCTCGTACTTGTCTGAAGCAACTCGTAAACTATCATGTCTGATATCACGCGGATCATTGACTGCCCTTATGGAGTTGACTGTAACAAATGATACACGTGGCAGAATCATCCTATTCTTCCCACTGAAAAAATGGGTAATCAGTTTCATTAGTATCAACCACAGCTTTACAGAAAAATATTATGGTTCCTGATGTATTGCAATTTGCAGATGAAAAAATAAGGGCATGCCCTTATATGAGAAACCAATTCTCCAATAATAATTGGAGAGACCTATAACATATAATGAGATTTCTAAAACATAATTAGCAGCAGGGTTTTACGCAACATTAGGCGCTAATCGGGCGGAGAGGGCTTTTTGGAGACTAATCGGGGATTAATTGGAAAATAAATCGGATTGAAGGATTAATCGAGAATTATAGAGGATTAATTGGGGACTAATCGGGAATTAATCGGACAAGTCGGGGATTTTTAGAACACTGACTAGCAGTACTTTTGCATGACTAAGAATGGGCAATCAGATTGTCTCGATGCCAACATCATGAAACACAGTAACAGTTCCAGCAACAACCGAAAAACGGAAATCAACTTGAAGCAGGCTAAGCACAACCATACTCAAGAGTGAACTTTTACGTTTTACATACCCCAAATCGAGAAGTCTATGAAATGTTGCGTTTACACCTGGTCCGAAACCGATAGGAAAAGCATTTTTACCTAGGGAACCAGAAATCTTCACCTGATTGATTAAATAAAGGAGCAAGTTAGCCATTATTTTATGAAACTGAAGAGAAAAGGGAAGAAATAAGGAGCAAAAGAGGTCATTACAGTGTCGTGGTCAACCAAAACATGAATACGAATATAGCTTCCAGCTGTCCGGTGGGATCTCAGTTTATCAGAACCAGCAAGGCTTATGTGACTCAAATGTTCATCAGCCGAACTGTAGTCTAAAGATACCACATCTCCACTTAGTGATATTAGGTTACCCTCGGGAAACAGGCCACTAGAAGTCGGATAACCAGGAAACAGCTGTGATGCGAACCCACCGCCCGTAAAACCATTAGCAATCTTTTGTTGAGACACAGCAGGCTTCACCAGGCATCCTACACATTCCTTAATGTTTGCTTCCCAGACACCTATTATGTCAGCAGAAAGACGGAGACGGATGTCTGAACAGGTTCCTGCAGAATGTCTTTTATAACTCTGAAGATGTAGTTCTATTTGATCCTCAGATGGAACATCTTTTATGTTGATAGATGAATCATCGAAGAGATCTTCGTCGCAAGAGAATGAAATGCTCCGCATAAAAGTACTGGTGGTCGTAAGAACCTTAACGCCTCTTGCATAATTAAGGTCTTTAAGATTACATATGGAGTCATCGATTTGGTGCTTTGTAATGTAGTATCCACCAATCTGCAATAGCTGAATTTTAAATGAAAATTAGTACAATTTGTATGCTGCGAGTTAAAGCACAATACAGCGTACATGCATCACGCAATAGCTATTACAGTGTAAAGCGAAGAAAAAATTGCAAACCTGATATCTGACAAAACTGTCAGAGTCGAGCTCCAGCAGTACCTTCTGTGGACTAGGTTTTGCACCAACAAACTTTGTATTAGCTTTTACGTGACACAATAATCCAGAAATGGTCTCACTCTGATTGTTACCTCTTCTAATAGTTGCCGAACAAGGAATATCATGAGAAGAACTCAAGTCATGACATCCCTGCTCCTCATTGGGTTCTGTATTTAAACCAGAACATCTTTTCATTTCACTCCAGGCACTCCCTGAATCATCCATTCGATTGGAAGCAAATGCCCAACCCGAAGACAAGTTGCTTTTACGTCTCTTACTGGAAACATTTTCCTCATTGTTTCGGCAGGCAACATGTCCTTTGGATTCTTCATTTGAATACGAAAGCCCATCTTTCCCAGCAAGTGCCAAATCCCAAGGCAAGACAATGGCCTCAGCAAACATACTTGATTTTTTTGATTTCACTGAATCACCCTGAAATTGTGAAACAAATAGTGTTAAATTAACAATTAATTCAGTAGAAATGTGACATTGCTAGAACCACAAATATAAAACCTTGTACTTTCTTTTTTGTCATTTTGATTTGGATGTGGAAATAAAATGAAATGGTTCTATAGCAGATTTTCTATAACACAACAGAAGTTACATGTGAAAAAGACTCATTTCACACCTTCTGTGGAAGAGGAAACTTGTGTGTTAGGTAAAGCAGATGAAATTTCCCACATTCAATCTCTGAACTGTTATCCATCCCGACTATCTTAGGATAAATTCTACAGGTTGAACTCCTCATACTGAAGTAAATATATATTTTAGATGTCATCTCTCTTGCCAATGGAGCTGAACGAAAAACATCTCTCGGTGAGAATGACTCCTTGTCAAGCACTCCCAAGTGATCCATCAGATCAGGCATTCCTTCTATAATTATAGTGTAATTAGTTACCTGAAAAGCCCAAAGGAAACAATGGAATGATCTGAAAGACTTAACATAGCAGCTCATACAGACACAAGACCTTATTTGAATTCAACTAGCTCATGACAAAATTATGAAGGTCTTGGCTTGGGAAACCAAACACGACAGCACCTCATATATACTATTGCTATCCCAAGTTGAGGGAAGATCTGGTATGATAACATCTATACTGCCAGTCCCATCAACTAACTGCAATCTTCCAGAGGACGGTGATACCTGAAAGGGGATAGTCAAATAACCATGATTAAACCTGCAAAATATATAACTCACTTACTAATTGCAATCCCCTGAAATCCACAAGAAATGAAGAAACTTTATACCAATAGCAGAAACACAAATGCAAAGCATCAATAATAATTTAGGAATATAATAAGTTCATTCTATATCTGCCAAAGACTCAAGGTGCATCGCATGAGACTTCCTCAAATATCAAGAAAAATTAATCTAATGGTGAACTAGCTATAACTTAATGCCACAAATATTTGATTCTCCACTGTATGATCATCCATACATTTCTGAGTTATGACATTCTGAAAGCATAATTGCATCAGCTATACATGTTTAGTCTGCATTGAAGCTTAATTTCCACTCACAAAGTTGATATGTATGATAACATGGAGCGGTGTTACAGCAAACAAAATAATCAGAAATTTTTTTTTACCTTCAACCTTCCTAGCAAAACAGGACTGGTATTTTCACTTGGAAAAATCTTTCTATGGCGGCAAGATTTTGCATCACGTGATGGGATGTATTTGGTGTTGTCAAACGATAGTTGATGATTATCTTCTGGTTGCAAGTGTGTTATCCATCTAATTTCGCAGTGGTTAACAAAACTAGAGATGGATGCCACCTGTAATGGCACATTACGAAAATTTCATCCTTGTGTTGTATAACCCCTAATTTCCACAAGACTGATTATTATTCATAAAACATCAAATATGCACTCAAAGGAGATGCATCATGTGTTCAAAAGTGACAGTAGACCTGGACTTACGAACTTAAAGTCACCATAGTATGGTTCAATGCCACAGCCATACGAGTCATGCTTGCATAGTTCTGACAATACTCCATGCTGCCAAAAGAAACTCATAAGATTATAATAAAATAAACCATACATAGCTGGCAACTTTATTGATTTAAGCCAGTAAAAAATTTAAAATATACCCGAGATCGAAACACTGAGGGAGGTAAGTGTGAACTAGCATACATCTGGACGAGCCCTTTCTTCTGGTAACAGCTTGCAACTGTTTAGGTCAGCTTAGCCAGAAACTATACCAAAATTACTAATAAAAAGAAACTGCCATGGTAACACAAAAAATTTAATGCTAAGGAGAATTATGATTTCAGATTCAAAGCAAGTATATTACATGTTTTGATCCAATGATCTCTTTCTCGGATAAAGTTCCAGTGAACATCTTCTTGAAACAAGAAACAAGAAGTAGTACCCTGAAATTTGGCCATCCAATTAAGTTAGAAAAAATCATTACTCTTGAGCACAATACATGCATTAACTTTTAAACAAGCATTGTAAAATTCCTACCATGATCTGGCAGAAAATGTCAAGGAGTCAATGAAACTCCCCAATAGACTTTCTGACTGTGAAACCAGATAACACCTGTGACATACAATTAGATTGTTTTATATTCATAAAGGACAAATTTACATACTCGTAAAAAAAGTAATAACTTTATCGTGCAGTGCTTCATGGTGTTTTAAAGGATTAAAATGGCATTAAGAATGGAGCGGCAGAACTAAACAGGTTATAATCACATACAACATTCAGTATAAGTTCAGGTCCTTAATTAGTAAACTTCGAATATGAAGAGTGCATAGACAGGACATGAAGAAAAAACACAGTTCACATGGAACACTCATTAGTTGCCCGTAATGGTAAAGTACTGAGCATTATAGTTCAGATGGATATACAAGGATGTTTCATTCGAAATCGTACCCAGTTTCCAGGGGAGAGAAGGATTCTACAATAATGCTAGTCTTGAAGCAAGCCCCGAGAATAAGAAACTTTGCCCAATGAAACTTTGGATTCACAAAGTGGACATTCCTTACAGTTACCTGCAACGGAACCAACCATAAGATATTGTGCTGGAATACAAACGCCAAACCTTTTCTAAAGCAATTCAACTAATAATACTTACAAGTGCACCAATCCTGAGACTATGCGGCGCAGTAAGTAGCTGGTCAGTGAGTAAAAGCCACACGTCTTTATCCAGCTCAACAACCATCCCCTTCCTGTACACACCCTTCACCACGCCAGTATACACACCACACTCCCCCTTCCCCTTCACAACAGAATGCCTACACAATCGCCATTTCTTGGGGGGTGGCCGAGGAGGACACAAAACCGTAGCTTCTGAAGTCACAAACATCAACTGAGACTCATCCTTTCCCGCGAAAACCACACTCTTCTTCTTCAACCCAGACAAAGCAACAACCTTCCCAACAAACTTGGTCATCATGGGATGCCAAGACGAAGCAAACCCACAAAAATAAACAAACACGGCTCTGCTATACAAATGTCCCTCATCACAACCCAAAACCACATCCTTGGAGCTACACAACTTACAATCACAAACCATGACCTGCATCAAAAACCCACAAAGACTCTGATGAGCTCCAGAGCACGGAGCCACCGAGACCGGGCTGATACACTCCAGAGCTCCACGAACACGATACTTAGCCTTGGAGTCGGAATTGGACTCATCCCCCAAACCCAAATCCAAACCCAACCGAACCGAACCCACACTGAGCCCTCCTACGCGACCCAAATCAAAATCAGGGAACACCCATTTGATGATCTCGAGAAACCCACCACACCCGTGGCGGAAAGGGATGAAATTGTACGCCAGGACGTGGAATCTCGCGCCGATTAGGCGTAGGTCGAGGCCGAGAACGTCGCAGCAGACGGTGGCGGAGCCGTCGGAGAAGCGGAGGCAGGTGTGGGCGGGGAATCGAGAAGGGTCCGTGGAGGAGGGTTCGGGGAGGATTAGGGTTCCGGCGAGGACGGCGGGGCTGCTGAGAGGTGTTAGGGTTCTGGGTTTGGGATTGGGATTGGAGGTTTTGGGTATGGGGTTCGAGGAGGAGGAGGTGGTGGCAGTGAAGGGGCGAGAGCGGTGGATTAGGTCTGAGATCCTAATGGGTTTGCAGGGTTCCATGGATTGGTCGCCGGAGGAGGTGGCGGCGGCGGCGGAGGGAAGTGACAGAGCGGGAAATTAATTAATTGGTTTTTTGAAGTATGTAGAGGAAAGCTTATATATATATATATATATATGTGTGTGTGTGTTTTCTGACGTCACGTGGGTCCCACCTATCTCGAAAAAGATTAAGAGGTAATTAAAGCCTTTTGAAGCTTGCTATAGAATCCATCTAATCTACTCACTTATGGATCAAGTTTTGATACGATTTTGAGTGTATATGTCGACGAGAACTAAGAGTTATGTGATACAAAGTTTTTTACTTTGTCATGGATGATTTGCGGATAGACAGTTTCGTATTTCAACGATAACAAAAAGGTCAAATGGTGTTCGGCTACGATTCATGAATGAGTAGCATGTAATGAACTATAGTGCCATTTCAAATCGGCAAATATCAAAGAGGAGCTTTGATATGCTTCAACTACCTGATCGACGATCATGTTGCCAATGAGATACTCTTCACTGATAAGAAGTCTAAAACCCGCTCACCTCGTATCATAGCATGTATGGCAAAGAGAAACAATATTTGTAGATAGTACAATATATTAAAAGCTTCAACCCATTTAAACGATCAAACTGATAGGTAGAGGTTCGGACTGTTATTTTCCACACTCGCAAGACGAGCGGGACAACATGGGCGCCAGCCCGAAACAGATAGCATAGAGAGGTCACATCCAAAACATAACCAAGCTCTGATAACATGTCAGAAGCTCAATCCTCCTAAAAACTTAAGCAATAGGCAGAGGGCGACACTTTTATTTAAACTGATATACAAATTCACATCTTTTTCGTATGTGATACGACGATAGATTCTATGATACATAAATCAATTTTCCTCCGCATTAATTCCATTCTAGCCTCAATAAGAATGCTAATTATATGTTCGATTATCTATCATGAACCATTGATGCAGAACCAATTCGAATAATTACTAATAATAATTGAATATGATTTTCTGCAAATACCTCCGCTTTAACTCTTCTAAACCCGATCAGCGAATAAAGGCTTGTTTGATCATTTTGTACTTCATGAACGATAATTAATCAATGAAAAAATCATTAAATTTCATCTTTTTTCTAGATTCAATTGCTACAAGCTCACAAACATTTTACATACATACATTTCAAACTAACCGATTCACTTTACGATCTTTCTGTTCCATAAGTCCAGAAAAACTCACAGCTTCAAAGTTACCGAAGCTTCGGCTTTCAGCATAGCATTCTTGGCAATGGCAAGCCCTCCCTGAACAAAAAGAAAAGGAACAAGATCGTGTTACATTATAACTAAGACAGCGCAGAATCAGACTTAGATTATGTCGGAACATGAAAAATCGATGGCAAGAGGCCCCGTATAATAAGCAGCACGAGATAACTAGTTCCAATCCTCAAGTAGACAGTGTTTATTAAAAAAGGAAAAATTGCAAAAAGAAGCTGTGAACTTTTTTTATTGCAAAAAGTAACATCGAACTTACCAGGAAAAATATATTGTTATTTTTGGAAAAAATTACCCATTTTACAAAAAATTGGTATGTTGACATGTACTTTTGCAATAAAGAAAGTTCACGGCCACTTTTTGCAAAAAAATATGAATAGTTCACTGCTACATTTAGCAATTTTCCCTTAAAAAATGTTGGCATATGAAAAGAGGTAACGTTATTTACCTGTCACACGGTGGACTTCCATTTATCGTCCGTGCACCTCCTGGACTTAACCGCCTATCCTAAAACCAAGAAATGCACGCATAATATCAGTAATAAAGCCATCTCTACATTCTTGGCGAGGTTTAAAATACTTCAGAAGTCACTTTCAATGGATATCGGAAACTGTCAACCAGTGTTACCATCAAGTTCAGTCCAGAGAGCGCTTGCGTGGAGGGCGAAGCGTTTTGATCGTGTAAACATTGTAGGAACGGGTGCTCGAGTAGCTTAGAAGCCGGTGGCCTCTCTGCAGGGTTTCTCCTAAAGCAATGACGGAGGAAGTCCTTCCCCTCGGGCGACAGTGTTTCCGGGATGTCCGGGGATTTATTTAAAACCTTGAACATAGCCGCAGGCTGATGACAGGAGACGAGTCGATTAGATAAAGTAAGCCAACTGTTGCGACGATGATAAATACATTTATTTTTGGGAAAATTGCCTATAATATGACACTTTTGCAAAAGGGTGCCATGTTCTTTGTTAATGGCAAAAACCGTGGTGTGTTGTTTGTATTTTTTTTTTTGCAAAGTGTTTGTACTTTATAAAAATGACAAAATTACCCCTCAAATTATAAATAAATAAATAAATAATTTAGAAGTTTTTCTGTTTTTATCTTTTAACTAAAATTTGTATGATCAAATTTTGTAATTTAGTTTTTTGGTTAAACTAATTTTAAGTGAAAATTATTTTATAAAATTAAGTTATAAAGGTCTTAATTCTTAATTTTAGGGGCAATTTCATCATTTTCATAAAAATACACACATTTTGCAAAAAAAATCAAACACGACTCCTTTTTGCCATACGGACAACATAGCACCCTTTTGCAAAAGTGTGGACACTTTTTTGCAATTTTCCCTTTAATTTTCATAGTTAATTTACTTACCCCTTCAAACTCGCTCCAGGGAGGTTTTCCGGTCATCATCTCGATGATGGTGCAGCCCAGGCTCCATATATCGACAGCAAACGCAATATTGGGATTTCCATTTTGTGGAACTATTCCCTGCATGATCTGCAAATATAAATTCCGGTCAAGAGAAGTCAATCGTGAAACGACTAGGATTTGTAAATTGTATGCAGTTGCATCAGAAGCTACCTCAGGAGCCATCCAGTATGGACTGCCCTTCAGAGAAAGAGGAGATGCTTGGCCCGTAAGCTACATAACAAACAAGACCACGTCAAAAAAGCAGAAAGAGGTCCTAGAATTAAAAAAAATATCCACCGGTATAGATATCTGAAATGCATAACACGCGGTCAAATTAGTTTTTGGCGCTAGTCAACGATTAGTCAAGCGTTTAAATATGCTGATGTGGGAAAAATAATCCAGACCACATGTCACTCAAGGGTTGGTTGGAATTTGTTATGCCCTTAAATCATTTTGACTCACAACAATTAACCAATTTGTCCCACTTTTGAAATTCTGAAGACTAAACCAGCGCTCGAAAACCTTTAGGATCTAAAATGGCTACTATATCAAACTTTAGAGTCCAAATGATCAGTAATAATAAATTTATTAATTAAGATAAATATGCTAGGAGACAAGCATGGCAACATGGATCCGAAAGAAAAACCATAATATATATGCCAATATCTAGATCCAGCAAAATAATTTAAAACATAAAACTCTACGGTTATAAGAGATTCAGAACTCACAAGCTTTGCCGTTCCAAAATCTGCAAGCTTAACAACCCCATATGCATCCACAAGCAAGTTTGGCCCCTTGATATCCCTGCAAAATACAATAATCTCGCTGTAAAAAAAAGAACAAGCTAATAGAAGCACTTCAATGGATCATAAAAAAAAAATTACAGCTTCTTTGGCAACAATACTAAATACGCAACTTGGGGAAAATATAAAATAAGTGAACCTCTTAGCTTATCAATTAAAGCCCATCATTTATACTGTTACTTTTTTTTAGAAGATTATGCTCGTCTTTTATTATATACAAAATTGAAGAAACTGCACTGATTGCGAACAAGGCAGTTTAACTACTATACAAACATATTATATATTATCGTGATCTGTTACCTGTGGACTGTCTTTGTACTATGCAAATACGCCAATCCAGAGAGGATATGCCGAGTGAAATGGCGAACTACAGATTCTGTCATATCCCCGACATGGTCGTGGACATACTTGTTAATGGATCCAGGATGAACATACTCCAGATATATGTAGAAGTGATCATCCACCTGCACACCAGATATCCTTCTTTATATTGATCAAATTGGAAATATAAAATTATCAAGAAAACAGAAACATAACATTATATACATACACATACAAATAAATATAACCATTCCAATTTGACCCTAAAAAATGAGAGGAATGAAGACTCACGATTTCACTGCCATAATACTGTACAATGTTTGGATGCTTCAAATGTCTCAGAACTTTGATTTCCTGCTTCACCAAAGATAATTCAGAAATAGAGTGATTGAAGGGCCATGTAAGCCAAAATGAATAGAACGTTCACCGTCTATAGGAGGATGTAAATAGCCAAAACAATTTCAACCAACATAATTCATAAAACAAAAAATGTCTATAGGAGGACTAATACTATGCAAGCCATTGTTCCATTGCATACTCCTCTAAAATGGAGTATCTGGTATCATGATCATCCAGTGCAAGTTTTATTTTCAGAACTAATAAAGAAGAGTATCATATCAACTAAACGTTTAAAGTTTTGCTAACAGCGCAATCACATTTGATCAAAACTATTATTGTTAAATGATGAATTCCTGTCCAGAATGGAACATAAGTAATAATCAGAGAATAACCAAAGCTTGCTTGGCCAACTGGTCAATCATTTAAACTTGGGTCCTATTTATCAGGGTTCGAGTCCAAGCGGGGTGGTATCTCTTTCTTCCAAACAAGATTATGATATATATAACAATGCTGCAAGCAGTTTTACCTGCTCCAGCTGCTTTATACATTCTGCAGACGTGGGATCGTCTGGAACAAGATCAACTTCTTTCATCGCACACAAAGCTCCAGTTTTTCTGATAGTAAGAAAGATAACGATATGTTCACCAGACAAAAGAAAGTAAAGAAACAGCTAAAGCATGAAGCCGTGAATACTTCAAATTTCTGGAATCACACACCTGTTCGTTCCGATATAAACACTCCCAAATGTGCCACGTCCAATGAGCTTCCCTTTCTTCCACTGGTTTTTCATCGGCGACGCCTCGGTCCTGTCCATGCTGTGATGGCTGATGGTCGACTGAGGAGACAAAGAGGACTGCGATGAAGGCCCGGGAGGAAGAGGCAACGGGTGAGCATGAAGCCATTCCGAGTTACTATCCTGCGACAACTTATGATGCAAGGGAGACGCGTTTGGACTTTTGGAGGTCCGTTGGGGACTTCGCATCGGCGGGTTGTTCCGGGGCGAAACGTGAAGACCCATAAAAGCAGGAGCCAAAAAATCCCCAGTACTATTCCTCTGCGGACTAACAGGGCTTGAAAAACCATGCGCGGGAACATTACCAGCAGCACCATTCGGCCTAAATTTATAGTGAAGTCCCTCGACGTTCATCTCGTCGGAGAAAGCCCTCTGGACAGAATGCGGAGGAAACAAGTCTATCGTTTCCGATCCCCGGGGACTAACTACAGGGCTCGAGTAACCGCTCGACGGAGCGCTCCTCACAGGCACCTTCAGCCTCAAGTTGTAGTTAGCAGCTTCGAAGTTAGGGTTCTGCGAAACCCCTCTATAGAAGCTCGCCGGAGGCGGAGACCTCCCTAAATTAGTAGCATCTCGATCCAAATCCTTCCTATGATAAGCAAAAAATCACCATCATTCAACACAAAAGCATTCAAAGATATAGCAACAAAATCACATCCCCAAGATAATCAACTAAGCAGGAATCAAATTCTAGCAACAAATTCCAATTCTCCAATCTCCAAATAAGAACGAAACTGAACATTTCTATTAGAGTACCACATTTCAAAAGATATGAATCTGTTCACCAGTTTAAAAATAACAGTATGGGCCTCCAGTATCAGTATCTGATGTGAACTTATTAAACAATACGAGCAAAGATACCGAAAAACACTGAAGCATTCAAAGACCACAACCATCAACATAGCAACAAAAATCACATCCCCAAGATAATCAACTAAATGGGAATCAAATTCTAGCAACAAATTCCAAATCTGCAATAATCCCCAAGTAAGAACGAAACTGCACATTCCTGTTAAGAGTAAGGATACCAAATACACTGAACTATTCAAACACCATAACCATCAACATAGCAACAAATATCTACATTCCATAGATCATCAACTAGATAGTAATCAAATTTTAGCCCCAAAATTGAATGAAGCTGAAAGTTACTATTATTGTTCTGTTCACCGGTTTAAATAACAGTCAAGGCCTATTAGCAGTAAATATGTTCCCCAGCTTAAATAACAGTCAAGGCCTATTAACCGTAAATATATTCATCAGTTTAAATAACAGTCAAAGGCCTATTAACAGTAAATATGTTCATCAGCTTCAATAACAGTTCGAGCAGTGATAAGAACTACCTCGGGCCACCGGAGCTGGCGCCGGGAGGCCCGCGGCCGGTGCTGCGGAGAGACGACCAGAGATCGGGGAGTGGGAGGGGCAGGGGCACGGCGGAGGAGGACCAGTGGTCGGACCGGGACTTGGCGGTGGGCGAGGCCGGCGAGGCCGGCGTGGAGAGGGACCGCTCCGGCTCGGGGATCTGAAACCCTAGGAACCCGTCGGAGACGTGGCGGAGCTTCCGCTGGCGGGTGAGGCGGCGCCGGTCGATCGGCTCCTCCAGGTAGAAGTTGGAGTCGGAGGCGTACTGCTTCACGGCGGGGCTCGGCGGCGACAGGGACTTCCGGCGAGAGGATCGCATTTCTGACTCGGACCCAGAAGAGGAAATTGTATAGATTGAAGAAGAGGGGTCGATTTCGACGAGCCCTTCATTTGAAGGAAGGAGATTGCATTGAAATCGACGAACAGGAACAGCTCAACAGCTCAACAGCCAAACAGCTCGAGCCCTGTTCGTTTCTGGGTCTTTTTCATGGGAGGTCAACGATTCTGGGGAGCGAGGGACTGTAGCAGCATCTCCGTGGCCATGGCAGTGTTGGAGATAAGGACAAAGTCAACGCGCGAGGCACGAGGAAGACGAAGAAGGTGAAGAAGAAAAAAAATCTGTCTCTGGCTGTGCTGTGATGCGATGGTCACTCTCAGTTCAGCAACCAGTTCGACGAGGGTAAAATGGTCATTTCGCGAGTCAACAGGACAGGCCATAAAATGGTTTGTTGTAGCTTATGATTTCGCATCTTCCGTACGGGCTCCGCAAGTAATGACGTCATTAATGTCGAATTTGAATATTTTTTATCAAATAATCATCATAAATATTTAGAATTAAATTTGTGGAAACAAATTAATTTTTTTAATAGCTCAAATCCGCCCAAACCTGCCTAAATCAGTCTAATTCTGCCTGGTCGACTTGATCTGTCTGATAAGGTAAAGTCAGGTCGGTGTTTTGAAAATTCCTGCCCATGCATTTGCTTGCCTCGTTTTTAGAACATTGCTTGTATCGATTATGGCTGCTCGGTACTTCGGTTGAAAACAAATCGAACTGATCAATTTGGTCATAAGGAAATAAAATCAAATCCTTGGAGTTTCATTCGTTTCTTTAATCGGTCGATTTTTTTTCGCTATATTCTTTTAATTGAATATCACGAATCTCTCACATTTTTCCAGTGTTGTTAGGCCCGATTAATAAAAAATGATGGTTTCAAATGAATTAAATGTCTGAACTGGTTAGTTTTTAATTCGATTTTAATTTTATAAATCGAAACTGAACCGGTGGAGTCTAAGTTTTGTTCACAACTGAACTGAACCAGTACGATTATTTTTTAGTTTGGTTTAATTTAATCGGTTCAATTATGATTTAAATTAAAACTCATACATAATTTATTAAAATAATTTTGAATATACATTTTGATTTCTGAGCATGCAATAACCATGATTTTAAAATAAATATTTGAATAAAAATGGGTATTTAAAAAAAAGTAATTCTAAGTATAAGTTTAAGACCTTAATTTCTAATTTCTAACATATATGTGTTGCTTATATTATATCCGACAAAAATTGATTGTTGAATAAAGTATTTGGATTTAAATTTATTTAAATATAGAATAAGCAATCCTGTGACGGTGGTGACTGGTGAGAGTATCTACTATGATTCGAGTAGGGGCGTTTCAGTAAATACACAGACTTCACAAACGTCGTTAAAGCCTGTAAGAGGAAAAGAAACGAACTTTACCGCCAGAAACTTGAGAAATGCCATAAATAGTAAATACTAAATTCTATTGAAGGATTAATTCGGTTAAAAACATTTATATTGACTTGTCAGCTAATTTCCAATAGTAGGGATGACAAAAAAATTTGAATTCGACGAGTATTGTATAAACTCGCCTGATTAAATCGGATGAAACCTAAACTTTTGCGGGTTTAAGTTTTTTGAACAGATTTTTGAGCGGGTGTAAATCAACATGTACCTTATTCAATTTCGACCCGCACCCATATATATATATATATATATATATATATATATATATATATATATTACTTTTTAATAAAAAATGAAAAACTTAAAATTCTAATTACCTGCTCACACATAAAAAACTTAAACTGATATAACATCTATTTAAAATCACAATTAGGTTCAGACTTTGGGTTTTTTACAAATTGTTCAAACCCATGGCAGACATGGAAATCTGCAGGCGCATTCTCCTAGCGAGCGACACATATCCAGGAAGGCTGACCCATTATGACTTTTTGGGTCGCAAAAATTTCACCTGAATCCAACCATTCCACCTTTAGCGCAAAGGTTCCTCTGTCCGCCATGGGTTTGGACAGTTTGTAAAATATTCAGGTAAAACTTTTGCGACCCAGAAAGTCACTGTGGGCCAGCCTTCCTGGGCACGTGTCGCGCGCACAGATTTCCACAAAACAACGCTTGTGATTGGTTCGAGCGGTTTGTAAAAATGCTTAGGTTTACCGTGGAAGGCGTCCCATCTATTTATATTAACTTTATTTTGCTTTTATGTAAAAAAATCTTAACTAAATTTATATTTAAAGTTTTGAGTTTCAGAGAAAATTCGTACCCAATTGATTTTTGCGGGTCAAACACCCCGTTCATGATAAACGGGCTTTTTGCGGGTCGACACCTGTTCGAAGCCGACGGTTCAGGTTCTATCTATAAAATTTATATATATTATTATTGTATGATAAACATTTTTGTTTTAATGTAAAAGTAGAATGGAGATGATCTAATTTATTTATGGTGTTTCATGTTTTTTGTTACATTGAATAGTTTAATATGTTGGTTGATTGAGATCCACAAATTTGGAGATGATAAGGAATTAAAATAAATGTAGACAATCCGTGTGGGCTCATGAAAGATATTTCTGAGAAATTGCACTATTAATTATTATATCTTTTGTGTATTTGAATAGTATATAGTCATCGGCATGCTTTCACTCATTGAATTAGATAAAATGATTATCTAATTCTTGACTATTAAGTTTGAAATATGCATTCATTCTTGACTGGGACTACGATAGGTTGTTCACGGTTCAGTTTTGAAGCGAATCGATTGTTCGGTTTTAAAATAATTAAAATTAAATTAATAAAATTCGGTTTGGTACGATTTTATTTTAACATGTGATTTTCAGTTTAGTTTGAGTTTTATTAACTGAATTTTATGAAACTTTCACGTTTAAAACCGTTTTGACTCACTGATGTTTATTGGATCTTTAACCCAATTTTCATGAAAAGTTTACATTTTGGGTCAGCCTTAATTTATTTTTTTGTTGGTCAAATATTTTTAGGTTCAATTGTTAAAGATCAATGACTTAAAATGAACCACGTGTTTAAATACGTCGATTTTTTGGTTTTAATTTTTGTCAATTCTCACTTTAAAATCAGAACTAAATCGATGAAATTTCAATTCAGTTCAATTTTTAATCGAATTAATTCAATTTTTTTCGATTTGATTATTTTTGGGTCGGTTCGATTTGATCATTCATTGCTTTGAAGTTCAAGAGTGAAGTTATATGAAATACATATGAGTATTATAAAAATGACATAAAAGGAAACACTATTTGAGGCTACTTGGGTTATCTGTCGCAAATGGATATTCGATTATAATTTAAATTTTGACACGTGATTATCCAAATGAACGATAAAATTGTAAAAATTTACTGTTAACTATTAGTCAGAGAGAGAAGCATATTGTTCAAAATTTGACATGACCACTAATAGGTCTAAATTCTGACATGTGAATACTCATATGCAATTTTTACAACACCATCACAACACCATTAAATTTTAGATGAAATCACTAGTTTACCTCATTGTTATTTCAAGTTCTCAAAAACATGTCGTCTTTCTTTAAGCTCCAATATTTCACAATTCTTTAATTTCAATACGACAAAGCATATGTTTGTAACCAATACTTAGAGTGAACGTCTTGTTTCTCATGCTTATTACACGATGTCTCTCTCCACACAGTATGTATTATTCAATGAGTATTTATAGGGTACAGTCCTAAACCCTAATATCACATTAGGAAACTTATACAATATTATCACTCACTTGTCATTTCACTAGGCCTTTTTAAGTTTTCATTACCAAGTCACTCAAACATTCTAAACAACATCAACCTTAAAACACCAACACCAACACCAACAATTTACCTTAAATCACATCCACGAGAGCAACAAAACCTACATATAATGGAACTCATGAAGGTGACTACATATTAACAGCAGTTACCAAACACCAACAAATTCTACATCAGAAACAGAACAGATCTTGCAGGCTACTATCTTTGGCCTAGTTTTATATTGAAACAAAGTGAAAAAAATCGGCTTACACGAGCGAGCTCGGGCACGATAAATGTAATCAAAGGAACCTGGTGGGAAGGTACTCGTTTATCCGGAGAGGGAGGCTGTAAAACTCCTCGCTCCTGACGTCCCCCTTCCTGTGCTGGAAGGGCAACCACCACGGGAGCCCTCTGTCGTCGATTGCATACTTTGCGTCGAGCGTTCTGTCGAGCAACGTCGCTAGAATCATCGCCACCGCTGGGGAAGACGCGAATATCGTGTTCAATATGTCATCAAACTGCAAACACCAGAAAACAATGCATATCAGATGCACATGTAATAAGTATGGAAAATGGCAAGTAAACTTTGATTTTTTGTGCAGAAAGTGTGTACTCGTACAAAAATGACGAAATTGCCCGTAAAGTTATGAACTATTTCCTTTAAATATAAAAATATTTTGAATAACATACCCATCCACCATCCGTACTGACGGGTCCATGGCCGTCTTGGTTGGTGTTAGAGACAAAATACTGAGGTATTGATATCCCGAGGAAAAGAGAGAGGCCTAATACGTAAAGATTTCTCATGGAATTATTGTTTGTGAACTGAATAAACGATATACCAGTAGCCGCTGCAAGAAAAAAGAGAATGAGCGTTAAGATCCTGATCAAGTTCTTAAAAACATCATAGATTTAGTTTTACAGGACCACGTACCGACGATTCCAAACAGAACACAGTATATGGCGCCAAAGATCGGTAGAGGAATCGAAGCAAAGAAGGCACCAAACTTTCCTGAAAAAACACAAAGTACCATAATTAAAACTGGAGCACAAAGCAAACCGGTCAAAATCTTTGTGAATTTGTAGAGTGCAGAAACAAACCGAATATTGAAAAAAAGATCATGAAGGCGGTGGAAATCTGCACCACCCTTCTGCTCCCAATGCGGGTCAATCCTAGGAGACCGACATTTTCACTGAAAAACACGAAACGAGTCAATAATAACTTGAACGACTATTATTAAAGACAGTCTTTGCACATTAAGCATTTCTCCCTTACACTGATGCCGTAGTACCAACAGCGGCCCCGAAAATTCCCTCAATAAGCATTCCGATACCCTAAGTACATAAACACCCAAGATAAATTTTTTATTTAAACAGTTTAGGAGAGGACTTCATTTTAGACAGAACGATAATCTGAAAATCAACCTGCAGGCCGATACTTCGACTAAGAACATGTGCTGGAGGCGGTGTTGCGCCTGAAAGACGTGCTGCTGCAAAATAGGCTCCAGTTGACTGCACCAAGCAACCAACAGATAATAACATTTGAGAAATGCATATTTATAGGGGACGAAAAAATCAAAAGGGTTATGTTTATGTCTCAAAGTGATATCCTCGGGAATGCGACTGAACCTCAGCAGAAGAAACGAGAGCTGCACCCATCATCCCGAAGACATGGCTGGCTCTGAATATGGGAGTACCCCACTGAAACGGGTAAGGAACTTTAACCCTGCACATTCGATAAGGAATCAAAAAGAGGAAATGTAATGTAACTACACACAAACAAAAAAGGTAACTTTATTATCTAGACGATACCAAGGAGCGGATGATATGAGGAACGAGCGATCTGTGCGACAACTCAGTTTCGTTTGTTGTTTAACATTGTTGTAAGCTCCAGAGACGGTGAGGACAGCAGCAAAAGCCCAGATAATTGCAATGCAAAAGAGCAAAGCATACCTCTCAAGCACGAGATGGGCACCGGAATGGATACGCTTCAAGTACTGCAGCAGAACATAAAAAAAATTACTACATTTAAAGCAGACAGTATTGGAATAAAAAAATCCCGAGTTCAAGTACGATAAATGACCTGTTGTAAAACAATCAGTAAGATAAGCATAGGAAGACCAATCTCCACACAATTTGCAAGCTGCACAAAACATTGGAGTATCATATAACGGCACTTTAAAAGCAAGTCATCGTGGGAGTGTTGAATAAGAGAAATTACCAGTGGGAAGCCCCGGGAGAATAGACCGAGACCCACTACAGAAACAACTGGTACCATAACTACGGGACTAAAGTTTCTGATAAAAAAGGGAAGTAGCTGAAGTGTAAGTACAACAAAAAGAGAAACAGATGTGTATTCAGTATTATGATTACGTTACCTTGTAAGAGTACCCCATGCTTGACTATACCCAAGGAAGATGTTGATAAGGGAAGAAACAATCAAGGATCCTTGAATAGTTCTCATAGTGTACACAAACCTCTGCAAGCACCAAAATGACCCGTCAATGAATTTTATTCTAGAAGTTGCAGAATATAGTAATCCGGCAATGAAAAGGTAAAACTGTTGATGCTCCTTTCAAAAACTAGTATTCATATTATAAGCCGATAAAATATGCATTGCAGGTGAATGATACCATCACAATTTTGAACTTTTAGTTTAAAGTATCCATTTTCGATCATTGATGATTGACAAAACCAGTCCATTTACCTTAAAGTACCCATTTTCGATTCTAAAATCTAGTTTAAAGAATTTAGTCACATTAGTATAAGAATAACACACATCAATAATTGATTTCCAAGTTATTAATTTCTATACAAATAGAGACTGGATTCGGCATACCTGATGCTCAGAGGTGAAGTTCCTGTCTGAAAAGTCATTGATAATTGACAAAACCGGTAGATAAAAAGCAATTGACGCACTCATCACAGTAGGAAGCCTTGTTCCAAGAAATGTTTGAAGCAATGTGTTAATCCCAGACATGAACAGCAAAGATTGGATAACTCGGGATTTATCGCCCTGCACAATGTTCATATCCACAAATGAGGGTACAATCCACCAAACATTTGTACAAAAATAATGGTTTTGTGCAAGACTTACATGGTCCCCGCCCATTCGTGGCACAAGAGTGCTGGCAATGAAAACTATAGTTCCGAGCATCACAATATAATGTTGGAAAGCCAGTATAAACGTTTCCGCTGTGAAACACAAGTTCAGCCAAAAGTAACAAAACAGAATTAATCATCACAAAAATCAAAACCCAAAGGCACAAACTAACAAAGTTGTGGCACAAACTAACCGAGTCTTGACTGATCCATGGATGATGGAATATGAATGCAATATAAAGAGAAATATTCCACTAATTATTTCTTAAACTAGTTCAAACAGAATCCGACTCAAAGAGACTAACTTTATAAATGGTTATTAGGGGATGCATACATGTATACTAATCAAAAGCAACCAAATGGTATGAAATTGTAAGAAAAACACTCAAGAATCAAAATCCAACCAACTGTAATTTAAGTTTAGAGAAATCAACAAAGCTGTTGCACAAACTTCACTGAACAAGATTTGATATCATCCCGTAATTTTGACAGAGTCATGGATTATGGAATATGCATGCAAAATAAAGAAAGATACATTCCACTAATCACTTCTCAAACTTATTCAAACAGAATCTGAATCAAAAAGATCAACTTTTTACAAATATTTTAATAGAATCCAGATCAAGGCTATTTAGGAGATGCATACATGTATATCAATAAACAAAGCAACCAAACAGCAAGAAGTTACCAATTTCATCCGAGAAAAACTCAAAAACAAAATAAAAATCCCAACTTTACCAACCCTTTCACTCCAAAACACAAACTTTTCAACACAACATGCATATTTAACCCAAACCCACCTCACAATAACACCAAAAAGTAAAATCCCAATCCTCAAAATCAAGAATCAAAAACTGCGTGCAAGCAAAAACCAATAAGAAGAAGAAGAAGAAGAAGAAGAAGAAGAAGAAGAAGAAGAAGAAGAGAAAAAGACTAACGCCAAGAAGGGTTTGAGTGGATGCAATAGTGCAGCTGGTGGAGCTGCTCGGCCGGAGTCCACGTGGGTCCCCTTGACATTACCATCGGCGGCGGCGGAGGAGGACCCGCCGGAGCTTGCGGCGGCGGCGGCGGCGGGTGGTTCGCAGATTCACCCATCACTCTGCTCTTCAACTTTCTTCTTTTGGAGAATCAGTATAGTGAAGCAAATGAACGAGAATCGTATCTTCTTCTACTTCTTAAAGGGTATCAAGAAAAGGAAATGAATCGATCACACACACCGACAGAGAAGATGTGGAAGCTCGAATCACAGTGAACAGAGAGAGGGATGTGAAAAAAGGAGGGACCTTTACTGATCTTGGAAGAAAATGGAAAAATATTATAAATAAAAAAGTGAGTTCAGATCATGAAATCGAACTATAAAGAAGTAGTAAACGGGTATTTAATTAAGGTTTGAATCGAGTCTGCAATATAATAAAGAAACCCAGAAGTTGAATTTTGGAAAAGAGGAGTTGAAGTTGAGATTGGAGAAGCCAAATCAAATGGGTGTGTGTGTGTGTGTGAGAGAGAGAGAGAAAGCAGAGGCGGAGAGAGAAAGTGGTTACGCTAAGGTTGTCGTGTATCGAGGTTCGTATGTTGTAACGTATGTGACATTTTGTTTTCTTCAAACTTCTTTTAACGTAAGCTTGGAATCAATGGTTTCTTCTTCTTGCCACCATGACCATCCTTCTGCTTTGGCAATTTAATTACCTTTTTGCCACTGTCTAATAATGTATCGTGTCAATGACACCTTGTTACACTTAATTATAACGAAATGACACTTTCATAATCTAATTTTTTTTTCTTTTTTGGTACATTGACATATACTTTGTGACAACCTACGCTAAAATGACTAAAGTACCCTTAGTTTAAGAAATTAGAATAAAATTGGTGCAATTTGATTTATCAAACCGGATTTGAAATGGTTCAAATTCAATTTTAGATTTGAGAGCATAATTGTAATTGCATCTTAAATATAAAACAAATTGAACAAAACATAAACAAAATTGAATTAATTCAATTTTTGATTTCTTAAACTAAAGGTAGTTTAGGTATTTTAGGCATTTTAGAGATATGTTGTCACAAAAAAATTGTCAAGGTACTAAAAAATAGATTAAGATAGTTAAGGTATGAAAGTGTCATTTCGCTATAGATAGGTGTAACAAAGTGTCATTATCCCTAACTTAAATTTTGGATGACAATTTAAAGAAAATTTAAAGGCGGTCTGCAGCAAGATCACGAGATTTCTCATATTAATTGCGGGGTTGATCGAGAAAGCTGGTTTAAGGCAGTCTGCAGCAAGATCACGGGGTTTTTCCATCCGTATGAAGCAGAGGTCGTGACTCTGTTTGATGTTAACTGGTTCGAGTCGATTAGTCTCCAAGATTATCATGGATGCATGATTAAAGCATTCTGCAGCTGGATCACGGGATTTCTCCATTTGTATGAGATGGAGGCCGTGACTCTACAAGTTGAGCTGAACAACTTTGGTAGATACATTAGCGAAAAGTGTTGCGTACTATTCACTATCGGAATATGTGTTTGTCTTTCTTTTTTTTGCTCGGTATCAAATGACTCACGAATTGGTCAAGTTTGTTTTAACTAGCAGTAGCTGAGATTATGCTGAGGGATCTGTCCCACCATCTGTAACTTCAACTGTTCAGATTTATGCCGGATTAGTTGCTATTTAATCAATAAATTTACTTTTCATCTAGACTACACTAGAAGTCTAGTCTAGTGTAGCAACAACTGGACCAAGCCGCTAAAGCCCCGACTCTCTTCATGGCCTTAGAAAATTCAGCCTCCAACACCGCAACCTCAACTTACTCAAGTCGTACCCTTGTCAGACGGTATTTTTATTAGCTACGCATCACATCCGCCTTCGAGACACTTTGTAACCGGGCTTCTAAAAATCGAAAATTATCTAGGATAATAAAAGTAATAAAAGTAATTAGCTAGCTAAAATAATTACTCAGTTTAATAAAACTAATTATAAATTGTTAGGATGATTCACAAAAGAAATTATAAATCCTTAGGAAACAGTAAATGATATAATTAAGTTAAGTGTAACTTATTAGCTAGCTAGTGAATTAGGTAATTTAAACCCAAAAATTAAATGATCACTTTTGAGTTTTTTTTTAAATAATTCATAGCTCATGACTTAACCACGTTAATTCGAAGATTGATTCCAGCCATTAGCTAGTAATTCAAATTTACTTGCATATAATCAAAAGTGCTAATCACACTTTAAATTAAGTCTCAGTGCTACTCAAAAGGTTGAAACTTAATCATTTATCTTCAAATATTAAAGTACCTTTATTGGCACGTCAACTTCATCGATTTTGGTCATTATTGACGTGACACGATTTTAATTTTAGTGTACATGATCCAGTCGACATCGCTATAGTCAATAATTTATAATTAAATTCAAATGTAAATATTGTAGAAGAAAAATATATGCTCTATTATACATAGTTCATAAAAATTAAATATATATTAGTTCAGTTATTAATCATACATTTCAGTACGATTTTTTTATATTTAATCACGTTGATTAGCCGAATTGATTTGTGTTGCATATATATATATATATATATATATATATATATATATATATATATATATATATATATATATATATATATAAATCAGATGTATAATTAGATTAAATTCATGATTTAATGCCCTGATAATCCAATGATATATAACACTTTTTAATGTAAAGCAAGAATGAAAAAAATGAGTCAATGACAAGAAAAACATGCAATTAATAAAACTTTATAGTGATGCATGCATCTACGTATATATTTTTCACATAATATAAATATGGAATGTGAGTCAGGTTTGTTCCATAATGGGTCATAAATACCATCCTTCGCCCATGGCATGCATAATTCATCCTCCATAAATAAGTTGTATGGCAAACCATAACAATCCATGTCTCAAATTATTGCATAGTTCGAGCTGGGAATGGTAACGGGCTGGATTATCTAGTCCGAGCTAGAGATGGTAACATGCTGGGTTTTCAGGTCGGGTTTTACCAAGCTAGCACATGATTATGTTAAACGGGCATTCGATTCGTTCGAAACCTGTGAAACCTTTTTGGATGCACAATCCGTTTAAAACCCGCCAGGTACAAAATATTTCCGAAACCCGACCCAAAGTTAATTATAATATATGGATATTAAGAAATAATAATATTATAAAATTTAAATTAGATATTTTTTCTTAATACGTTTGGGTGCGGGTAGACTTTGGATTGGGTATAGGCTTGCCGGCCGCACTGGCCCAAAAAACTCACACTTGAAATTTTTTTCGGGTTTCAACTGTTCTGATCGGGATGGGTGTATCGCGTATCCTGTGGAGTTCAAACTTTTTTGCCATCCCTAACTCGAGCGAAGTGACTTGACTTTAAATTTTGTATGTTGAAATTTAAACTCATACCGGACAGAATAAAGTTTTCTTAACAGTAAAATCTTATTTGATTATTCAGCTAAAACATATAAAACTTGAACACATTTGAACCACAATTAATAAATGTAAGTGTTAACTTAAACGTGCTTAAGGGTGGGTACTTTGACAGTAGAACTAGGAACTGCATGTATCGATTATGGTTTTGGTTCTTAAAATAGAGAACTAGTGAGTTTGATCCGGTATGATTCTTGACCGATTTGGTCTGGTTATAGACCCATGCCCACCCCTAAACTTGCTAACTTAAAAGTCCAAAACTTAAGTGTCACTTCCGTTAATTTTTACGGATTTACACAGACGGTGTAAATTTGAACATAAGCAAGAGAAATTTTTTGTAAAAATACAATGAAGTGAGAGTTTGTGAAGAGAAAATAATTATAATTTTTTTTGTAATTTTTCTTGATAATAACATGTTATAAATTTGAATTTCGTATAATAACAGTAATATAAATATGGACTTAATATAAATTTAAACTATAATTGTAAATAGTGTAACAAGCAAGTATTCTTCGAAATCGACTATATATATTACAGGGTAAAAGACACAAAACTACACCAAACAATACCAAAAAGACACTTAACTACCCCATATTTCAAAACGGACAGTGAGCTATACCCAAAAATCATTAACTGACAGATAGCACCGACCGTTAGAATTTCTGTTAAAATCTGTTAAAATTTGAGGTAAAAGGACGAAAATGCCCCTGACCACACTTCAAATTTTCAAAACCATGCCATTGTGAGGGTTTTGGTTATTTCTCCCATAACCGTAGCTCAAGCTTCGCCGACCTCGTCTCCGACCTTCAACCGACTTCTCTGGTCATCCTCGGCTCCTCGCCACTGACCGGAGACTCGCCGGAGCCCGTCGCCGGAGACCGTGGCTCTGTTTCCGATGCCGGCGAAGACAAAAACTATGTACCAAGTCCATCTGCTGTCTAAGTTCATCCCTCGACTTGGAGACGATGTCGATTTGCTTAACGAGCTCCTCGAAGATCTCATTCGTCCTCTCGATCACTCCATACGCGACGGCGGGCAAGCCAGTCCAATGTAGCTTCCTCGAGTCGCCTCGCAACCTCGTCCCGCTTCCCGATTGCTTCGTGAGCGAGAGCCTTCAAGCGATTGAAGGACGATTGCAACTCTAATCTCGAGCTCTCCGCCGCCTCGCGCCCTCTCCGCTCGCGCTCGAGCTCCGCGAGGAGCTCCCGGAGCCTCCCCTCCGGCGCGGCGCCGCCTCGTCGCCGTCGAGGTCGCTGAGCACGGAATCACCGTCGTCTTCGCCGGGACTCGCCATCGGAATCGAAGAAATCAAGATCAATGACCCACACATTCAAAATCACAACCATTCCCAATTCGATTCCATTCGAATCAAATCGTTTGATCCCAATCAAATCAAACCCAGATGGAATCGAACCCGAGGGTTTGTAGAAACCCTAGAATTGAGTCGAAACGAGAAGATCGCAACTCGTGCGAAAACGAAGGAGAGAGTGATGGGTTTTGCTTGTCCCAGAGGGGAGAGAAATAATTTGCTCTATTTTTGTCTTCGCCGGCATCGGAAATAGAGCCACGGTCTCCGGCGACGGGCTCTGGCGAGTCTCCGGTCAGTGGCGAGGAGGCGAGGACGACCGGAGAAGTCGGTCGGAGGTCGGAGACGAGGCCGACGAAGCTTGAGCCACGGTTATGGGAGAAATAACCAAAATCCTCACAATGGTATGGTTTTGAAAATTTGAAGTGTGGCCAGGGGCATTTTCGTACTTTTACCTCAAATTTTAATAGATTTTAACAGAAATTCTAACGGCCGGTGCTATCTGTCAGTTTATGATTTTTGGGTATAGCTCACTGCCCGTTTTGAAATATGGGGTAGTTAAGTGTCTTTTTGGTATTATTGAGTGTAGTTTTGTGTTTTTACCCTATATTACATGCAACAAACATCTTTTAAAAAGATTATCCTTTTGACGGTCGAAACCATTAATTTGGAGATATTTTTCTGATTTTCTCGTCAAATCAATCAATAGCTTTACACAAATGGCATATCCATAAGTGGATTGAGTTTCTTGGCAATAACCAATCATGTCTAAAACGAATGCGACGTCGTTTTCATGAATCCCTGGCAAAGAGACACCTCACCTTTCTAGAGTTTCTAGCATATCCAATTTTGGGTCAGAATAGTTTTGGCCTAAAGCATGAGATGATCCTAATTCTCAAATATCTTTTGTCTATTCTCTGATCCCACTAAAATTTGTAAGGACAATGACACAAAGGTCTTGTGTATTATGACACATATTATTACTAGTACAAGAGATCTGTGTATTTTGTTATATCGACAGAAAATTCACTGAAACGTACATATTTAAAAGAAAAGGTTAGTAGTACTTAATGATAGTTGACTTGACATAATTCTTTAGGAATAATGACATTTAATGACATAATTAAATCTAAAATTAATTTTGAAACATTTCAAATCTGATTTGATAAATTAAATTGGACTAGATTTATTATGATTTCTTAAATCAGGGGTATTTTAATCATTTTATTACAAGTTGTCACAAAAAAATTGTCAGGGTACTAAAAAAGAGAGAAAAGTAGTTAGTGTATGAAACTGTCATTTCGCTATAATTAGGTGTAACAAAATGTCATTATACATATTTTTTATTGATTTTTATTTTTGTTATTGGTGCGCTAAAAATGTTTTTTTCCAGATGACTGTATTTTTCGTTAATTATGAGTTAACAATGTTAATTTTCAGCGCAAAATGATCAACATACTTTTGCTTGTTTTTTTTAATTTCCAAAATAATGTCATTAGTTTTTTTTCTTTCTCCTTCTTTCTCCTCCTCCTTCATCCTTCTTATTTTCTCTCCCCATCCTTTCTCTTTCAAATTAATTATACTACTGTTGCTCTTTGATTTTGATGATTAAAAACTTTTAGATTAAAAAATTTTAATCTCCCAATTTCCGGTATGGTGAAATTCTAGTCTAATTGGTTGAGATTCAAATTGTTGGTCAGTCAAAGACCAAGTCGATCTTCACCGGTTAGGGTTTTACCCATTGATTCTCGGAGTCACCACCATCGTCATCCACCAGCAAGGCAGTCGACCTTGAATCAACCAAGGCCAAATCGCTGGAAAACCTCCCAACCTTCAACCGATCAAAGCCAAATCTTCGGTGCTGTGAATCGGGATCACGGGATTTCTCTATTCGTATGAGATAGATGTCATGACTCTACATGATGTTAGACGGGTAGGGCTGAACAACTTGTCCATGAATTGAGAGTTAATTTTTTTAGAATAGAAAATTTTAACAATGTATTTATTTTTAATTTTTTTTAAAATTAATTCTTAATTTTAGGAATTTACGTCATTTAAAAATATATACACATTTTCCACGAAAAACAAAAGTTGGAACGTATTTTTGTCATTAATAAAATACACATCACACTTTTACAAATGCGTCGTAATATACAATACTTTTTCGTCATTTGAGCTGTTAATTGAAATAAATTTCACGTAATAACCTATCTTTACTTTTGAATAAAAACTCATCTCTATTGTCTGTGGACAAACATATTGTCGGCATATTACATAAATTTAGCGTTTAGACTCGTTTGTTGATTTCCACTTTTATTCTACTTTAGCTTTCTCGTTATTACACGTCACAATTTCATTTCAACATTTGCTTGTTTAGATCATTTACATGAACAAGATTCAAGATTCAGCATTGGGATCATAACAAGAGAGCGTTAAAGCAAGAAGCAACCTTGTTGAGTGCAAATAATTTGCAGGAGATCTGAGGATCTTAAAGTTCGAAGCAATAGCCATGTGAAATAAGCCATGAAACGAGGGACAGCACAACGTGCCTCTTTATTGTTCTTTCATTAACTAAACCAAAACCTCAACTACAACATTAACTGTAGTACACAGTACTGTTCAATTCTTGTAGCCAAGAAACAATAACTATATTAATTAATTTTGTGAAACCAGTTGAGTTGTAATTGGTTTAAATAGTTCAGTTCTTGCAGAGAGCTTGGCAGATCCAATACTATTGTCTATCATCTGTCTTTTTATTTAAATATCAATGAAGTGACAAAATTAAATTACCTCTAAATTTAAGAAATAGTTTCTTTTATAAAAGGTTTTGAAAAACTAATTTTTAAAAGATTTGCTGAAATATTTTAAAGCTTTTCTTGATGGTTGGACAGAGAGGTGAAAAACCAACAAACTCAAATCAGAAAATAATGATTTTAAATTTCAATGATAGTTTCACTAATTTTTGAAAAATTCACTTGTTTTGCAGTTGAAATAAACCAAATAAACAGTTGAGAACTCACATCAGTATAAACACATTCAACCAAATAAACTGTCAACCTGTTTTACACACATCAGAAAATAATGATTTCAGAACACAAACTTCAGCCACCAAAAGGCCTCATATGCTAATACCAACAACTGTGTCTTGTTCGGGTTTTATGTAAGTTAGACATTTATGAAGAACACAAACAGATCGATTCAGTTCTTAAGAGGGTCGAGCACGTGCCCGATGAAGAGAACGATTCCAGTCATGTCTTCCCTGATGACGTACACAAACGGGTGGTCAGCCAGGAAATCTATGGGCGGCCCGGGATTGAAGATCCCCCTCAGCATCACGACCGCAGCAGAAGCAGCTGCAGCTTCCGTGCCTTCCTCGTTGACTTCAATGAATGCTTTGTGGAAAATGCTCGAGACGCCCAAATTCTTGCCGGCGACCGAGTCAACCATCTCGGTCAAGCCTCCCTCGCGGAAAGGCAGCTCGAGCCCTAAACCCTTCAGAACCTCAGAAGCTTCAAACCCGAAAGAGATCTTGAACTTTGGGATCCTGAACTCGCCCACTCTCACTTTTTCGTCGGGAAGGTGACGGTCCAAAAACCCGGATTCAGAACTCATCTTCTCTACTAGAGCGGGCAGCCCGTCTTTTGCGTCCGGGAGAATCAGGTACATGGAGAATTTGCGTTTGTCGTTGCCTTGCTTGTAGGGAAGTCCTAGAACTTTGAAACCATCATAAGCGCTGACAACTTGCTTCTTCTCGCTGGTCATGAACGGGACTTTCACAGGGGACCCGTTGAGGAGGTGGAAGTCGTGGTCCTTTGTAGCTGATGCGTCGAACTTTTCATTCCATGTTCCTTTGAAGTAGAGTCCATTTGCAAAGATGAGCCTGGTCGAGCTGTCTACTGAACCAGAAGGAAGAACTTCTTTGATAAGACCTTCTGTCTTTTTTTCAGCCCATGAATTCACTTCGTGAGCTGCTTCAGCTGCCTTCAGAACCATCACAAATAATAGTATACTGAGTAAGTCTGTAAGTAAACTAATTTATGCACTATAAATCTATATCAAACATAACTATCAGTTGAGGTTCACTTGTACATCAAACATATCCTCTCTATTTACACTAAAGAATTAAGAATTTTGTTTTTGGTTGCAACTGTTGAAAAGGGTACGCTTTCTTTTTCCTTGGAAATTGGAACAAGTATACTTCCCCGCGATTTTCAACCGGCTTCATCCATTGTGGGGGAAGAGAAGAACAGCAAGAGTGATGATTCCCCCGAACACACATACATCTCTCAACGGTTATTGAAATTATAGTAACCCTCACCACATGAAAGAAAAGAATGTTGGTTTGTTGTGATTTGATTTCATCTGAATCCTAAAGGGCTGAAATTGTATCATAAATATGCAGCGCTTGGAAGACAAAGAACTACAATCCACTCTGATTCAATTTTTTCGTGGATATCGGAGCCAAGCAGAGAATTATGAAAGGATACTACAATGTCACATGCAAAAATATCTAAAGACTGATAGATTTCATACCAAAATTGGGGATTCAAGCCATGTCAGTCCGAGATTTCCCAACCCAAAATAAACGAAGCAAAATGCAGCTCACAAGGTTTTTTACCATTCAGACCATGTTATGTGGCGCCAGAGGAAATGAGGCAATGAGTAACTCTTTACTCTAGACTAAGCATCACTAATAATGTTTTTTGGAAGAGAAAATAATGAAGGATCCATTTGACTCACTTAGTCCAAAACAGCAACACCATATATTTTTGACAAGTATACACTTAGAAAATATGCTTCAACACAAATTCATAACATATCTTCTAGACATGATTGGTTTTAGTCTTTAAACCATATGGGCAGATTCTCTTAAAATCTTGCTAGAGAGCTGTTCTACAGTATGTAATGATACTCTTGTCACTAAAACCACATTAGAGTGAGAGTTCCCATGTGATCAACTTGATAAACCATTAGTATAACAATAGCCAAAATCACAACTTTCACAAACCCAACAACTCACTAATCACCCACAAACAATCAAAACCCACATCCTCAATCCCAAAACCCAAACCCCTAAAAAATGCTCTAAAAACGAAACCAAACCCATGAAAAATTTCAGTTTTCCCCCATTCAGCCAAGCATCAACAAAGCAAACCCAATAGGCAAAACCATAGCTTAACTCACTAATCACCCACAAACAATCAACCCCCTGAAAATGTTCAAGAAATAAAACCACAGTAGCCAAAATTTCCAGTTTTCCCCAATTCAGCCAAGTACCAAACAAACCATAATAATCAAAACCAAACCAACCAAAAAAAGAAACAAGTGTACCTTGTTCTGGATGCTTTAGACACTAAAACAAGTGTACCCACAAACAATCAAAACAAATTTATGAAATGATCCTTCAGTCACTAAAAACCACATTAGAGTGAGAGTTTCCATGCGATCAACTTGATAGACCATTAGTATCCAAATAATGAAGCAAACCCAATAGCCAAAACCATAGCTTAACTCACTAATCAGCCACAAACCAAACCCCTAAAAATGCTCAACAAATCAAACCCATCAAAATTTTCAGTTTCCCCCAATTCAGCAAAGCATCAACAAAGCATGAAAGTGAAGCTAAATCAACCAAAATGGAGAGCTAAAAGAGGCACCTTGTTCTGGAAATCGACTTGACTCGTAGCAGCCTTGTAGACACCGTCCACAACCTGCTTGAAAGTGGGCTTCAGAGAGAGCGACCCATCGACCCAGACCCCATTTGCGAAGCACACCCTGGGGCCGCCGGAGGGTGCTCCGTCGGAGAAGACGAGGCCGACGAGGTCGGAGCAGAAGGAGTCGAGGTCGGAGCTGGACTTGGCTTTGAGGAAGGAGAGGAGCTGGTCCTTGGTGGCGCCGCCGGAGCCGGAGGCGATCAGGCTCAGGACCACGTGGATCGAGAGCGGCGAGAACACGAGGTTCGAGCCCTTGGCCTCGCCGGAGAAGATGCTCCGGGCAAGGACCGATGCGACGTCGTTTTGGTTCCCGATCGATTCTCGCAGATCCATTGCTGACTCTTTTTTTTTCTGGGTTTGGAGAGGAATTGGTTTCGATGAAGAAGAAAATAGAGCCTGTCTGAAACTGTTGACTGATGGAGTCAACGTTTGATTTTGGAAACGGCGTTTATGCAAACATAACTTGCCGACATCAGGCACCGTAACGGCGCTCCGTTTGAGTATCCGTTACTTAGCCTAGAAGTTTTAATGTTTTGTAGAAGGTTTTAAGTGTGATTTTATGATATATTTTTAAACTCATGTTATTACTTACCAAAATATTTAATTAGGATTTTAATTTTTTCCCATCACTATTATTTTTTAAATGTTTCACCCATAACAATTTTTTTTCTGAAAGACCCATAACTTATTAGTTCTTTAATTAGTACTTTGATGTTGAGAAAATTGTGTTACCAACTTTAATTCTTTTAATAAAAAATATGTGTGAATGATGAAATTACTCTTAATACTAAAAGTTATTTTTTTTAAATAAATATTTATAAAATTTACTGAAAATATATATTTAACTAAATTTTGTATAGTAAAAGTTGTAATTTAATTTGTTAGTTAAAATTTATCATTTTAAAAATAATAATTTGTAGACTATCACCGTTTGTGACAGGCTTGAAAGCTTTCTTCGTTCGTGACGACGATCTCTACGAAGCTCCTTTTCTTTTGATCTCTTGCTTTCTCTCTCCTCATCACTTAACTCTCTTTTTCTCTCTCCCTCACATTTCTCTCCTGCTCTCATAGTATCGCATCGATATCACACATAGTGAGTTCTGTTTCTTATCTATTTCAATCTAAATCTGTGATTTTGTTTTGCCTGAGCTCAAACCCTAATTAATTAGGGTAGGAGTGTGCTTGTTTTTGTTGCTTTTGTTTTTGAATTACGTAGAAATGTGAATTTTACATTTTTGTTTGAATCAATATATGTTTTTTGGTTCAGAAATTTAAGGAATAACTATGATTCCTCAGTGCCGGCGAGGTTCACCAAAATGGGCGACTTCAGATCTTATCAAGAGCTCGAACATAAACATTTTAAGAGGCTGAAAGTAAATCGTCGAAATCGAAGAAGACTTAAAAGCTCTCTCCATCCAATTGAAATGTAACCCTTATTTTAAAACAAGACTCCCAAACTCGTTATATTTTTAAAAAAAAAAATTAAATTCAAACTCAACTTATTTATCAAATAAAACATGCTTTTATTTAGGGTTGGCATGGGTCCAGAACCGAACCGGACCAGAGTTCCTGGTTCTCAAAAATTGAGAACTGGAACCGAACCATTATGTAATGGGCCGGTTTTGGTTTTAGACCCGTTTTTTCGGTTCGGTTCCCTGGTTCTACCCGTTGGAACCGATCGATTCTTTATTTTTGTTAACTATACGGTTTAAGATGTGGTTTTAAGGTACAAATTAGACGATTTTGATTCAATTTTTAGGCAAAACATGAAATTTACAATTATTAAAAATTCTAACAAAAACACATTAAGACTTAATTATTAAACTCAATCGAATTATAAAGTTCGCTAATAAAAAAATACAAGTAGTATATGTTTCTCGGTTTGTTCTTCGCTTCACGTACTCTTTCTCTATTTTTCATGTAAATTTCAAGTGGTTTAATGATTATTTAGCGAACCGGTCCGGTTCCAAGTACCCACCATTTCTATATTTTAAGAACTAAAACCAAACCGAAAATTTATGTTCTTTATTTTTAGAACCGGAACCAGAACTGTTACCCGCAGTTCCCGGTTCTCTGATTCCGGTTTGGTCTCCGGTTCCGGGTCCAAAGTGCCCACCCCTGCTTTTACTTTACATTCAACTCAATCTTAATTATGTCAAAAGAATGGGATGATTTCATATCACACCCCCCTAAAATATATCAAATCTCACTTAACACCCCCTAAATTTTTTCTGTCAAAATTTAAGTTTTAAAAGACAAAAATGCCCTTACTTTAATTTCAAATTTTCAAACGTTTACCCTCAAAATTAATCTTACAAGCAGTTAATTAAGATCGATAACACCACATAAATAACACTGAGGACAAACTTGACAAACAAGAAAACCCCAAAACAGCACATTCCCAAATTCACCGATTTTCTCTTCTATTTGTCCCAAAATCGTCGCCCGTCCGTTCTTATCTCCGGTGGCGGTGACGGTGGCGATGGCCATATTTGAAGACAACATCGGAAAATGACCGTTTCCTTAACGTTTTCGAAGAATCGGAGGCGGAGACTACAAAGAGCTTCTTCACTTTGCTCTGTTTTCGGTGCCTCTCGTCCTCTTCGTCCCCTACAAGAAACCACCTCTTCGAAACCAATATATATATAAACACTCTCGCAAATCACTACCCACTTCACAACTCCATTAGTCCATTTCAAGAACTTCCCTTCGATCACCACAATGCAGCAGCAGAAAGCAGCGGCCATGAGCGAGTCGGTTCAGAGCCACAACGCGGCGGCGCTGGCTCTGTCCCGGCGGGTCCTCTCCGACGAGGCCAGGGGCTCGAACCTCGTCTTCTCTCCGGCCTCCATCCACGCCGTCCTCAGCCTCATCGCCGCCGGCTCCGGCGGGCACACCAGGGACCAGCTCCTCTCCTTCCTCCGGGCCAAGAGCTCCTCCGTGCTCGACGCCTTCAACTCCGAGCTCATGGCCAATGTGTTCTCCGACGGGAGCAGAATGGGAGGGCCCAAGATGTCGTTTGCTAATGGCGTGTGGCTCGACAAGTCGCTGTCTCTGAAGCGCTCGTTCCAGCATGTTGTGGATGGTGTCTACAAGGCTGCTACTAATCAAGTTGATTTCAAGAACAAGGTACTGTTTTTTTTTTTGCAGTTGGGTTTCTTGCAGTTTCAGTGAATGATCTGTTTTTGAAGAGAATTGGGGAAAAGGAACAAACTTTATTGGTTTCATATAACTCTGCTTGGTTTCTTATATTGCAGTAAGCTATGGAAAAGCAAGAATCTTGATGGGTTTCAATTCATTTCCTGCTATGTTTGGTTATTTTCGTGCTGTAAATTTGGGAAAAAGAATGTTAGGCATTCCACGTGTGAGTTCAGGTCCCACATTGGAAGTTTACGGATATAAGAAGAGTTTATATACACATTAAACCCAAGACCCACCTTGCTAGTCTTTTGGGTCAGATGTAAGCTCTAATGTGTGTATGATCTTTTCTTGTGGTCGGGCTGGCAGGCCAGTATGACCAACGGGTGAGAGTGTAAGGGGAGCAACCCGATGTGATGGGGCTCAATGTAGAGGGGGAGAATGTTAGGAATTCCACATGTGAGTCCAGGTCACACATCGGAAGTGTACGGAGTATAGAGAGAGTTTATATACATATTAGACTCAACATCCACCATGCTAGTCTTTTGGGTCAAAAGTGAGCTCTAATGTGTATATGAGCTTTCCTTGTAGTGTGCTCTTTCTTGATAAAACCCGATTCTCCCCAACAAAAAAAAACTTTAATCAACAAATTGAGCTTGTTACGTATTGAATTGAACACATTTTTATTTGATGGGTTTCATGTATTTTCACCTGAATGCTTTGTTTGGTTCTTTTCTTGTAGTGAATTGGGAAAAAGGAAGAAACTTTATGGGTTTGATCTCATTTCTTGAAAATTTTTATTCATGGGTTTTGATGCAATTCAGAAATTGCCTTACTGGTTTATGTTTCTTCTCTCTGGTAGTAAATTGGGGAAAAGGAACAAACTTGATGAGTTACAAAATTCAGGAATTGTCTTTAACAGTTGATGTAACTGAGTAATGAGTATGTTATGTAACTATGATTGTGAAGGCTAATGAAGCAGTTCGTCGAGTGAATTCATGGGCCGAAAAGAAGACTGAAGGTCTGATCAAAGAGCTTCTTCCTGCAGACGCAGTCGACGAAACGACCAGGCTCGTCTTTGCCAATGGGCTCTACTTCAAAGGAGCTTGGATCCACAGGTTCGATGCCTCGGCCACGAAGAAGCATGACTTCCACCTCCTTCGCGGGTCGCCCGTGCAAGTCCCGTTCATGACGAGCGAGGCGAATCAGTTCATGTCCGCTTATGATGGCTTCAAGGTTCTCGGCCTCCCCTACGCGCAGGGCCAGGACGAGCGCAGGTTCTCCATGTACATGATCCTCCCCGATGCCAGAGACGGGCTGCAGGCTCTGGCAGATAAGGTAACGTTAGATGTGTGTTAGTCCATAAACATAAATACGGAACTAATCAAAGTGGATATAATCAGAATATAATGAAAATCAAAGTTCATAGCACATTTTCGCCATTAACAAATTATATAGTACTCTCTTCAAAAGTGCGATAATATATATATAAAGCAGCTTTTTGCCGTTTTCCCTTTTATTAATACGATAGATCAAGATGAACAATCACATCAACAAGATATAAATAGACCTGGAAAACTCAAGGATGTCGAGACCCAGTAATCCGATTTCCTGAAGACGTTTATTGTCTCATAGGGGACAATCGTCTTTCGGGATATATAGAACGACAAATCTTTTGTCCGTTTTGATATTGTGATAAAATATTTATACGTGTTTCACATTATATGAAGTCTAGGAGTTCAAAATCAAACCTCAAGTTCGCAGTCACAAGTTAATACACTTATCAACTCAACTATTTTCCGCTGTTTGTCCAACAGATTACTTCTGAACCCGAATTCCTGGATCGCCACCTCCCCGACCAAAAAGTGAAGGTGGGCGATTTCAGGATCCCAAAGTTCAAGATCTCTTTCGGGTTCGAGGCCTCGGAGGCTCTCAAGAGCTTGGGAGTCGAGCTGCCATTCCGCGCGGGAGGGTTGACGGAGATGGTCGAGTCGAACGAGGGCAGGACATTGAGCGTTTCGGGGATATACCAAAAGGCTTTCATTGAAGTGAATGAGGAAGGAACAGAGGCCGCGGCTGCTTCGGGCGCGGTTGTTGCTAGTTACTCGGCTATGAGCCCTCCGGCGGAGGACTTTGTGGCGGATCACCCGTTCATGTACGTGCTCCGGGAGGACTCGACCGGGATCATAGTCTTCGTCGGGCAGGTTCTCAATCCGCTCGAAAACTGAGTAGAGATATTGAGGTAGAAGAAATGAAATAAGTAGCAAAAGTACGTTGCTATATGTGTGTCAAGTTGAAGTAAGGGTTTTTGTGTCACTAAAGAATAAGGGTTAAATTTAGTTTCAAATTGTTTGTTTTGTTTGGTGCAAATTAGAAATTTCATGTTTTTATTATGTCATGATGCTTAGTGTTTGTGGTAATGCTTTATACATTCAGTATTTTAATTCTAAATTTGGTTCAGTTTTATTCTCAAAATCAAGAACTGTCGGTTAACGTTAAACCGACAGGAACCAAAACTGGTTCTTCAAACTAGGGTTCAAGGAGGACAAATTATTTGCAAATTTTACATTTTGATTGGGTTTTTGTATGTTCGATTTTCGTTAGTGCTTTTAGTGATTATATAAATTCAATTTTTTTTTCAACTGGGATCAAAATCATTTAATTTCTTTTAAAGATTAAAAATTAACCGGTTCTAAGAGGATAGAACTGAGTTAAGAACCGACTCCCCATACACGAAAATTTGAGGATAGAACTGAGTTAAGAACCGACTCCCCATACACAAAAATTTCGGTTATGATCCCCAAAAAATTGAGAGCCAGTAGGTCCGATCTGGTTGACTCCCGAACGATATGCGGAGATAAAGCAAGTTGACTTCAAGAACAAGGCACTCTCTCTCTCTCTGGCTATAAGTATATAAATGACACTTTGTTACACTTAACTATAGCGAAATGACACTTTTATACTTTAACTATTTTTATTTCTTGTTTAGTACCCTAACAAATTTTTTGTGACAATTTATGCTAAAATAATTAAAATACTACTGATTTAAGAAATCAAAATAAAACTAGTTTAATATGATTTATCAAACTATATTTGAAATTGTTCAAATTTAATTTTATATTTTTGGGCATGATTGTATTTGTATCTTAAGTACAAATCAAATTGAACCAAAGATAAAAAATTGAACCAATTCAATTTATAGTTTCTTACACTAAAGGTAGTTTAGGTATTTTAGACATTTTAGAGATAGGTTGTCACAAAAAATTTATTAGGGTACTAAAGAAAGAAAAAAAATAATTAGGGTATGAAAGTGTCATTTTGCTATAGTCAGGTGTATCAAAGTGTCATTATCCCTTACACGAATGATGTGTATACAAAAATTAGGACATTTAAGGTTGCTTTTTATTCAAGCTAAAGAAATATAAATATAGTTAGGTATTAGGATCTTTAATTTGATTATTTATATTTTGTTTTAGAATGATTGGTAAATTGCAAAAAATTCCCTAGAGCTATTTAATTTTGCAAAAAAAATGATAGTTTTTTTGAAATAATTAAGCTGATGCTAGACGTGTATAAACGTGACTCGTTAAAAACCCTGTTCAGGAAAACCCCATAAAACAAATACGAAATAAAAAGAGAGTGGATCACACATGTCCAAGATGTGATTAACTTTTGAATTCATGCTCTCCCTAATGAATGTTCCCCTTAATCAATAACCGCCCCTCTTTAGCGTTGCTCCCCTCGATAGCTGACAATTATTGCTTTAGTTGCTTGCATATTTGATTTATGCCGATCTCTTAGATAAATTTCTTTAAAATATATGTAAAACTATAGTGAATGAATATGCGCGTTAGTCAGGGAAGTAAGTGACGAGTGAGAGGCGGTGCGCCCTGAATCACGCGTCCCGGACATCAACCATATGACATGAACATGAATGAAAGAAACACTCTTATTCTCTGCTGATGTAACAACCCTAGCCTATGCCACAAATGGCCCTTATTCTCTGCTGATACAAAAACAAACACTACACTACACATACAGAGCAAACATGTTGCTCCTTATTCTGATTCTACTCCTACACAGCTCTGAAACTCACAAACACATTCATGCAGCTGCGAGCGGGTTGAGAACCTGCCCGACGAAGACTATGACCCCGGTCGAGTCCTCCCTCAGCACGTACATGAAGGGGTGATCAGCCACAAAGTCTGCCCGACGACGCGCAGACCTCGACCCTATAACAGCGCCAGAGGCAGCTGCAGCTTCCGTGCCTTCCTCATTGACTTCAATAAACGCCTTCTGAAAAATGCCGGCAACGCTCAGCCTCCTGCCCTCGTCGGACTCGACCATCTCCGTCAACCCTCCCTCGCGGAACGGCAGCTCAACCCCTAAACTCTTCAGGACCTTGGAAGCTTCGAGCCCGAAAGAGGCCTTGAACTTTGGGATCCTGAAATCGCCCACCTCGACTTTCTCGTCGGGGAGGTGGCTATCCAGGAACCCGGGCTCTGAGGTCACCTTGTCGGCCAGGGCCTGCAGCCCGTCTTTGGCGTCGGGGAGGATCATGTACATGGAGAACCTGCGCTCGTCCTGGCCCTGCGCGTAGGGGAGCCCGAGGACCTTGAACCCGTCATATGTCGAGATGAACTGATCTGCCCTGCTGGTCATGAACGGGGCCTGCACGGGCGACCCGCGAAGGAGGTGGAAGTCTTGCTTCTTCGTGGCTGAGGCGTCGAAGCTGTGGATCCAAGCTCCTTTGAAGTAGAGCCCATTGGCAAAGATGAGCCTGGTCTGGCCGTCAACAGCGTCTTTGGGAAGAACCTCTTTGATCAGACCTTCTGTCTTCTTTTCCGCCCATGAATTCACTTGACGAACCGCCTCGTTCGCCTTCACAATCACAGTCACAATCACATAGCATACTCAGTTACATGAACTATTAAGGCAATTCATGAAGAAATATATGATCAAACCCAGAAAGCTTCTTTCTTTTCCCAATTTACTGCTACAAGAAAAGAACCAAGCACAGCATGAAACCCATCAAAACAATGTGTTTGATTCAACACTTGATCCACCCAATTTGTTGATTAAAGAACTTGAGATCATAAAGTTTCTTCCTTGGAACCAAACATAGCATAAGAATGAAATCAAAGTTTCTTCCTTTCACCAAATTTACTGCAAGAAAAGAACCGAACATTGCATAAAATTGAAATCGAGCGAAACTCATCAAGTTTCTTGCTTGAAATCATATGAAACCAATAAAGTTTCTTCCTTTTCACTAATTTACTATCAGAGAAGAACCAAAACAGATCATTCACTGAAATTGCAAGAAACCCAATTGCAAAAAACAAAAAAACAGTACCTTGTTCTTGAAATCAACTTGATTAGTAGCAGCCTTGTAGACATCATCGACAACATGCTGGAACGAGCGCTTCAGAGACAGCGACTTGTCGAGCCACACGCCATTAGCAAACGACATCTTGGGCCCTCCCATTCTGCTCCCGTCGGAGAACACATTGGCCATGAGCTCGGAGTTGAAGGAGTCGAGCATGGAGGAGTTCTTGGCCCGGAGGAAGGAGAGCAGCTGGTCCCTGGTTGGCCCGCCGGAGCCCGCCGCCATGAGGCTGAGGACGGCGTGGATGGAGGCCGGAGAGAACACGAGGTTCGAGTCCTTGGCCTCGTCGGAGAAGACCCTCTTGGACAGAGCCAGCGCCGCGGCGTTGTGGCTCTGAACCGACTCGCTCATGGCGGCTGCTTTCTGCTGCTGCTGCTGCATTTTGGTGATCGAAGGGAAGTTCTTGAAGTGAAGTTGTGAAGTGGGGAGTGATTTGTGAGTAGTGTTGAGAGAGTCACTGTTCCTGTGGGTTTATATATTGGTGACGAAGAGGTGTTTTCTTGTCTGGGTCGAAGAGGACGGAGACGCATGAGACGAGAGGCACCGAAGCCAGAACAAGCGAAGAGGCTCTCGTACTCTCCGCCTATGATTCTTCGAAAATGTTAAGGAAACGGTCATTTTCCGATGTCGTCTTTTATTCTGGACTTCACCACCGCCACCGCCGGAGATGAGAACACCAAACGGAGCGAGGTCGATGGGACAGAGAAGAGAAAATCGGTGAATTTGGGAATGTGCTGTTTTGGGGTTTTATTGGGAAAATGATCAGTTTGCTACTTCTAACTTTGTTTTGGAGTTTGGTAGAACCAAACTCAACCATTATTTAAGAAATGGTTCGATTTTAAGTCAGTTATGATCGATCTTGAATTCATGACTCTGATTCAAAATCTGAGCCTCTGATTGAGTCCGAACCAAAAAGTTAGCTCGTCTTGACTCCTTAATTCTAAATCCAGAAGTCTCAGTCGTCTCTAAAAAAAGGTAAAAATCAATTAACCAAATGTGAAAAAGAAATAGCCCAAAACAGAGTGTTCAAATTTAATTATCAACTAAGCTTAATAGCATCTACAATCACTATTCATGTAGTTACTTCCTGCCCAAGTAATTCATAAAACCAACAAAACAAAATCAATTCAACAGAAAATAATGAAATTATAACAAATATAATGTGAAAATCATTGCAGAGGATTTATTTGTAGATTCAGTAACGTTTTCGTATGTACAAGGCAAAGTGAAGATATAATTTTACAATAACATGTACTGCTACAATCATCAAACAGAACAAAACAAAAAAAAAACATACAAATTCATAGCAGCATTGACCTGATGTGTTAACATTCACAAAATTACCTTATATTACTGAGATTCAGTCCTCTACCATTTCACGTCGAGCGTTAACGCCTCTGGGGGGACGAGCATCGGTGGAAACCTCGTGAAGGAAATGTTGGACATTATGTTGCTCCATGAAGTCGAATCTGCAACAACTACAGGTTTCACGTTCTTGATTCTCAGAGGTTTCAGCCTCTCTCCTTCGACTCTGGCTACTACCTCAAACGAGGCGCGCTCTATAGAAGGACTTGTTCTCCACTCGGCCAGCGTGCCCTCGAGAGTGCCATTGCTCCTTATATCCCTCTCCAGCTCCACCTTGAAGTTTATGACGGTTGATGCTCTCACCTTAGCTTTGAGAGGACCCGACACCTTATCTTGATGGATCACGCCGCCTAGACTCCTCAAGATTCTTTTAACTACAGCGATTTTCGAACTTAATGAACCGATGGGGCAAGCCCGCTTCTTGTGGAATGGACTACTGTAACATTTCTCTGGGAGTAACTCAATTGTCTCCTTCGATGAAGATTTACTTTTGATGTAGGCATCTGGGTTTCGAGTCTGGTATGCAACAACTGAGGCGGACCCTATAATTTGAATGGGGAGCAATGCCAAGCATTGTGAGTGCCAATAAAGAGAGAAATTGGTTTTCTCCTCGTTAGTCACGTGGCTCGTGTTCACTGCTTTGCTAAAACCGGATGCATGAAACAAAGAAACTTCTCTAGCTCTTTTTATCTCTACTGTGATACCTTCACCCACAAGTATTCTTTTGAGGCCCGCAACTGAAGTGCTCTGCTGAAAAAGAAGACCAACTGTTCAATGGTAGGAGATGAAAAATAATCTGACTGGGTTAAGTTATACAGTTTGCGATGGACTAAGGTGAAATACCATAAGAATTAAAATTAGACGTCAGTAGGAAAAATATTGGATACAACACCCACTATCAGAGAACAACATGACTCATTGACATCCGATACAACACCAAATGATGCAATTTAAGAATGTTAGAATATTAGCCCATTTCCTATTCTAGTTTAGTCTTACTGCCTAATAGTTAGGATTTCCTATTATTTTAAGTTTTCCTATTTAGTTTGGTCCATAGTCTATATAAAGGGTTCTCCCCTATCGTACTTCACAAAAAATCAATATCATAGTATTAGTCCCTACACTATTTTTATCAAAGAAATATTGTTTTTTCAGACAATGAAAATCCTAGTTCATGGGCCGCTTTACAACTTCTCAGAAAAAACACGGGCAGCGTGAAACTCAACAACGCTAGATTCTGGTAACTATACTATACAAGGACTTGACAAATCAGACCAAAAATATAGACTGAACTACACAAAGTGCAACCCTCATTTCAAGCACAAATAATATTATTCAACAAAAGACACTGAACTAAGTATTTGGTTTGGATGAATGACTACTCACAGACATCCATTATTTGTTTCCTTCTCTTTATACTGTAGAACCACTAACTTTAGCAACCATTCCATTCTATGACAGCCCACATGCCCTGTTAACTGTTTAACACGTTCCAAAACACACCTGGTCTTGCTTCATCATGGCACAGTCGAGCCCAAATCTTGGTACACAGCTAGCTGATGAAAAAAGGTTCGAAAACACACAGCCGTTCCCTGATCAATATGAATCACACATGTAAGGCTGGTCTACTAACCCCTAAACCATGAATATCCTCTATCTTCCCAAGTCATGATTTCTACATTTTGTATTGTCATGCCTAAGGGGACTTTCACTCGAGCAATAGGAAGTGGAATATGACAGTTGGAAGTGAAATTCATGATCACATGAACTAGAGTTAATGTGGTTTATTCAGTGCTCTAAAAAATGCTAGGCGCTGCTCTGATGGATCTGAGGACTAATCGGAGTAATGGGGACTAATCGGATTGTATAAGGTTATTTGACAGTTAGAAATTAATTTCAATGCAAAATTTCCATTTGCGGATCAAACATTTAAACCCAATTAGGTAACCCTTTTCAGATCATTTCACTTCTTGGCAATCCAGCACAAAATCAATCCCAAACTTAAGCATTTCCAGTGACACACTACAGAACTATCCTACTCCAAAACACACAGCGGTTCCCTGATCAATTGAAATTACATGTGTAAAGTTGGTCTACTAGCAGCTAAACCATAAAAATGTCAAAGCATACTCTACCTTCCCCGGCTGCGACTTCTATATTTGGCATAGCCATGCCTAAGAGGACCTTCACTTGATCAATAGCAAGAGGAATATGACAGTTGAAAGTGAAATTCATAATCACATGAACTAGAGTTGATATGGTTTTTTTATCAGCCATAGTTAATATGGTTTACACAATGTTCTATCAAACGCTAGGCTCCGGTCAGACGGATAGGACCTCTGAGGACTAATCGGAGATTAATCGAACTAATGGGGGACTAATCAGGGATTTTGATAACACTGAGGTCAACACAAGATTTCCATTTGTGGATCAAACTCTTAAAATCCAATTCCGTAAAGTTTTTCTGATCAATCCCAAACATAACCATTTCCAGTGAAAAGCTACAGAACTATCCTACTCCAGCACAACAATGCAGAGTTAAGTCACATTACAATGAACAAGCTCTCAAGGTCTCAAATTCAACAAAGTAAAAGCAAACACATACCGGCAAGGAGAGCGAGAGCCGATCATCCCCACCAACCCTCAACTCAAACGGACCCTCCACCTTGAAAGCCTCAAGCTCCGCCAAAGAACCAACCCTCTCAACCAAACCCCCCAAATCCGACCCACCATTCCTGAGCCTCTTCCACGAGCCCACCTGGTCCGCGAATCTGAAGAACAAGGGACTCTTCTCCAATCGAACCCGGAACTCGTACCTCTGCGCGGTCCCGAACCTGGCCGTCCTCGCGTCGAGCTTCGAAACCCTAACCCGGTCCGAAGAACCCCACTTCTGGCTCAGCGAAATAGCCCTCAAAACATCCTGAAAATAAAAAAAAACCAAAAACCCATCAAATCGAGCACCGAAAAATCACGATTTTGAATCGCGGGTCGTCCTGAAAATAAAAAACACATCACATCGAGCACCAAAAATCACGACTTTGAATCGTGGGTCTCGCGAGGAACGAGAATCGAGACGCACCTGCAAGATGGGGAGGTGGGTGGTGCTCGGGGGAGGGAGAGAGACGAGAGAGGCGTTGAAGAAGGGAGAGAGAGCGAGGAGTGGTGTGGGGAGAGAGTGGAATTGGAGGAAGGTGAAGACGATGGCTATGGGGAAAGGGAAGGAGAAGCGAAGGCTCATCTTCTTCTTCTTCTTCTTCAATTCGTCAATGGCGGTTGTGTGGTTTCGATCCTTCTCTCAGACTCTGCTCTGGTTATTGGGGATCGCTTTAGCGACCGAGTGCTCTGTGAATCAACGGCTCCGATTTGTTGGTGATTGTTCTGTGGATAATGACGTATTCGAGGGTCAATTGTTATTGGAATTTTAAGGATAATTTCATGTTAATGCCATCAACATCTCCACTTATATAGAATGTTATCATATTTAACTCTCTGACTATTGTAAACTAAATATTTAATCTTAGCTTAATCAGGGACATTACTCTCTTGTGCAATTTCTCAAAAAGTGCATATTCCTCGTTTTTTCTTGTTGTAACGATAAATAATCATCAAAATGAGCGACGTCGCGAGTCTCGTAACAACAGAACTGACAATTATGATTTCCGACAATGTTACTTCTCCAAGCTTCCCTCGTATCTTAAACTTCGAACTTTGTTAGTAAGGGGAAGGAAGGTTAATGGGAGGACGAGGAAGAATATTTTAGGAGAAATGCTATTTCTTGAAGAATTGAATTTGGAAATTTTTGAGATTTTGGAACAATACAAATGAGGTTAAATTATTTATGGAAACAAACTAGAAGACTCGATTTCATTCAATAATTATTGAGTCTTCAATGAGCAATTAATGAGTCATGTTCGGGCCATTATCTATGACTGCATGCGGATTGTGTCTGCCCTAAGTGGCTCACGAATTGACCAAACATATTTTAATAACAATAGATGAGATTATGGTGAGGAGTATGTCCCACAAACTGTAGTTTCAGCTGTCCGGCTTGATGTTAGGTTAGTTGCTATTATTTGAATAAAATTTGATTTACCTTAATAATGAGTCTTTTATCACAGTTTTTTTAAAGAAAATCGAATTTTATCAATTAAATAGCAACTAACCCGGCATCAAGTCGGACAGCTGAAACTATATATGGTGGGACAGACCCCTCACCATAATCTCAACTATTGTTAGTTAAAACAAACATGACCAATTCGTGAGCCATTTGATTACGAGCAAAACAAATAACATAAGTTTTGATGATGTATAGTACGCAACATCGTTCGGTAATGATTCCTCCAGAGTTGTTCAACTCGACCCGTTTAACATCATGTAGAGCCACGACCTCCAAGTTATACAGATGGAAAAACTCCGTGATCTTGCTACATAATGCTTTACACATGCATCTCTGATAACCCCAGAGACCAGTCGACTCAAACCAGTTAGCATCATGCAGAGCCACGATCTACAACTCATACGGACGAAGAAACCTCATGATTTTGCTGCATATCGACTTAAACCAGCTTTCTCAATCAACCCTGCGATCAATATGGACATCGCGAAATTCAAATCCTCCCAGCTCATTGGGTTTAACCGGATCAACCCATCGACACCATGGACCCCTCGTTTTCTTCCAGTACCAATCCCAATAAGACACGTATTGAATTTTGATCAAGCCGAGGCCCCCTATTTAGTTCGGTATGCTCGCATGAGTCTACCCACTGACGCAAGATAACTCCAGTTTCCTCCCCCTCGTTTTCTTCCAGTACCGATCCCAATAAGACACGTATTGAATTTTGAGCAAGCCGAAGCCCCTTAGTTGGTTCGGTATGCTTGCATGAGTCTGCCCACTGACGCCAGATAACTCCAGTTTCCTCCCAATACCGGCCTACCAACCAACCAAAAGCAATATCCCCCAGCACTCCATCCTCCGCCATCGCAATCCAGCCACGACCCATCTGCAACTCCAACCTCACCCGTCTCAGCCCATCCCCAAGTCACCCAACCTCGCCTCTATTAAAACCCAATCTACCACCCGACCATGCATCCATCAGACCCAGATCTACCTCCACAGGAACTTTGCTCCTACCGCCGTACCACGCAGACCTCGACATCCGTAGGAGATCGACGCCACGAGACTTCGCCCAATTGCAACGAAACAAACCCTAAGAGTAGGGTACAAGCCGCCGCTTCCGAGAGCGTGTCGCCAATTTGGCTCACAGTTTTTTTCTTTTTTAATTTAAAATGATGAAAATAGTTAAATAAAAGCATGAAATAAATTAAAATATTAAATACATATAAAAAGAAGACTCAAATATTTATTAGGAACCCTAACTTTCCCATTCTTGTCTCTGCCTCCTCTCTTCAATCTCACACTTGTTCTTCTCCACCTCCTCAATCTCACCTTCCCTCCAGAAAATCTTAATCGCCGGAAAATTCTGGGTTCCGGCGAGTTTCACAGCACTCCTTAGGAGTGTTTCTACGTTGTTTTGCGAATTCTGGAATTGCCGGGAAATTCAAGTGTTTGAAGCTTTCATTAGCTCTGCGAAAAAGGGTAGTGATGCGCAGAAGAGCTCAGTTCAGTCAAGCTATTCCCAATCTTCCATTTGTTGACCTCTAAGGTTCAATTCAGGTTTAAAAATACAACCTTTTTTATTTGTGTATCTGTTTTTTTTACACATTTTGTTCTACACACCCGGGATCTGAGCACTAAGACCTCGCAAGATCGATAGAGGTGATTGCACAATAATATATTCGGATCGTTGGGATCTGAATATATTATTGTGCAACATTTTTTTTTGTTTTCTTTGTTTCTAGATTTCCATACATACCCATTGGAATTATAAGGAATCTATGAATGTGGAGAAACATGAGTGAATTTATCAACATGTTGATCTTAATTGATGAGTGTTTTTGTGGCCAATTGGTGTTAAAATTTAAATTTGAGGTTTGATTTTATGTACTGTGGTAATGTAAATGTTTCTTGGACTTGAATTTTGCTCGCATAACTGTCGATTTTATCTCGAGCTGCCTTTTGTTTGTGCTAAATGGCGTTCCTTCAGTTTAGGAACCTGTGAATGGAATCTCTGTGGCAAGAAGTTATCTTCTCCGCGGGTCGACGTATCAGGAGGTAAGTCTCCGGGCCGAATCTGAGCAGATTCAAGAGGATTTGAATTCCAGCTTCCGCGATAATGGATTCGACCGTCATTATGGGCCATACGATACTAGAGCCCCGTGACGATATGGAATTTGACTCGCACGAAGCTGCATATTCTTTTTACAAGGAGTACGCCAAGTCCGTGGGGTTTGGCACTGCCAAATTGAGCAGCCGTAGGTCCAGAGCGTCGAAGGAATTTATCGATGCGAAATTCTCGTGCATAAGATACGGGAATAAACAGCAGTCGGACGATGCCATCAATCCCCGGCCTTCTCCGAAAATAGGCTGCAAAGCAAGCATGCACGTGAAGAGGAGACAGAACGGGAAATGGTATATTTATAGTCTTGTGAAGGAACATAATCACGAGCTCTTACCAGATCAGGCTCATTTCTTCCGAAGTCACCGCAGCGCTGATCCACAGAAGAACGATGCTCGTGTGAGAAGACGGAAGAATTTAGCCACAATGCCCAAACACTTCACGGCGTACAAAAATGTCGACTGCTTAGAGGCTTTCCTGAGAAGTCCACACGATAAGGGGCGCAGTCTAGCGTTGGAACCAGGAGACGCTCAAATACTTCTTGAACATTTTATGAATATGCAGGAAGATAATCCGAAATTCTTCTACGCTGTTGATTTGAACGAAGAGCATAGACTGAGAAATATATTCTGGGTTGATTCTAAAGGCATGGAAGACTATACTAACTTCTCGGACGTGGTTTCTTTCGATACCACGTATTTTACAAGCAAGTTTAAAATACCATTAGTTCTTTTTATCGGCGTAAACCATCACGTTCAGCCCACGTTGCTTGGTTGTGCACTGATAGCGGACGAGACCGTTTACACTTTTGTCTGGCTAATGCAAACATGGTTGGTCGCTATGGGTGAACGTGCGCCGGGAGTAATGCTCACGGACCAAAACCCCGCCATCAAAACCGCTATCGCGACAGTCCTTCCCGAGACACGCCATTGCTTCTGCTTGTGGTACGTGTTGGAAAAGATCCCTAGACAGCTCGAGTATCTGAGCCGGTGGCATGATAGCTTCATGGTTAAATTTAACAAGTGCATCTATCGGTCATGGACAGAAGCGCAATTCGAGAAGAGATGGTGGAAATTGCTCGAGAGATTTAATCTCAGAGAGATTGAGTGGATCGAATCATTGTATGAAGATCGCAGGCGTTGGATTCCTACATTCATGAGGGATATATCTTTCGCTGGATTATCCACGAATTCACGCGCTGAAAGCTTGAACGCTTCCTTTGACCGATACATCAGCTGTGAAACTTCACTGAGAGAGTTCATCGAACGATACAAAGTAATTCTTGAAGACAGATACGAAGAGGAAGCGAAAGCAGATTTTGATGCCTGGCATGAAACGCCCGAGTTGAAATCTCCATCTCCTTTCGAGAAACAGCTGTCGCAAGTTTATGCACAAGAAGTGTTTCAGAAATTCCAGGTCGAGGTTTTGGGTGCAGCAGCTTGTCACCTCAGGAAAGAGAGCGGCGATGAAGCAGTCACTATACATGTCGTGAAAGATATTGAAGATAATGATCAGAATTACGCAGTGGAATGGGATGAGAGGAGATCGTTCATAAATTGCTCGTGCCGCTCGTTTGAATATAAAGGGTATCTCTGCAGACACGCTATCATCGTTCTTCAAATGTCTGGTGTTTTCAACATCCCGTCTAAATACATCCTGCAACGGTGGACAAATACCGCTACGAGCAGTCATGCTATAGGTGAGAGGCTGGACGAGGTGCAAACCAAGGTACGCCGCTACAATGATTTGTGTAGGCGGGCCATCATATTGGGTGAAGAAGGGTCGCTGTCTGAAGAGAGTTACAACATGGCACTGTTTGCCATAAAAGAAGCGCTGAAACAGTGTGAAAGTGTGAACAAACCTGTGGACGATGATGGGAGGGCGGACACATCTGCGATTCTTACCATTTGTGGAATGGAGGAAGCAAACAATACATCCAAAGACACGGTGGCTGATCCCAACATGACGAGTACAAGCATGGCTATTGGGAGAAATGACGCCTCGAAGGAGAAGGCGAGGCATGGAAGCAATGCAGCAGCATCTAAAAAAGGGAAGGTTAGTGAGTTCATTTTACTTTGGGGAAATTTCATATATTTACTATACACAATTATCAATTCACTATAGTATACTAAAAAGTATCATATCACCATGCTAAACTTTTTTAGCCATTGTTAGTTAAAATAGATGAAAATATCATTGTTCATCTTCATGTCGGCGGTATTGTTATTTGGGAAAATGGAAAAAACATGCCGTAAACAATGGCGAATGTGCCCTTAATATTAAATTTAAAAAAAAAACTACACAACACCCTCTTGCAAAAGTGTTGCAAAAGTGTGATAGTATAGAGCAACATGTTGTTATTTTCCCTTGTTATTTACATTATTGCTGATCAAAAAATGATCATTGCTTGTCTTCGTGTTGGTACCGTTCATCGTTACTAACTGTTGATCTCCTTAATTTTCACTGCTCAATTTATTGTTCATCCTTCAAAACTTTGAGCTTTTTGGCTATGAGTAATTCAAATAACTCAAGGTTCATTCAGAAGAAATTTATTTAAATGTTGCATTGTATCTTCATTGCAGGTACCTATGGAGTCGCCGGAAGTCGCGGCAGTTGTGCCATCGGTTGGATTGCATCAAATGCTGCTTCAAACTCCAATCCAATCCTATTTTGATTGAAAGTAAAGAAAAAAAAACATGCTTCTTGTTGATGATGATGCTCAACTGATGAACACCATAGTAGGGTTAGGTACTTTCAGTTCCAAGTGTAAGTAAAGGTGGTGGTAGTATCTGAACTCTTAGGGTAGTGTCCTAGAGAGTATAATAGAGTGTAGGGCTATTTGTTTTGAAACAAAACAGGTGAGTATGGACAATGTACCACTACCATCTATTTTTCAGGCCCAACTCTATTTCATAGTACCCTACATGCTATAATATTCCTAACATCAATCAATCAGTCAAGATCAATAGTGCCTACTTACTTTATCATCTGATTTGAAGAAACCGCATGCACATTCAATAAGTGGAAGGCTTTTAGCTGTCCTTCCTCAGGTTGGACAGTAATTATTGGAGGAGAAGAGTCCAAAGAGATATTGGAAAATGGGTTCTTTAATGAAATTAATTTTGAGTTTTAACTTAATCAAGTTAGCTTAACTTAAATTTGTCTCCATTCGACTTAAATTTATTTAAATTCTATAAGCTTTTCACCTGTAAAGTAAATAAAACATTAATTTTAGGTATTATAAGTATATATAATAAAATAAATTGTATAAAATAATAAATGTGGTATACTTGTAATTATATTGCTTGTTATTAAAAGAATTAATTTACATGTCTAGCTCCGGTATTTATACATTCCTTATTAGCTTATAGAGAAGGAAGGTTGTGTATTAAAACATGGGACATGATAAAATATGTCATAATGAGATATTTCCTTTTACTTGATTATGATAAGATCTTATTCCAACAATAACAATGATGTATCGGCCGAAAAAAAAAACTATTTATGAATATAATGTAGAGCTCATGATATTGGAAGGAAACGAGGAATTGAATAGATCGACTAGGTTGTCTATGATGCGCTTAGAGACAAATTTTTTTGAAGGAAACGAGTTCATTCGTGCAATTTTGAAAAGCCCAGAGATAAATCTTTTACTTTTCTCGCGATTTTGAAGAAACCAGAGAGAAATCTCTGGTTCAAAAAATCCTCACCACCGTTTTGACGTGGGTTAGAGCGCTCGTCAGTGTTTCGCGCAGCAGCTAATCCTATGGATTCGGGTGAAGTGGATCCAGGATTTACTTTGAAGTCAGTGTGGTTTTCAAGTAATTATTAGTGTCGATGCCTGACACACTGCTAAAGTACACATCGGAAGACCTGAAGATTGAAGACGATTCTTATTCAAAATTTCTATATTTTGGTGTAAAAACCATTTTTCATTGAACCATATGCATAACTTCTATTGGGTATGGGTCAGTATGTTCCTTTGGAGTTGATGAAGTGCAAATCAGGAAAGTGTCGGATTTCGACAAAAGACTAGTGTATTCTGGGTGGAAACGGCGTTTTGAGCAAAACACATAGTTTTGCCACGACGTACGATGGATTTCGGTCATCCGAGGTCATCTTGGGGGGTCAAAATCGCAATTTCCTAAGTTCCAGGCACTTTTGACAATTTTTATAATTTATTTCCTTTTTCCAATAAGTTTAGGATTTTCTTTTCTGCAATTAGGTTTTGGCTATTTAAGCACTGTCAGACGTTTATGTTATTTAGTAGTTTTGAAGTTAATAAAAAAATTGAGGTTTCCCTCAAATCTATCACCTTCGGTATTCGCAAAAATCAACGAATTTTGATAAAGAGTTCATCCTAGCCACGTACGCTGCATCAGAAGTGTTTGGCGAGCCTAGAACACCAAAGTTTGGTCCATTATTCCTTTTTCTTCCAGTTCAGTCATCGCTGTAGCACGAGTGACTTGGTCTGACTGGTGGGCGGCGCAAACGTTGGTGGAGGAACCTCAGCCTTATGTTCGTGAGGTTCGTTGGGAGAGGCCTCCAGTGGGGTCTGTGAAAATCTATGCGGACGGAGCTTTGGAGCCAACGAGTTGTGGGATCGATTGTATCGCCAGGAATAGGGTTTGGGGAGATCACTGAGGCAGGGGTTGTCAACCTGGAGTGGGTAGAATCTTGGGCCATTCTCGAGGCGGTCAGGTGGGCTCGTGATTCTTTTGTAGGGCCGGTGCATATCAAATCGGATTTCTTGGGAACAATGGAGGTAGTCAAAGGTCTCTTTCGCTCTTTGTTCTCCTTTTGGTATTCTTGTTACGAAAATTAGGCACATCCTAAGGTCGGTGCCGTCTATTTCTATTTTATTTGTTACTCTCAAGAAATAGAGTAGCCTATTTTGTTTTGCTAGGGTTATGTTATCGGGTTTTGAATTTGTATTAGATAGGAGGAATGTCCCGTCTTTTCTTTTTCTCTAAGTGCCGCTTATTTAGCCTAATATATTGCAAGGGTATTTATGCCATTGGATTCTTCACTTTGAGTCACAAGAACCACTTTGAAAGTTTGAAATAGTGTAGTGGGTCACATCCCATCATTTCATATCATATCATATCATATCAAATTAATCATCTCAAACACTCCAATCTCATGCTATTGCTAAACCGGACAAAACGAGTCCTTCGTTTCTCTCTCACTCCCTCTTCGAGAACACACTTTAAAAGTCTAAAAACACACATCTCAATTCAATAAAATAACAAAAGACAGTAACAATCTCGAAACTCACTCACCATTATGTCTCCTCGTACCCACTGCCCTTTTTAGCAACCTGTCCTCACACCACACCCCTCACTCTCTCGCTCTCACCAACGCACAGGACCAGAAATGGACGAGAGGCCCGAGACGGAGCTGATCTCGATCCCGGCGACGCCGCGCGCGTCGACGCCGGAGAACCTGACGCCGTCGGGGCAGAGGTCGCCGAGGCCGCAGTCCAAGGACGCCAAGTCGACGACGTGGACACCGACGTCGTTCATATCGCCGAGGTTCCTGTCGCCGATAGGGACCCCGATGAAGAGGGTGCTCGTGAACATGAAGAGCTACCTGGAGGACATGGGGCACCTCACGAAGCTGAACCCGCAGGACGCGTGGCTGCCGATCACGGAGTCGCGCAACGGCAACGCCCACTACGCCGCCTTCCACAACCTCAACGCCGGTATTGGGTTCCAGGCGCTCGTCCTCCCCGTCGCCTTTGCTTTCCTCGGCTGGTTCGTACCTCGAAAACTCGTAAAGTTTCGATTTTTATGAACACCCATTTTCTTGGTTTCTCTGTTCTTGGGGGCATTTGGGATTTGCCCTTTTTTTTCCTTCCATAAACCCCATTTCTTGGTTTTGGTCGAATATGGCTCAGATTGATGTAACACAAAGTTTGGTTTCTCTTTCCTCGGCTGGTTCGTCCCTCAAAAGTCATGAAGTTTGCTTTTTTTTTTTTTTATGAACACCCATTTCTTTTGTTGCTCTGATTTCTTTGTTCTTGGGGGCATTTGGGATTTTACCCTTTAAACCCATAAACCCCATTTCTTGGTTTTGGTCAAATATGGCTCAGATTGCTGTTTTTGCTGGTTTTTTTGGTAGCTTGTCGAGTTAGTATTAGAAGTAGTTCTGTTGAGTGAAAAAATTACTTCTTTTTTTTCCTAAATCCCATTCATGGGTTTTGGCCAAATATGGCTCCTCTTGCTGTCAATGCTTTGTGAAAATCACTACTTTTATGGTTTTGGGATCGATCAGAAAATAAATGTGATTAAAGAGTTAATCAAGAATTATAGAGGATTAATTAGAGATTTAATTCGATTATGAATACCCATTTCTTGGTCTTGACCCAATATGGTGTTGGTTGGTCTGATTTCTTTGTTCTTGGGCATTTGGGGTTTTTGCCCTTCTTTTCCCATAAACCCCATTTCTTGGTTTTGGTCAAATATGGCTCAGATTGCTGTAATTTCTTTGTTCTTGTGACATGTGGGATCTGGCTCTGTTTTTGGTGGCTTGCTGAGTTAGTATTAGCAGTAGGTTGGTAGAGTGAAAAAAATTACTTTTTGTTCCTAAACCCCATTCATGGGTCTTGACCAAATATGCCCCAAGAACAAAGCCACTTGCTGCCAATATTTTGTAAAAATCACTGCCTTTTGTGACTCAGGGGTTATTCAGAAGAAAAATCTGATTAAAGAATTAATCAAGAATTACATAGTATGAATTAGAGATTTAATTCGATTTATTTTCTGATGAAACCCTTATTAGTCTCTGGTTGGTTACTGTAAACCCCATTTATGGGTTTTGACCAAATATGGCTCCACTTGTGGGCTCTGCTCTGTTGTTGCTGCTAATTAATTACTGTAGTTTCTTTGTTCTTGAGCTGGATGCCAAAATCTTGGTCAAAAGAAAATGGGTGATCAATAAATAATGGGTTATGGGCCATTCTGTGGTCTCTGTCTGGCAATTCCTCTTTTGTTCCCTTTTGGCTCTTCACTAATCACTTTTCTTTTATTAAACAAACATTTGTGCTAGATTTGGTTTGAGCATATGAAAGCAACTTCTTTGAGAAGAGTCATTTTCATGCCATCTCTTATTTTTTTTCACTTGTTACTGTCTTTTCTTTTCTCACTTGCTCAATTATTCTGGGGGAAGATGAAACCTTGTGTGTGTTGTGTTTTGGGACCCTCCTTGTACTGATTTCTTGCATTTGGGGATAGGATTGGACAGAGGAGCCTTTTGTGTTTTGACTGTTGGGTGTGTTTGTATTTTCCCCTATATGTTGATGCTTTTTTTGATTTCTTCTTCTTGGGACTTATTGGCTCTTTGGTTTCAAAAGAACCCACCAAGTACCTTCCCCACATGATGCATTGAGGGTCTGAATGACTCTTATTCAATAAAAGAATCTCCGGAAAATGAGAAAAATGCAACACCTTATTTCAAAAGTGTCATTTTATTGGACATTTTTTGCCATTTTCCCAATAATTTCTTCAGAAAATATAGTTCTTGATTTTAAAGGAAGCAAATTTATTTGATGGTTGCCTTTTTTTCCTATATGCTAATGGTTGCCTTTACAATACTACAGCATAACAGATAAGACTTGAAATAGGGAAAGATTTAGGGCAATGCTCCATCTAAAGGGTTCTATTAAACATTTGTTTTTGCAAATAAAAGACTAAATGGTGATTGATTATAGAACGAAAACTATCAGGAATCGTTTGGTTTGACATTGTATCTCAATATTCCCTCTGCAGGAGCTGGGGAATCCTCGCCTTGATCTTGGCTTACTGCTGGCAGCTTTACACTATGTGGGTTCTTGTTCAGCTCCACGAGGCCGTTCCAGGCAAAAGATACAACAGATACGTGGAGCTGGCAGAAGCAGCATTTGGTGAGTGTTCCTGATTCCAAAACACACCAGCAGTTCAAAATCTATTCATAGTCATTTAAACCGATCATGTCATTGCAGGTGAAAGATTAGGCGTTTGGCTTGCCTTGTTCCCGACGGTGTATCTATCAGCAGGAACTGCAACAGCATTGATCCTCATCGGGGGAGAGACCATGAAGCTGTTTTTCCAGATAGTCTGCGGTCCATTGTGCTCATCAAACCCTCTTACCACAGTAGAGTGGTATTTGGTGTTCACTTCTCTTTCCATCGTTCTGTCTCAACTCCCGAACCTCAACTCAATCGCGGGCCTCTCTCTCATTGGAGCCGTGACAGCTATCACTTACTCGACTATGGTTTGGGTTCTCTCTGTGAGCCAGCAGAGACCGCCTCACATGTCTTACGAGCCCATCGCGATGCCATCCGCCTCTGCTAGCTTGTTTTCTGTCTTGAACGCTCTTGGAATCGTTGCCTTTGCATTCAGAGGCCATAATTTGGCAATGGAGATTCAGGTACAGTTGCTTACGCTCCATATCCGTCTATGCGTAGAGATAGTAAATTTAAGAAGTTTGTTTCTGTCTCTTGTAGGCGACAATGCCATCAACCTTCAAGCACCCGGCTCATGTTCCTATGTGGAAAGGCGCCAAAGTAGCGTATTTCTTCATCGCCATGTGCTTGTTTCCGGTCGCCATTGGAGGGTTTTGGGCATACGGCAACCTTGTAAGTTCACTAACTTTTGCGATCTTTATATTCCAAAAGTTTTCCGTCCCAAGTTGCATGAACCTCCCAATATTTGTAGGAATTGCTTGAAAACTCCAAATTTGATCACTTGGTACAATTGTACAGATACACTTATTGGTTTAGGTCACCAGTGTCATCAAAATCTCCTGATTAATCATTTAATTCTCCACCCGACTAGCCCCAATGTTTTTTAGAGCACTGGTTGTCACTGATTCAAAAGTAGAAATTGGCTCCCTTTGACCATACAAACTTTTCTTTAGGAGAAACATAGCATGATTTGTGGTTGCTCAACTTTAGATGCTTCACTTTCCATTCTTGGTGATGATATCTTTTGCATGATTCAAGGATTTATATTACTTTTGAGTACTTTAAACATGAATACAATTAGAGAAAGTGAAAAGTGCATATGAAAGTTGTCCTCAGTTCAAGATTTTCTTGAATATACTGTCATGTGAGGCAAGAAAGTTGATTACCACCTAAAACGTTCGATTCTCTTCCTCGTTTCATAGATGCCATCGGGAGGGATGTTAAACGCATTATTCGCATTCCACAGCCACGACATCCCGAGAGGGCTTCTCGCGATGACATTCCTTCTCGTCGTGTTCAATTGCCTGAGCAGCTACCAGATATACTCCATGCCCGTATTCGACAGCTTCGAGGCTGGCTACACGAGCAGGACGAATCGCCCCTGCTCGATCTGGGTCAGGTGTGGCTTCCGCGTCTTCTATGGATTCGTAAACTTCTTCATAGGGGTGGCGCTCCCTTTCCTCTCGGGCCTCGCTGGCCTGCTGGGAGGGCTCACCCTGCCAGTGACGTTCGCGTATCCTTGCTTCATGTGGGTTCTCATCAAGAAACCGAGCAAGTACAGCTTCAACTGGTATTTTAACTGGATCTTGGGCTGGTTGGGGATCGCCTTCAGCTTGGCGTTTTCGATTGGAGGTGTTTGGAGTATAGTCAATGAGGGGCTGAAGCTCAAGTTCTTTAAGCCAAGCTAAGAAGATGGTTGGTTTCTGCAGCAACTTGTTTTTGGTTCAGCTAAAGACTATAGTGTCTGTATCTTTTACCATAAGTACTTTGTGTTTACAGTGCATATTTTGATGGTGAATCAATTCCTATATTTGTCTTGCCTCAATGCACATACATAGTTGCTTCTTTGAGAGGTTGTGTTGAAGTAAAATGCTTATGCTTGGTTTGAACTCAGGATCTCAATAAGTGAAGGTAAAAATACACTTTTATTACTAAGTTAAGAAAATCTTTACACAACTTTTACATAGATTAGAATTCAAGCAGGGACATGTGCAATTCTCGAACAAATTTTAGCACTCGAAATTCTCAAATTCCCGAGCCAAGGGGGCGGGGGCGGTTGCTCCTCCTTCCCTCCTGTAGTTCTGTCCCTGGCTGTGGAGCCAGACCCAATACATATGGCCTCGTTTTACACGATCAATGTAAATTAGAAAAAAGAAATTTAGTTTTTGAGACTTAAATCCAGGTCGCCGGAACTCAAATTTAAGTGATTAACTCGTTAAAAAATAAATTTGGTGAAAATGTGAGTGTTTGTTATGTTGTGGATGCTGTGAGACTATTGGTCTGCTCTGGTAGATTTAAAAACTCAAGTTAGTTGTTAGTCATTACATTCACGTTTGACATAGGCTCACATGCATGCCGAATTGAGAGTATTCATATTATAACGTACTCTGCGCGTAAAATAGTAGACGCGTTACGACCATCAATCTATTATCTATTGGCATGTGAGTGTTGATCTGCGACAATCAAGCTGCGGTATACTATGAAGAAATGCATATACTTGATTCACACATTTGTGCATCGTCGAGTGGAATAATACCTACCGACCCAACGAACATTGATGTATGTCAGGTTCAGCTACAATATTGTATTATGTATCAATGTTCTAAAAATCTCCGACTTGTCCGACTAGTTTCCAATTAGTTCTCGGTTAGTCCCCGATTAATCATCTATATTTTCAATTAATCTTTCCATCCGATTTACTTCTGATTAATCTTCGACTAATTTTCATAAGACCCTCTCTGCCCGACTAGCGCCTGATGTTTTATAAAACACTATCAATATTATTTTAGGTCAATGTGTTATCCTACTCGACGATACACATTTATGTAATGTCGAGTATGATATGATCAACGGTCAATCCTTAGGCATATCCAACAAGATGTAATCGTGTATCGTCGAGTATGACCGGTCAACTCATCGACCATTGAAAAAAAATTTAATAGAGATAATTGTTTTATAGGAACTAATAGGTGAAGACTCTTTAATGTTTAAAGTAATGATACGATCCACGTTAAGAAAGGACACAAGTGCATGTGCAAGGCCAATTCTTTACTGGATTGAGACAGATAATCTTAAAAATATCCCTATCACTCTTCAACTCTGGTTCTTGACTTGGCAATGAAGCAAAAATGCCCAGACACACTCTCCAAATCCTGATTCCAATTTTCTTACAATAAAAGAGAAATAAAAGTCTAACCTAGACCTAGATAAAACCCAGAAACTTACATTAGAGCTGGCTGAACGTAATGCTACCCAACCAGATAAAATGATGATTTGATAGACTCAGGTGTAGCGCCGCATAAAAATGGTAGGTTCAGCAAATTTGCATAGTTTATGAAATTGTTAAAAGAACGGATATCTGAACTTTGCTTGTGAAGGGTCAGATCGCTCTATCGAGTGGCAAATTGTGATTGTCAGGTCATCTCATAGAGCGCATAGTTGCAATGATTTGTGTCTGGCTATCGAAAAACCACCAAAATTCCAGATTGAAAGAGAAAAGAAGAGGTCCCAGTCGCGAAAAAATAACTCCGCATTTAGACCCTCGGATTAGGATTAAGGTTGGTCGGAGTACCGAGGACAAGAACCCACTTCACAGAATTGACATGAACTGAACTTGTCCAAAAGGGTATTTTACAGAAACCTGAAACACAGTCCATGACAACAATTGACCATGTCCTAATCACAAGTAGGTGGGTGGGGCTTTAAGGCAATGATGACAGATGCTTCCTGGAAACACAAACATGGTCTCAACACACAAGTACTCATGAGTGTGTCTTAAGTGGGGGTTTTTGGTGGGGCTTGACATGAATCATGAACCCAACTCAGACCAAGAATTTAAAAAAGAAATGTTGAGTTTGTTTATGTGTAGTGTCAAGTGTGATCTTGGTTCATGAGTGGGTGTGCTATTGCAAATGCCACTATTGCCCATAATTGAGTGCAATTTGTGGTGGATCCATATATGCATGCTTAGCAATAGTGTAAATAATAACTATGTTTGTGTTCATGTGCCCTACAAGAAAAGCAATGGAAGAAGAAGAAGAATCATGGGTGGCAGATAATATATAGAACCAGAGCTGATAAAATAGTGTACGGTGTCTGACAACGATTTTATATATATTTGAAGACTCGACGTATTTCACAAATGTGTACCGCGTTAGTGTTAAACTTGTTCGACACACACTATGTTTGAGTGTTCAGAATCATGAAAGTCTCGATTTCTCTCTAAGAACTAGGTAAAATCGAGTTTATCGAGTTTTAAAACTCGTTCTCAGTTGATCAATTTTACTGAGTTCTTATTTGATCAAAGTTGGTCAAAATTTATTTTTACGTATTATTTAAAACTGTTCTATAATTTGTGCTTATGTTTAATATCTGATTAATGCAAAATGAATTTTGCATAATTTCTTAAAATTCTTTATATTTTTGTCTCGTGCTTCAGAATCGCCATACACTCGGTCAAAAAAAGAGCACATTGAACCAATACGTGAAGTGGTAGGTTCTCAATCAATTTACATATGTAATTATATTGTATTAAACATGTTATATATGTATTATATATTGCTATACAAATAGTCAAATATATTCACAACATCATAATGGTTTGAATCATTATGTTGGCTTTTCCTTTTTGCCAAGAATTGAGGCAGCATGTGCCATCATTGATTCATTGCCACAATTTGAATTATGAGACCCAAACTCAAGTCAGCTTTCAATTAATTGGTCTTAAAGGTGTTATTTGCATTAATTAATTAATTTTAAGAGACAAAGAACTTTAAAGATGGAAATGTGGGACAAAACTATCCAAATTTGCCCTACAGAAATAAGAAAGTAAATAAGCTCTAATAAATGTCACTAATTGGTGCAATCAATGATAACAAATTAACAATGGGTCATAATGTATTTTAAATTAATCAAGTTTAATCTCAGTTGATTAGCAACAATGGGCTCTTCATAAATTTAATTATTGTAAAGTACCAAAATTTTATGTGCACTCATTTTAAATTTTGGCTTATCCTGGCTTCACTTAATTAAGCCTTTTCTAAGTAGACTATTTGATAAAATGATTTTTATATCTTTTTTCCTTAAAGTGCTGATAAGGACAAAACAATACAAAAATGTTAACAATGTAAATGCTAAAACCACTAAAGTTTTTAAGGTAAAAATGTCAAGTCTGTGTCTTATGAATTATTAGCCATAATAGTATAACATAAATTTAGTCCGAGAACGAGCAAGTCAATTTTGGTGTCGGCCATTAATCAATAGGTAATTAATTAATTACTGATTAACTGAACTTTAATTTTAATATTTAAAATATATAATATATAATTTATCCCAAAAAACTTCAGTTTCACGTTTTTACTTTCCTCTTTTTTTGAAGCTTCTTTTTCTCTTCTTCCCAAGAAAACGAACATGAAAAAAAGAAAGATGATTAATGTTCGTAAGAGTTGAGGGACAACTTGATACACATTTTTTTTGAAAGAAAACAAATTTTATTACATACTAATTAACTCGACGTCAAATTAAACAGTTGAAACTATAGATGATGGGACAAATCTTTTATCATGATCATAACTACTGTTGGTTAAATTATGTTTGGCCAATTCATGAGACACACAGTTACAAGAACGTCGGGCGAATAAAATGAAGAAATCCACCCCAAGAGTAGAGAGGATGCGGCAGCAATCACTAATGATGCCCCCAAACATGTTTCTAACTTGTTTTCCGCACCGGACGTGATTAACCACCGTACGACAATCATATTTTATTACCGTCATTTGTCAATTCTTCCCTTTTACTTATGAAAGAGCTTTCTTTTCTCCCACGACCTCCACCTCTTCTGGGTGGAGATGTCACGATAAGCGTCTACAAAGAGCCCCACAATTCGTCCCTCTGAATCTGTACCGACAACCCCTATGTTCTAAAACTCCTTCTCATCATCTATTCCCTCATCGACGTTCATCTTAAGCCCACTTGGTTTCGGAGGAACCCAAGCTCGCATGGCTGTTGATTGACCTGTTCTCGAGGAGCTTGCCGAGGGCCTGGTCGCAGCTCATATTCTCATAAGCCCTTTGGCCATTGTTTTATATATAAGTTACACCGAGACTTTAATTTTCTTTGGTGACTTAAATTATTGAAATAATTAACCATTCCTTAACAAAATTTGGAAAAAATATTTCAAGGTTTATTTTTTGGATGAAATGACTTAGATATCCTTATTTATATTTTAAAATTTAATTTTCCAAACAATAACAACAAGGTCCTTCAACTTTAAACTCGACAAGTTCATAGATAATGACGGCCTCTTGAGTTTAGTTTGATAACACAATTTGAGAGTTTTCTATAGGTTATTAAGTGTTGATGCTGGCTCCGACCAACATATGATTCTCTTCAACTTGACAAATAACGACAATATTCGAAATTAAGAATTCAATGAACCCGCCAACAATTATGTTGAGGTCGATATGAACTTGTTGACATAATGACATCACATTAAGTATATTTATACGTCATTTTTCTTAAATTGAGATTGTACAACAGAATTGTTTTAATCATGTTTGTTTTTGGGAAGAAGAAAAAAAAGAACTTCAAGAAAAGATCCAAATTCAGAAACATGTTTTGTACCAACCCCTAAAGCCTTCATAGACAAGCCACAAAGGCAAATAGTAAACGTGACTATATTTTCCCTCACTTTCCTAGAAACCAAACAATAAAAAACATGCCACACGAAGTCATGAACAAGACCCTCTCTGCCGACATAAATACAAATCAGAACAGTGACTACAAAAACAAAGATATATTTTCAAATTCTCAACCCCATTTTGTTACACATATTGATATGTTAATTGCATTTTCGAGGATTTACATAGCCATAAACATAATAAATAAATAAAATAAAATAAAATAAAATAAAACCGAACATATAGAAATGAAACTAAACCCAATAGTTACAATGTCTGAACCATCTTCACCACCTTCTTCTATTTTATAACCTACAAAACTCTATACCATTATAATTTATAACACACCCATTAAAACAAAAAATAATAAGATAAAAAAAAAAGAAAAAAAGCACGATCATATCTGAAAACCTAGAGAAAGAAAAAAGACATTTAAATACATTCAAAATTCTGTTTTTTTTAACGTAATGTACACTGAAGTTTAAATTGTTATTTTCAATTCATGTAAGTTTTTGTTGTTTTTAACTCATTCAGTACTTTAGTTCAGGACTGAATACGAGAAAAATAAAAACTTAAATGAACATGAAAGATAAATTTAAACCTCGGTGTACTTGTGTTAAAAACAGAAAATTTTAAACATACTTGAAATGTTCTTTTCTTTTCCCGAAAACACGGGAGAAAAATTTGAACAGAAACCGAGAAGTAAAACCCGACCCGATCCATCTACTTTAGTCCCTGGCCCGGCATGGAGATCGCGAGCTCGGGCCACGGGAAGCACTCTCCGTCGACCATCCCGTTCTCCACACCGTTCACCGGCCACCCATTCCCTGTCGACGCCGGACCCCCTCTTCCCCCGCCACCGCCGCCATTCTCCTGCACGTGGCCCACCTCCGGAAAAGCCCAGATCCCCCTGCCGCCGCCCCCGAACCCGTACGGGCCCATCTCGTCGAACCCAGAACCCGGCCCGAGCCCGCCCACCCCGTACCCGCCCAACGCCAGAAACCCGCCCGAGCCCACGAGCGACCCGAACCCCCCGCCGCCCCCCGAAACGCCGTCGTTCAGGCTCGCCGCCGCCATGCCGCCGGCGCCGCCGCCGGAGTGGTCCATCATCACCGCCGGCGACGACACCGACGAGGAGGCCGACGCGGCGGCGCCGCCGCCGGAGGACGCCGGCCGGAACCGCTTCGACCCCTTCCGGGTCCCGCCGCCGACGGGGATGTTCCGGAGCGTCCCTCCCTGAGTCCAGTACCTCCGGCAGGCCTTGCAGAAATGTCGCGGCTGCGACAAATTGTAATTATTGTAGTAACAGAACTTGGTGTTCGTCGAATCGCAACGCGGACACGGCAGGCTCTCCGACCCCGCCGGAGGAGGGTACCCCCCTCCGCCCCCGGCGCCGCCGGACCTCGCCGCCCTCCGGTCCCCGAAATCCGAGGGCATTTTCGTCCGATTCTTGAAATTCTCGAAACTGGGTAAGCTTGAGGAGTGGTGAGCGACGGGTCTGTGGTGGGTTTTTATGGAGAATCGATGGGAGTGTTGTGGATTCAGCAATGGAGGAGTGAGGATTAATGTGACGCATGATGATTGATGAAGAAGACGATCCGTGGCCGGTTCGAACCGGGGTTTGGGTGCGAGGATCTCCTGCGGCCGTTACCATTTTAGTTGTCTGCAATGTGTTTTTTTTTGTGTGGTGCATGATTGATGTGACATTCAATTACTCAGTGTGTCAAATCTGTGGGAAGATTAATGATTCCATTTTTGTCTCTGTGTAACCCCAAAAATAAACACATTTTCGATCACTTTGGACTTTGAAACATGAAAAGCACAACCGTATGTTATAAATAAATGTACAACGTAAATTAAATTTGTCAAATTGAATCGAGCTGAATTTGTGTTTCTTCGTATTTTCAAAATTAGCCGAAAAAATTATCATAGGGCTTAAACTACAATATTCACATGTCAAAAACTAAATCTAATAAGAGTAATTACAATTAATTATGCTGTAGTTTGAAAGGTATCAATTTACTACTATAAACATTTTTTCTTCACCAATTTACCTTAACATCAATTAAAACGGAGAGAAAATTAATTTTAATTTATTTATTAAAAATGAGGATAATGCCCATGTTATGAAATTAATCAAAAATAAATTAATATTTAAATATTAAACAATATTAGAATTTAGGATAATTTACTATTTTTTTAGTAATTATTTAAAAAAATTATATTAATATTTAATTCTGTTATAAAAGATAATACGAAAATAGTGCTCATTATAATGATATATAAATTTCCCTAGAATGATCAGTATATACTCTAGAATCAGCATCGAAACAAGTATTTTTTTTTCTTAACACTTTTAATACCAAAATAAGATTAATTTAACATGAGCTATATATGCATAGGAAAGGCAAGTGGAAATGTTTGGGAACAGTGAGCATATGATTTAATGTCGGGAAGCAATTTCATCATTTTGGGGGAAATGTATTTTTGAACGTAAAATTCACTTAAAATTAGTCTATGGTAGCAAACTGCTAATTAGGTTTGAACGAGGATAACAAACTGTGATTTCCCCCTTCAAATTATGAGTGATATGGCGTCGTCAGATCTGCTCAGCTCAAATATAACACCGTCAAATCAGATTGGATCATCAGATGATATCGGTCAAGTAACATTGACCTCATGTAATAAACATGAGATCGATCGTTCAGATTCAGTCAGAAGTCTGACCCACCTGAAAGCTCAAGCTGATAGTTGGAGACTCGAACTGTTACGTGGAAATAGATGAGCAACTTGAGCTACTAGGTGGGTTGGGCTTCTGACATGGTATTAGAGGTTGGTCTGTTTTGGACGTGACCTCCATATGTCGTATGTTTTGGGCTTAAGCTCGTGAATCGAAAGGCGTCCATGTTGTCCCTACGCCCCCAGCTCTTTGCTTTCACGTGCATTTCAATATGCACGTGAGTGGACGTGTTAGAGTATCATATCTGAAAGATGTGAATCTGTTCATCAACTTAAATTACAGTCTGACCCTCCACCTATTAGTTTGAGCTTTTAAGTGAGTTGGGGTTCTAACTAATTCTTATGTTGGTGATATCGCCGATGAGAAAAATCATATTAGATTATATCAAAGCTTTTTAACGCGCAAGATTTAATGTAGAAAGTTAAGTTGTCCGCTAATGCTATTGTAACTGTTCAAGACAAACACTGTCTCATATGAAAATATTTGAATTTTAGTGGGTCATATGTTTGCGAGCAATATTAACCATCTAAGACACATGTTTTATTTCATGCTTTTAAGTTTTAACACTAATTAGGGATGACAATGGATATGATATGGACCGGGTATGACCTTATCCGTATCCGTATCCGTTCATTTATCGGATCCGATCCGTTCAATATCCGGTGGATATGGATAAATTTTCTTATCTATATCAGTACCCGAAAGTAAATACATATTTAACTAAAATTTAAAATAAATGTAAAACATGATAAAGTTTTTCAAGTTAAGAAACACAATGAAATTGAACTTGATGCTATAATTGAACTTTAAAGAAATTGATTGAATTGGAAATTTTGGAAACCTAAAAATAAAGAAACATAAGTATAAGACTGTTTATACTTGAGGCTATTAATAAGGACTACGTCTACCTCTTATTGGAGAAGACCACAATAAACAATACAGAAAGTAGTAGATACAAAAAAGACTACGTTTTGCAATATTAACTGTTATTTCCCTCTTCAATTCCGAAATGTATGTATACGAGATTATGGGTGGGTACGTATGAGATTATTATTTTTATTTTAAATACTACGGGTAGGATATAGGTATATCCGTACCCGATCCATATCCAATGAAATATCCGTAAAAATATCCGTATCTGTATTCATATCCGTTCGCCTTCGAATATATCCATTCCGATCGGGTCGTATACATGGATATCCATTAAATATGGATTCTTTTGTCATCCCTGACACCAGTATATAAATATGAAAAGTTAGGGTTTTATTCATGTCAAACAAATGACACATGATGATGGGATAAAACTATTTGCAGGCCCAAACTCAACTACAAGATCAATGATGCAAGCTTTGGGCCACTCTTTAGTTTCTAGGTTTCAAGATAGCTTGCAGTGGATGGAGTCTGTGGGTGGTGAGCCCAACAGTGTCCACATTTTCCTCCTCACCATCACTGAGTCTCCACTCAAACTCTTGCACCAACCTCCCAATAGAAGTGCATGTTATCAACATGGCCTGGAGTGAGCCTGCACACACCCTCTTCCCCGCCCCGAACGCCATCGTTTTGTACATGTCCGCCGCCTTGTGTTTCGCGTCGAGGAACCTCTCCGGCTTGAACTCCTCCGGGCTCTCCCACTGCTTCTTGTCCATGTTGCACCCGTAGATGTTTATGGCAATCTGCATGAGGTCGTTGGTTTTAATCTTCACACTTGCAGTTATTGCTGACAATGTAATGTAATGTGATGTGATTTAAAGATTGTTAAATTCACGAACCTCGCTCCCCGCGGGCACGAAGTAGCCTCCTAGTTCGGTGTCTTCGTGTGCGTACCGCAGAGGAACTATTGGAACGGGGCAGTGATATCGCAGTATCTCGTGGAAAACTGCGGTCAGGAACGGGAGCTGAGGTATATCTTCCTCCCTCATCCTCCTCGATCCGCACACACTTTTTATGTCTTCGTACAAACGGTTCTGTCACATCAAGAATCGTTAGAACATATTATTTCCTACCATGTTAAAACACGACTCGCTTAAAAATTAAAACTGATAGGTGCAGTCTAGGATTCCAATAACAAATATGCAACGTTGTAAAAAATCCCGACATGTCTGATTAGTCGTCAATATAATTTCTAATTAATCTTATAATCCGATTTATTTTCCTCTTGATCCCTATTAATCCCTAAAATACCCTCTCTGACTGACTAGCGCATAACAAACACTGCAAAGAAAGCGTTTACCTGGCGGATAGGATCTTTAGCGAGTTCATACATGGCCCATTCAGTCGTGACCAGAGTAGTATCCGACGCTTCTATGATCGGCTCCCACAACAGCATCGTCAGTTGCTCGTCCGAAAGATTTGCCTCCGACAACAAGAAATCGATATAACCATTCGTTTTCTGCATCAAAACCCCAAAGTTAGAATCTTAAAACCAAAACGCCCACCACGTTATCTACATTAGCCCAGAAAAACACTCTCTTATAAGATTTCTTATTCGAATCGTAGTGAGTCACCTGCTTCATACCCAGAAAAATTAAGGGAATGTAATGATTAGAAATGCTATTACTACCTCTCCAGAAGCAATTCTTTTTCTTTGCCCATTGATCAATGACCTCATCACCATCTTTCTCTGGCAATCCATTTTCTTTATATTGTTCACAACAGTGTTGTTTGGAACCCATTTTAGATATGGGAAAAAATCTCTCCAATCAACCTCAATTGCACCAGCCATCAAATCAGTCACCAAGATCTTGTATATGTCTTCTTTTGATAAAGTGTCCCTTAGCTCATCCACATAAATGGACTTCACATCCTCTCCCAAAGCCTGAAGTTTTCTCAACACCATCAATACTTTTGACCGTAAAACTGAACAGCTTTAACAAAGTACACAGTACCCTTTTGTAAAACTGTGACAATATACAACGGGTTTTTGCCATTTTCTCAAAAGAAAATAGTTGGGTAAACTACACATAGACATCCCCAACTATACCCAAAAGACACATAGTTATCCCCAATTTTTAAATTGGACACCTAGCTATACACCCAAAAATTAAAAATGGACACGTAGCACCTACCGTTAGATTTTCTGTTAAAATTTTAAGTAAAAAGACGAAAATGCCCTTGGTCATACTTCAAATTTTCAAAACATGCCATTTATGAGTTTTGGTGTGTTTTCCGATCAAACTTCTCCACAACCACCATGTTCCTCGTCGGCCTCGTCTCCGATCCTCCCACTGCGTTCGCCGAAACCGGATTCGACCTCCGACGGCTACGCCAAGTCTCCGACGAACAATTTTCTTACAATGGCATGATTTTGAAAATTTGAAGTCTGACCAAGGGCATTTTCGTCTTTTTACTTAAAATTTTAACAGAAAATCTAACGATAGGTGCTAAGTGTATATTTTCAATCTCTGCGTGTAGCTAGGTGTCCAGTTTAAAAGTTGGGAATAGTTATGTATCTTTTGGGTATAGTTGAGGATGAGTATGTGTAGTTTACCCAAAATAGTTAAACGGAAAAACTTACTTCTATCAGGGCGAGGGTGAAGAGTTGAAACTCGAACACTCTCCGGAAGTTCAGGGCTTCGGTTGGATTGTTCTCGACGTGGGAGTGGAGTTTGGTCGAGACGTTTTGGATCAAGTTGTCTCTGAGCGATCGGTGTTGCTTCTGAGCATTGGCTCCGAGAACGCTTGAGAGTATGTATTTTTTGGCCATCTTGTGGAAGTCGTTGTAGTCGCTTGTTGCGACCATGGTTTTGTTGCTGGTGAGGATGTTTAGTGCATTTGATAGCTTCCTGGTTGAAATGGATGCGAATCTTGTAACCATAGCCTAAAGCAAGATAGAAAAATAGTATTATTGACAATACACACACAAGTTGTTTAGGTTGGGGAAGTTTTGACTTTTTCCTTACCGGTCAGTTGAGGAAGACAGATAACTTTAAACAAATCATGTGTTCAAACTGATCGAATGAACCAGTTCGGTTATTTTTTGTCAGTTCGGTTATTTTTTAGTAGCCTTACTCTGATACGTATGTCAATTGTCTCTTACACATGTATTTACCCGATGCGTGATCCTCATGTATGAAAACTCGCAACCCATTTTGGTGTAATAACTGAATTGACAACTGATTGATTTAATCATGTAGCTCATTTGAAGTTATCGATCCTTATTAATTGGCTCCAAAATATTGGGTCCAACAAAAAATAAGTCAAAATCGTGTACAAAGAGTGAGAATTTTATGAAAATCGGTTTAAAAAAATCTAACCAAAAACGGTCTATAATATGAGAATTTCTTGAAATTCGGTTCATAACAAATTGAACCGAACTAAAATCGATATGTTTAAAACTGAACCAAACCAAAAAAATCGAATTGGTTAGGTTTAAAACCGAACTGAAACTTCATCGGTTCGATTTTGGTTATAGAATGAGAACCGATAAAAAAATCGAACCGAATAAAAAACCAATCAATTTAGACATGTGGCTCGTTTTAAGTCGTCGGTCTTGTTAATTGGATTGACAAAAAATAAGTCAAAATCGGCCGAAAATATGAGAATTTCATGAAATTCAGTTCATAACAAAACAAATCGAACTAAAAACCAACATATTTAAAACCGAACTGAATTCCATCAATTTGGTTTCAATTTTTAATTTCTTAAATCCGAATTGATCAGTTCTGTTGAAAACAGAATCAAACCGACTCGAAAACAAACCGTAAACAACCCAAAAGGAAATGGAAGTGAGTAGAGACCAACACCAACCTCTTTGGCAACATCAGTTGAGCTAAGAACCACAATAGTAGAAGCTCCAGTTTTGATGGAGAAGACTGGTCCATAAGTCTCAGCCCACCTCGTAAACGTCTTGTGCGGCTTCTTCTCCTTCAGCTGCAGCAAATTCCCGATCACAGGCAATCCCGGAACCTCTGTAGCATTGAAACCAGCGACCTCATGCTTATTATCAAAAACCCGTAACTCAAAACTAAAAACCCGACTCAAAAACAGAAAGACGGGCAAAACCCATTAATCGAATCAGTACCGGGCAGATGAGGAAGGCCGGAGCGAGCCGGAGAGGTCACAAAGCCTCTAAACAAGAGCCAGAAGAAGAACAGAGAAGATAGCACAGCAAGAACCACAGAGGTCACAAATGGCCTTGCTTGAATCTCTGAAACCATATCGAAATCGAAGCCCATTTTTGGTATCTTTCTCAATTCTAATGGGTAGAAGATGAATGATTCAACGAAGCAGAGTCTAGCTCTATAACAAGTTACAGAGATTCTGTGAATGTATCCAAAGTCAGATCCTAAAGCACAAAAGACATGTGCTTGGTTGATTTCATTAAGTGAAAATGGATGTGGAGGCCAATTTAATAGAAATAAATTCAAAAACCAATGATTTGATAGGCTGTTTTTGGCTCATTCCTTGTTTTTCATCTTGGTTTGAGTGCATGACAGGGGTGTCCATATAAAATTGGAAACCGACAAATCGATCAAAACCGAGCTAAACCGGACCGAACAAAATCGGAACAAACCGGTAAGGATTCGGTTTTAATTTGATAAAACTGATAAGAACCGGTTGGGTTTTCAGTTTTTAATTCTGATAACCGCGGATAACTGGTATAAACCGGTACAAGTTAAGCCAATAAATCAAATTTTATTCATAATAGCTGATCCTTATAGATCAATGGTCTTCAAGTAGCCACGTGGCTTAATCACCTCCACATGAATTAAATGAGTCATCCCTTTCTTTTCTCACCCACTCCACAACCAAACGTCTGCAACTCTCTCCATACTCCATCCCTCTCAATCGAGTCAAATATCACTCTCTCTCTTCTCTTTATTATTTTAAGAATAAATTTCACATAACCCTCCTTAACTACACACATGTCTTACCTACCCTCCCTTAACTACATAATCAAAAAATTATTTTAAAATTCTAATACAAAGGCAATATGAACATTTCATATCAAAATTAGCTCTGTTAAAAGAAATGACACTTAAAAAAGTTCACTGTAGCGATATAAAAATGTGTCAAACTTCACCGTAGTGATCATGAATCATCCCTTCATTAATTAACTACAGTTTTGGCTTTATATGCACAAGAAGCATATAGTTTTGTGATACCAAACGGGCCACAATCATTTTAATGTTTAAATAATTGTTGGATATATAATTTACTATTTTGGATATGGTTGGAGAGAGCATCTTTTTATTTGATACAAGGTATCACCCGATCTTAACCTAAATTATTGGATAGAGTTTTGAGAGTTTGATTGGTGTTATCATTTTTAGGATGTGCATGTATCGGTTTTATGGGTTTTGGTTCTGATTTTTAAAATTAAATCACTCACTTTTCGGTTTGATAAAATTTTAACTCGTGAGCCACTAGCTGTCTTAATGTTTTCGGCCGGTTTAAAATGGCCTACCCGAAATGCGACCTCAAGATCTCGTTGATTGGCAGTGCTGTCACCTCTGAGGAAGACCTATGCACTGGATCGATTAGTTGGAGGAGTCGCACCTTGCATGCAACCTTGATCTCATCACGACGTCGTCTACCATATTTTATTTTTAACTAGTGAAAGAGCATTTTCGTTATTTTTGAAGAAAAAAAAATGTCACATGTCACATGTCAAATAATCTATTTATGCATAACTCACTTGGATTAACATAAGCACTGCTCATTAAAATCGGAGCGAAGTAATTACTAAACAAAAACAAAAAAAAAATCGAATTTCATGATCTACAATTTCTGGGTTTTGCTGCTATGTAATTGGGTCACCAAAACATTTTACAGTTCTCTTTTTGTTAATTCAATGCTAAATCAAGAAAAAAAAAGGATCTAAAATCTATGTGAATGAATGGAGGTTTTATCAGTATCCTGGGTATACCGGCGGCGGCGGCGACTTGTAATCGTACCCTACGTTTGGCGGAAGTTCGATCTCCTCGTGATGTTTTGGCGGCGGCGAATGAGGTGGCGAATGATGTTTTCTCGGCGGCGGCGGCGGCGGCGGAGAATGTTGCGGCTTTGGCGGCGGCGGCGATTTTTCCGGAGGAGGCGGCGATGGTGGTGGTGGCGGAGACGGTGATGGCGGAGGTGGTGGTGGCGGAACTGGCGGCGGTGGAGACGGGACTGGTGGCGGCAGCGGAGGAAGCACCGGTGGTGGTGGAGAGGCAGGTGGGACCACCGGCGGCGGAGGCTGAACCACCGGCGGCGGCGGCTGAACAACTGGCGGTGGAGGCTGAACTACTGGCGGCGGCGGAGGTTGGACCGGCGGCGGTTGTGGCGGAGGGGATTGTTTCCTTTTGGGTTCAACCGACAATTGCTTGGAAGGGTCGGCCGGCGGTTCCTTCTTATGCGGCGTGGAGCCGCCGCCGCCGCCACATTTGGCCTTACTACAGTCCACGGGCTTGCTCACCACTTTCTTGCACTCCTCAGGCGACTTCTGCGCCGGCCTGTCAGGCAAGCAATTGTGCTTGTCGTCAAGCGCAACATCATTCCTCTGGTCGGGCCGGCACGCCGGCAGCGCCTGCCCGTTGAAATAGTTCTTGGAGAAATTGAAACTCGTCAGTTTCGGCAGCCGGCACACATTCTCCGGCACGAATCCGGTGAGCTTGTTCTTGGAGATGTCGATCTCCTCCAAACACTCCAAGTGGCTCAAGCTCTTGGGCAAGATTCCGGTGAACCTGTTGTAACTGATGTCGAGCACCGTCAGGTGGCGGAGCGACCCCAGCTCGAGGGGCAGGCACCCCGCCAGGTGGTTGTTCGCGAATAATATTTCATTCAAATTAATCATATTCCCGATGCTGCTCGGGATGCAGCCTTTGAACTTATTGTTGGCCAACACGATCACCGATGCGCTGCAGTTCCCGAGCGTCTCGGGGATCGATGACTCGAACCGGTTGTGATTCAGAAACAGCGCGTCGTAGTTTATGTTGAAAAGGGCAGGCGGCAGCTCGCCCTCGAACTCGTTGTACCTGATGTCGAGGTACTTGAGCGAAGGGATCTTCATCACGACCTCGGGGAACGGGCCCGCGAGCCGGTTGTTGCTGACGTCGAGCTCGTGGAGGATCTTGAGGTGCCTGAAGCTCATCGGGAGGATCCCGCAGTACCGGTTCGAGTTGATGTGTAAAATGGCAATGTCGGTCAACAACCCGACCTCGACCGGGAAATGGCCAGCAATGTCGGCGTGGTTCAGGTCAATGCCGGCGACGACGGTGACATTCGGGTCGTCGAGCGCCGGAGCGCAGAAAACCCCTTTGTAAGAACAAACATCTGCACCCACCCAATTCTGAGTGGTCTTAGACGGATCCGAGTAAATGGCCTGCTTCCACGCGCGGAGGGCAATGTAGGCCCGTCTGAGGCGGTCATTGGGAAACGACAGGTCAGGCTCGAGCTTGACCTCGTTTTCAAGGTTCGGGGGCAAGTCAGTGTCCGGCGGGAGGCCCGCGAGCTGGTTTTGGGTGATCTGTTGGACTTCTGGCGGGGTAAGGGCAGAGTTGAGAGAGAAGAAACAAAACAAAAACAAAAACAAAAACAAAAGTACGATACTCTTTCCTCTGACTCTTTCAAGCCTCTTTCCTCGTTTTTCGCCTTCTAAATGCCAACCTGATTGAAATTTAAGCGTGTTTAACGAGTCTCGAGACTTCATATTTTACCCGAAATAAGGAAAAGAGGTGTGAGGAAGGCCAAGGCATGCATTATAATGCTTTGAGGAGTGGCTTGTGCATGGTTTTGCTTATAGGAGTCTTGTTTTGAGAAGAAAATAGGATTGGTAATGAAGCAAAGAGTGGATGGTTGGTGTTTTATTATTCAGAGGCTGTGCATCAATTTCTCATTGAGTGAGTGATGGTTGTTGTTGTTTGGTCTCCGGAACATGGGGTGGTTCATGGTTGTGATTTCTTTTGTGAAAGATTGGGCCTTGAGGCTTGTTAAGGGCCTGGTTGGAGGACAGTGGCCCATCTTACTGTGAGCCCAATTTGAGCCCAATGTTGTCATTGATTGGAGTAGGGGTGTTAAAAAAAATTGTATAGACCAAAACCGACCGAACCGAACCGAAAAATGGTCGGTTTTGGTCGGTTCGGTTTTGGTTCAATTAACCAAAATCGATCAAAAATCAAACCGACCGACTCCAATTCAAATTATGATGAATTCTCCGGTTTATGCTTCAATTTAGGGTGTTTCTCAATTCGATTTTTCGTTTTAGGCTTTATTAACGTTTTATTTTAATTAGTGTAAAATTATTATACATAATTCCTCTAAAAACCGACCGAAATCTAATATTTTTTGCTTGATTTATGAAATTTTGTGGTTTTGTGGCTGATTTTCGGTTCAAACTGAAAACCGACCGAACCGGTCGGTTCGATTTGACAAACCAACCGAATTTCGGTTTGATTTTTTTAAGAACCGAATCGATCGGTTCGGTTAAAAAACCGAAACCGTGAACCCCCTAGATTGGAGGACTTAGTAGTCTATGTTGTGCTAGCTGAGCTTGGCCCATTGGTGGCCTCACTCGCTTTGTGGCATGAGATCAGGTTTCGACTCTCAGCATGATATTTGAGAATTTTCTTTTAGTAATACTCGCTTCCACCCTATTTTTGAATACTCATTTTTGTGATTCACTTAAATACTCGACGAGAACGGAGATTCTCTGATACTAGCCTTAAAAATACATATAATTAATTAATTAGTTAAAATAAACCCCATGAGAGTAAATTCGTGAAGTTCAAAATATTTCGTCAATTCTTATTTTAGTTAATATGAATTATAGTTATCATATTTTAGAGGTGTATGGTACAAATATATGAATACATATTGACCATATCGAATTTAAAATTAAAAGGTTGAGATGCTTGCCGACTCATCAATAACATAATATGTAAATTTAAATTAATTGTATATTTATTGTTGTCTTTCAACACCATTATGATATTTTTATAACATTATTTATTTTAATTTTTTTATTTAACAAAAGTCACGATTTTAATTTCACAACTTACAAAAAAATCGGTATATTTCATGCACACTTAAATTTGATATAAATATGTATATTGTATGGGGAATGAATAATTTATACAGAAGTGTAAAAACAAATATACGAAGGGAAAAAAATATTTAAATATGGTAAGGTGCAAAAAGTTTGCACAATAAATTTTTATCACAAGAAAACCTCAAATAGAACCTACCTTATTAAATGAAAGAGGTCCATGTTAATTAATCTAGAGCTATGAGTAGGAATTGAGCCTAAGAAGAAAAGAAGTTGTCTTGATTATTAAATTCGTATCGACCCGCTTCATTTATCGTCACCAAAGAACGTACATAAACAGCCCATAAATACTCGGTATGTTGTTCATTATTATAATATGTATTTTCATATTTTGTTACACCAGTAATCTTTCGTTACACCATTTTCCTACAGGGTTCATTGATTTTTTTATAAAAAAATATTTGCCCCCTCGTTACACTTGGGGACGATGTTCTGGAAATACATACCATAATAATGAAAACACCGACTGATCGTTTTATAGAAATACATGACGTAATAACGGAAACACGCAACGGTTCTCATTGGAATGCATCTCTGTACAGACATATCACGTTAAAATCATACGTATAATAGCTCGAACTAGAATTCATAATGACGATACAGTATTATGTGGTAACATATAGTTCATTAATAACTGAGTTGAAGATTAAATTACATGTAAAAATCCTTATACAAAAAAAACATCTGAGATAAACAGAAAAATTGATAACAAGAAAACGTAAGTAATATCCAATAAGTCTAAACCAGAATGCCCTTAAGGAGATAGTACATCATCAATTTTGGTTCGAATTTTACTGTACACGTGGACGGGAAAGGATTTTGAGTAGGTTAGAAAAATGATGTAATTTTTTGAAAAAAAGTCTCAAACCATCACGGTTTCTTATTTAGGGCTCTTTCTCATAATCTCAATGTTGGGGCACAATGCTGCAACCACGCTGAAATTTGAACCCTAGACCCGAGTGCACGAAGCTTAACAAGATATTTATCCAAAACTATATTTTTATTTTCTTTAACGAGCAATGTCTGCGAAAGTATTTAAAATTGTTGTTGCGTGAGATCCAATCACACACACCATACGAATCTCAGTTCTTCGGTAGCTGTACCCTCTGATAATGGGTGTGCTAAAGTAATTCTTAAGTTAATGTCAACCCAACAATTCATTTTTTAATTTAATTTAATTTTATTTTAGAAATATAGTTTTTAAAATTAATTAATAACTCATTATTTATATGAAACATCTTGCTGATAAAATATCATTGTTGGTGGCTAAACAATAATGGGAGCTGACCATTATTTATTTTCCCCAACAGTGTTTTTCATGATATGTTGATAAGCATTGTTGCTTCATAATGGGCTCATTTAAAGAATTTAAACAGTGGGTCCCATCTAGTTATTAAATTAATCTTAGAATTTAGTTTTATTTTATGAAGATCTAAGTACGATTGAGCTTGCTTTCGAGTAAAAATTAAGTTCTATGTTTATATAGATGTACTTCAGTACGAACGGCATATAGATATGAAACATTTGAAATGCATGGAACATGTTCATTTGACAAGATTTATATTACGTGTTAGGAAATTTACACCACGATCATTTTCGTGTTTCTACTGACCCGTGTGTTTCCATCATTTCACACTCACTTTTTATTAAATTTTTGGTGTTGTGTTTGTACTTAGTCACAAGCATTAACTATTTAAAAAAGTTAGATTGCTAAATGTTTTAGCAATAAGCATAATCTGGTGAGCATAAAATTGAAAGCAAATCCACCAAATGGCAAATGCAAAACAATGATCACAAATACATAAAATCTCATTGACTATACTAATATTAACCTTTTTGAATAAGTAAATGATTGTGCTAATCTTGCTACAAACTGTAAGCACATGATGACATTTTATAGCATAATGACAAAACCCTGTCAAAATCAAAACAATCAACATGGCAATGTCACCAATTAAGCTTAATGTGGCAAATCACCATCCACCTCCTCCTTGATAGCTAGGAATCATTAATCATTATAGAAAAGGATCCTTTTTGTTCACCAGAAATGCTGAACAAGAGACTCTGAATTGGGTTTTACCCAGTAATTAAAAAGAACCACTATACATGTTAGTGTTACTTGGCAATTCACCAATGGGGAGGCTCCACAGAGCCCAAGGCAAAACCAGGTAGGGACAAAGGAGGGGTTAAAATGGGAATTTTTGAAGGGAGGAAGGTGTAGTAATGGTGGGGAAGGGAAGAGAAAGAGGAGGAGGAGCATTCAATGCAGACCTATGTCTGTATTAACCATCCTTGTGTAGTAAATGAGGAATGGATTTGCCTTTATTGCTCTCTCCTACTTGAAAAGAGCAACAGAGAGAGAAAAGGGTAGGAGTGGTTGGTGAGGGAGAGAGAGAGAGAGAGAGAGCTATTAGTGGTAGAGTTGTTGGGGCTGTTTCTGCTTCTTCTCTTCTGATTTCTCACTCTATCACACTCACTGTGCTCTTTCTTCACTTGGGTATCTCTCAAAATTTTGATTTTTTGGGGTAAATTTTGATTGTTGATTTGATGTTGTTGACTGGGTCTTCTTCTCTGATTGTCTGTTTCAAGTAACATTGAGTTTTCTCAGGAAAATTAAATGGGTTTTGGTTTGGTGGGCTCTATAGGGTATTGAATTTGGGATTATTGTATTTCATCAATTTGTGAGCTTTATATACACAAAAAGTTCCTGGTTTTGAGGGTTTTGGTTATTTTTGGTTTCTTCTTCTTCTTCTTGGGATGTCTTCCAATCTGGTTTTTGCATCTTTGGTGGGGTTGAGGCTTGAAGAAAAAACTGGGTCTTGTTTGTTGATGATGAATTTGAATTGAAAGTTCAAAACTTGAACTATGTGTGCTTTGTAGCAGCAAGCTAAAGTGGAGGGTGGCTTCTCTGATGTCATTAAAGGTTTGATCCTAAATCTGATATTCCACTTTGTTTCTTCTTTTTCTTTTATGTGCTTTTAGACCAAGTATGGTTCATCTCACCAAAAAATGAATAAAAATAAAGCTCTCTTAGCATAAGAATCTTCTTCTCTGCTGATTTTGAATGTTTTAGGTGTAAAGTAAAGTTGGTTCATTATTCAGCACAGCACACAGCTGAAGGTTTGAGTTTTGAATGCTTATGCCACCAAGTATTGGTATTGCTTGTGATATATCTGAGAAACCCAGAAACAGACCCTTTTGAAACTGATTGTGCCTTTTGCATTGGTTTGGCTTAGATGAGATAAGAGTTTTGAGTTCTGGGTTGAGCCTGTATTGTTGTTTAGCTTTGTGGGTATTGCTCAGACTCAGACTATTGGTTGTGGTTAATTTGGAGCATTCATGCATCTTTCACTATGGAAGCCTATATCTCACTGTGCCTCCATGCTTTTGGAGAGGAAGAAGAAGGCCAGGAGGAGGGGTGGCTCTGCCTCGACGGAGATTGTGAAGAGGAAGCCATCGATTCTACGACAGTTGCAGGAGAACAAGCTCAGGGAGGCTCTCGAGGAGGCTTCTGAAGACGGGTCTCTCGTAAAATCCCAAGACATTGGTTCCGAGTCTCAGAACCAAGACGGGAGCTTTGGGAGGTCGAGGTCTTTGGCTAGGCTCCATACCCAGAAAGAGTTTTTGCGCGCCACTGCACTTGCTGCTGAGCGGATTTTCAGCTCTGAGGACTCTATTCCCAACCTGAATCAAGCTTTCACCAAGTTCCTGACAATGTACCCCAAGTTCCAGTCCTCGGAGATGATTGATCAGCTGAGGTCAAACGAGTATGGCCATTTGGCGGAATGGTGCGCCAGGGTGTACCTTGACTACTGTGGATTTGGGTTGTTTTCGTATATTCAGACTCAGAACTATTGGGAGTCTTCCGCGTTTACATTGTCAGAGATTACTGCGAATTTGGGCAATCACGCTCTTTACGGTTGTGCTGAGAAAGGTACCGCTGAACATGATATAAAGACTAAGATTATGGATTACTTGAACATTCCTGAAAATGAATATGGCCTTGTTTTTACTTTTAGTAGAGGGTCTGCTTTTAAATTGCTTGCTGAGTCGTACCCTTTCCAAACAAACAAGAACCTGTTGACCATGTTTGACCACGAGAGCCAGTCTGTGAACCTGATGGCTCAGAGTGCCAAGGAGAGAGGCGCAAAGGTTTGCAGCGCATGGTTCAGATGGCCGACGCTGAAGCTGTGCTCGAAAGAGCTGAGGAAGCAGATCACGAACAAGAAGAAGAGGAAGAAGGATTCTGCTTCCGGGCTGTTTGTGTTTCCCGTCCAGTCGAGGGTGACGGGGGCGAAGTATTCTTACCAATGGATGGCGCTCGCGCAGCAGAACAACTGGCACGTGTTGCTCGACGCGGGGTCATTGGGCCCCAAGGACATGGATTCACTTGGGCTGTCCCTCTTCCGGCCAGATTTCATCATCACGTCGTTTTACAAGGTGTTTGGCTCTGACCCGACTGGGTTCGGGTGCCTCCTGATCAAGAAGTCCATGATGTCTAGCCTGGAGAATCAGCGGGGGCGTACCGGTTCAGGAATGGTGAGGCTCCTTCCTGTTTATCCTCAGTACTTGAGTGATTCTGTAGACGATCTCGACGATTTGGCAGGAATTGGAGACGATGTGATTGATGGGAATCAAGAACCCGTGCCAGAAAGGAATGGCGCAAATGGCGCTTCAGCTTCACAGATTCCTGCATTTTCTGGTGCATTCACTTCCAACCAAGTGAGAGACGTGTTCGAGACAGAGATGGATCACGACAACAGCTCGGACAGGGATGGCGCGAGCGCCATATTTGAGGAAACCGAGAGCTTTTCAGTGGGAGAGGTTATGAGGAGTCCGGTTTTCAGCGAAGACGAGTCATCGGAGAGCTCATACTGGATCGATTTGGGTCAGAGCCCTTTCGGATCTGATCATTCCGATCGATTCAGCAAACAGAAAACAGGCTCTCCGCTACCATCATCGTGGTTTTCCGGGAAGAGAAACAAAAAGGGCTTCTCCCCCAAACCGTCATCAAAGATACACGACGACATCAAGAGAGTAAATGCCAGGCCACACGAAGATTCTGTTTTCTCTTTCGATGCAGCCGTTTTATCAGTGTCTCAAGACTTTGATGATTTTAAGGATATACCGGAAGAAGAAAATTTCCCCGAATCAGAACCCGCCTCACTAGGCAAAACCAGCAGGAAATTTTCCGAATGCCGACGAGTTGGCGAGATTGAAGAAGAGACAATGGCTAAAGAAGATGGATATGAATCCAAAAACCATGGCAATGGCCTTTGCCATCACGAAATTCACAAAGAAGTGAGAGACAACGCGATAAAGAAGGAGACAGAAGGCGAATTCAGGCTTCTCGGGAGGAGGGAAGGGAACAGACTCAGCGGAGGCAGGTTCTTTGGCTTGGAGGAGAGCGGCCGCGTTGTTGCTAGTTCGGGGAGGGTCTCTTTCAACATAGACCGAAACCCTAAGGAAAATCTCGGTCATCCATTGGAGCCAGGGGAATCGTCTTTAACCTCCATTGGCGACGAGGAGTCCATAAGCGGGGAAGAATATGGACACGAGCGAGAGTGGGGAAGGAGGGAGCCCGAGATACTCTGTCGCCATCTCGATCATGTCAACATGTTAGGCCTTAACAAAACAACCTTGAGGCTGCGCTACCTGATCAACTGGCTTGTTACCTCATTACTTCAACTCAGACTACCGAGCACAGGTAAAGAAGACTCGGGAGTTCCTCTTGTGCAAATATACGGCCCTAAGATCAAATATGAAAGAGGTGCAGCTGTAGCTTTCAACATCAGGGAGAACGGTCAAGAAGGGCGTCAAATCCATCCTGAAGTCGTTCAGAAGCTGGCCGAGAAGAATGGCATATCCCTCGGGGTCGGTATCCTCAGCCACGTGAGAGTGGTAGACACCCCGAAGCAGAATAATCCCAATCTTCAAGAAACCAAGCTGTGCAAGCAAATGGCTAATGCTTCTCGAGATGGCAAAAACGCGTTCTTCCGGATAGAGGTAGTTACGGCCTCCCTCAGTTTCCTAACAAACTTTGAAGACGTTTACAGGATGTGGGCTTTCGTCGCCAAGTTCCTAAACCCTTTGTTCGCTGAAGGGGACGGGTTGTCCACCGTGCCAGAGGAGGGCTCGGAAACCTAGACACGAGGCGTCTATGAATGTCTCTTTCTCCTCGATGGACCCCTCTTCAGCCTTCGGGATGCTAAGGTATGTTGTTGCGTGGTCTGTTTCCTATCGCTCTTCCCCGGGAGCTGATGGATTCGTTTATTCGTCTAGTTAAAAATCCGGTAATGTATTTTTTGGGATCATATATCACATATTGTCTTAGGAAGTGATGATGTGCTTTTCTGGTATAGAGTTTTTTGAGATGATATTGAAGCTGTTTCTGCTGTAGTTGCAGTATAGTGAATTTTCTTGGTTTCTTCTTGTTCAAATCTGCAAATTTGTTGTTACATTTATATATATATTCAGAAAATGTTCTTTTTAGTTTTGGATCATTACAATTTACATCCTTATATTTGTTTTAGTATTGTGTTTTGGTGTGTGGCTATGGAACAAGAACATTTTGTTTTCAGAGGATTGGCATGTTTTGTCATGAGGAACAGAACAGCTGATGGATTCGTTTATTGGGTTGGTGGCTTTGACTTGTTGTCTTTGTGTAGATGTTTTTTTTCTTCATGTCCATGGCCATTGATTGATCTACTAATGTTTTGACAATGGCTTTTGTCTTGATGCTGAGAATGTTCAAGGATGTAGCAGCAGTTGAAAATTGGTCGATAGCTTTTGCTTTTGTCCTGAGCAACAATTTATCTTCTCCTTAGTTAATTGAGACAATGTGGGCTCTAAGTGTAACAAAACGATTATGATGACTTAACACTTAATTATAATTGAAAAGGAAAAATTGCAAAATGTCTCTTTATAATAATTATTTTTGCATAAGCTTTTCCTTCGTTGTATTTTTGTAAAAACTCTTTCTCATTCATGTACAAATTTGTACGTCTGTGCCGACGAGGTAAACTAAGATTATGACGACGGGGAGAACTAAGAAAAAGTAAGAAATGGGGCGGGTTTGGGGGTCGTAGTAAGAATTGTGACGATGAGGTAAACTTGCAACATTGTCATCTCTACTTCAATAGTAGTTGGGGTTTAATTATTTTGTCTTGAAGACGGTGGTTTAAGTTCCGATACGTACAATATCTAAATTCAAATTACTTTTGCAAATTAATAAGGAAATAAAAATAAAATAAGAATAGAATAAAATACGATTATTAATTTGATTTGAACGATATTCAGTATTAATTATGAGTCGTGATTTGTTTTGAAGTTTAATTACAAAAATTGAGTGAAAATGTATTTGGCGCGGTAATTCAAGAAGACTCCATCTAACTAGTGGTTAGGAGTTTGAACCAATTTACTTTCACATGAGAATTGAGTCTCTCTCTATACTTGAATTATTCATCTAAAATGCTTAGACATGAGATGTGAACGAGGGACATTTGTATATTTTTTAAAACAAAATAAAAAAGTTCGTCTAAAATTTAACAATGTTAAAACAACGTGTAAAAATACAATCAAATGGGTTGAAAACAAACTTTTTATAACACGTATATTAAATTGTTAAACATGTCATAATAAATAGATTTTAAAATAATTATCTTATTGAAAATGGATGCAAATAGATAAAATAATAATAATTTGGACATGATGGCTTAAACTATAACTTATTCCAGAAATAAAAAATAGTTGTAAACCGCACAGAGCACTAAAATACAACGCAATTTCTTAGTTTGAAATTCTGCCAAGCAAAATTGTAATTATTATCATGTCCACACCGATATCAAGAAACCATCTATTCATCTTGGAAATGATTTTTTTTTTTTTTGAAAATTGCATCTTGGCAAATGATAATAATTGAAGAAATGGAATAATATTTAATAATAATAATAATATAAATAAAGAAAATTAATACAAAAGACCAATGCATGTACAGCAATTACAGTAATCAAGGCACTGTCAACACCTATGCAGTGGACAAGACTCCAAAATGGAGTAATTTGCCTTTTAATTTCTTCAGTTTTCTTATCTTATTTTCTCACACCAACCAAATTAATGGGCTCTTTTCATTGGGATTCTGATTTCTTGAGATGTAATAACAAGTAACTGCTGAGAAAGTCACATTTCTCTCTCCATTTGATGATAATAATGGCCTCTTCTTGATCTGTAAAGATTGATATGGGAGAGACATGCAGGTGCTGTGCAAAATGGGAGGAGGAGATTTACTGGAGCCACTTCCAGTCCAGCTCTTTCATTCAGTTTCTTTCTGGAGATTTCCACCACCACCTTGTGAGTTTGAATCTCCATTTGTGTCTTGGTTTCTTGAAACTTGGTTGTTCTTGATTACTTGCTTCTGTTCTTGTGAAAGAAATGGTGATTTGTATGTATTGTTCTGCTTGCATGCATGCTGATTTTGGGAATCCATGTCTATGCATGCTTGGTTCATTTTAAGGGTTTTTTAATCAGCATCTTGATAGTGTATCAAGATTTGGGCTCGACTATACACTAAGAAGAATCAAGACATCAGTATCAGACTTGTGATTTTAAAGAGTTTTTAAGATTACTGTATCAATAGTGGGCTTGACTTTGGTGTGGATCCTCTAACCAGTACTCGATAGACATGCGCCTTGATCTGCTTGAGTTTTTAGGTGGATCAGATAGTATTCGAGTAAAGAGCTTGGCCTATCCATGGCCTAAAATTATGAGGCCTTGCTTGGTTCATTTGTGTTCTCTATGTTAGAGTTTTAGATGTGAATTCGGTCACCAACTCGTAAACATGAACTTCGACCTGCTTGAGTTTTTAGGTAGATCAGATTGTTGGCGTAATTAGGGTCTACTTGGTTCATTTGTGTTGGGTATGTTAGAATTTTAGATGTGGATCCGGTCACCTGTTGATAAACACCGGGTATGTTTGGTTCTTTTGTATCGTCTATGTAGAGTTTTAAATGTGGATTGGATTGTCTCGTCATTTATAGACATGGACCTTTACTTGCTTGAGGTTTAGGTGGGTCGGATAGTACCCGAGTTGACCTATCTATGGTCTACACTCTCCCGCTTGTTTCCACGTGCAAAGTCCCATACACGGGGATCCACTTAGTACGTAAGTGTAGGGTGTTAACAGTCTCAAATCTAGAAGATGATCTACCTATCGATTTAATCTTTTAAGTGGATCGGGTTTATGGAGCCAGAGTATCAAATCTTGTTCAGTGCATTTCCGGTTAAAATGTTCCTTGCAAGTCATGTTTTGTATTTGTTATTTGGAACCTATGTCGTGCCTCGATCTTGATGATTGTATCAGTATCCTCTTCTCCGCCCCAAGTTTTCCAAAGTCCAAACAAAACATTGCATTTTTCTAATATGTATGTCAATATAATCGATTTTGACGTATGGAATTGTAGGAAATACCCAAAAAGTTTTCGAACAATCTGAGAAAGGAGCTTCCATATACAGTTGAACTGAAAGGTCCGAGTGGAGCTAAGTGGAATGTAGGACTGAAGCAAAATGACGGTAACATGTTTTTTAAACAAGGGTGGCCGGAATTTGTTAAAGATCTTTCTCTGCAGGAGAATGATATATTGGCCTTTACATACAATAGAGACTCGTGTTTCAACGTGTTGGTGTTTGACGGGCGCAACATGTGCGAGAAAGAGACTTCGTACTTCTTCAGAAAATGTGAGAACCCGGGACACGAGTGTGGATGCTCCATGAAGAGGAAAGCAAGGGATAATCCTACAGAGGTTACTCACAACTCCCCGCATCAACCCGAGGGATACACTTCATCGGAAAAGTCTGCCAATGATGATGATAGCTTCACATTGCCTGGAAGACGCCACGTCATTTATCAGTCACCAAATAAGAGATTGCAGAGGAGAACCCGTACCAACTCGGTTCAGTCCAGTCAGGGTTTGAGAAACAAAGATCCCTCTTCTTCAGCAGTGGCGGCGATGGTCAAGCCTACTACCGGTACGCCTTTCTACCATATAATCTTCATATTCATGAATTTAAATATTGGTTGTCGGCTTCATTATGCCGTAAATTTAGATTCATGTCTAGTATTAATCTCGAGATGTGGTTCCATTTCCAACACCTGCGGTTATGGCTGATAAAAATAAACGTGGCTTGATATGATGAAAATTTAGAATCATGTATAGTACCGATGTACTAAAAGTTGTGGGTGAAGTGACCGAGACCTCATCTAATGCACACAATCTCCATGTTGACAATATTGCAATAAAAATATGCCTATTTTCACAAACTACCAATGTGTATTATCGGCATTGTCCTAATGTAAATCAGATCAACTTCTAGTACCGATATACCTATGTATTATACGCTCGATCTTCAGATGTGGCTTGTCGGGTTTGTTTTGATGTAAATTTAGAACCATGCCGTCTTACAATGAACATTTTTTTTATTCATCTTCAAATGACGTAGGCTCCCGACTTTCTCCCTTGATGAACTCAAGGATGCAATACGTGTCAAACAGAAGGCCAGTGACCGAAGCCGAAAAGAGGAACGCGCTGCAGCTGGCGCAGGCTGCAGCGACGGACGAGAGCTTCATCATAGTTCTTCGACCTTCTCAAGTCTACAAAGGCTTCTACGTGGTATGTAAACACTTCATTCTCCAACTCGATTCTTTTAAAGCGGTATTCGTGTTATTTTTCTCATTCCCTCTTAATAGGCAATTCCAACGAAGTGGGTGCTTAAGCATCTGAACCCGAAGATCCAGCTGGTGACTCTACAAGTCGGGGACCGGACATGGGACGTGAAGTACTACTACAACGAGAACCATGTCATCGGGAGGCTCACGAGCGGGTGGAAGAGCTTTGCGGTGGACAACAACTTGGAGGAGTCGGATGTTTGCGTGTTCAAAGCCGGGAGCCTAGGTAACAACTCGATCACAGTCGACGCGAGCATCTTTCGAGTCGTCGAGGAGGCAGTTCCCCCAAGCCGAGTTCATCCTGGTTCGAAGCGCGGGAGAGCCCCGAAAAGGGCTAGGAAACAAGTGCAGCAGGTATTTGGAACTGATGCATGAGTAGCTCATTGCTGAAATCATCCAAGTCTTGACCATATATATGTTTGAGAGTGTTTGTGTTTTTATGAGATGGTCCTTTTTGTTGTGTGTTTCTTGTATGTTATGTTTGTGTCTATGCATTAGTTGGTTTGGAATATGGTAATTGGTGAAGATAAACTTGATGATATGTTAGACCAAGATTTTGTAAGTTTTTATGTTTGGTTTTTAATAGTTCACTTTGCCAAGTGCTCACCAATGGGGTGGTGGCGCAGTTGGCTAGCGCGTAGGTCTCATAGCATAAAGAGTGATCCTGAGGTCGAGAGTTCGAGCCTCTCTCACCCCAAATTCTTTTTTCCCTTTTGCAACTATCAATTACTAGGCCTGGGCACGGAACCGGACCGGACCCAATCAATCGGTTTTTCATTATGGAGACTCAAATCCGGACTCAATAAGTGGGTATCGGTTCGGTTCTGGGCCCGGTTCTACGGCGCGGTTCTCGGTTCTACCCAATTAGACTCAATTGAATGATTAATTGTGAAATTAATGGTCCGGTTCTCTAATATAGTTGTATAGTTTTGCTTAATTAAATTCAACTAATGTGATATTAATACATTGCTCAATTTATGGTGAAAATTATATATAATTAAAATCTTTTTAGGCTAAAACATAAAATTGTAATACAAAAAATACTAATTAAAATCCCCAAAACCGGTTTGGTTTTGAACCGGTTAATTAGCGGTTTTACACTCTTAGAACCGGAGCCGAACCGAATTGATTCTGTTTTCAATTTTCAGATCCAAATCTGATCCGATACCCACAATTCTCGGTTCTTCGGTTTGGATCCGGTTTGGATCTTGGTTCGGTTTCGGTTTTGGGTAAGAAATGCCTATCCCTATCAATTATAAGTAATTTTGATTAATTTTTATCACATGATTAATTAACTATTCACCGAGCCAGCTTGAGAATCAAATTTGAGATCACTCCTTATTAGGCAGGGAATAAGGAAGGGAGAATCTTCTAAAAACGAATCGGGAATTGAATTGCATTAAGTCGAATCAAATTCTAGTCATGTACATTAGTGATTTGAACATCTCTTTTTAATTCAATGTGTTAATTGTTGATAAAATAATAATGGTAACAAGTCTGTATAGTGTATATCAGCTATTAAACCACATGAATCAATAAGGTCAAAAGGATCAAAATTCATTAACAATGAAACTTGAAACTTCACCACAATTCTATCCAACATATTGGTATTCCCTTTCTTCATTCCAACAATTTCTAAAATCCTGTAAATAGGTTCCTAAAATATCACACCAAGTTCATAGGCTAAAATTGGATATCAGCAACTACTGTGAAAGAGATCAAACAAACTTCATCTCTGCCAGAGGATATAGTTCCGCGAAAACCCTTTGGTTGAACAGCAATCAGCAATCCGGTACAGGTTGAAGTAAGGTTTTTCTCAGGCGGAGGGTCTCTGACACGCAGCAAAGAGCTGCCAACTGATGAAAGCCATAACGAGGGAGGTGAAAAGTTCAAACCCTACCACCTTCGGAAAGTGCCAGCCCAGCCCTTTACTCAGATAGCTGCATAACTCGTAGTGAAGCAACAAAAAATAATTTAAATAGAGCATTTGGTTTCAAAATACTTGGAAAATAGAAATTCTAGCACGATGGTTTGACTACTACTTACGCAAACTTAGGTTATGTACCAAAAAATTGACTTCTAATTTTAAAGTAGAACAAAGAGGGAAAAGAAGAGTATAAGTGACTTCTATTTCTCGGATTTCATGTGTTATTACATTGTTTGAAGATGGGTATTTCCGAGGCGGACTCATTTAGATTAACTGATACTAGATTTATATTTTGCGAAAGTTATAGAGGATAAGGTTGAGAAGCAGACCTTGTGATAGATGGCATGGTTGCCACAATTCCGGCGCATGTGTATATTACAGGAATCAAAGTTTTGGGTTTGTTCTTCCGGAGCCACATCAACGAACCCAATGCAGAAAGGGATATGCACAACACCTGAACACAGAAAAAGACGCAACAAATCAATGAAGACAAAATAAATTCAAACAATATAAATTATAAAAAAAAATGTGTCACCCAAGTCCCCATGTCAAATGATAAAATCTAATTATTTCATCAGAAAGCTAACTAAATCAAATTAGTACAGGAGCTTTGGACTTTCTATCATTTTCCTTTTCTTTTGGGGAAAGGAACATTTTACTACACATAACTATGACTGTTTCACACTTGGCTACCTAAACTATTTTTTTCTCTTTTCTAGAACCCTAACTTGTATTTTTGGACATTTTAGTACACCTAACTATGCTATTTTGGGACAAGATTTAGCATCAAAATGTCCCAAAATACAAGTTAGGGTACTAAAAACAGAAATATAGTTGAGGTAGCAAATTGTGAAATAGACATAGTTAGGTGTAGTAAAATGTCATTTTCCCTTTCTTTTATCTCCTCCCTTATTTTTTAATCCAATATAGCAGCCAAACAAAAATTCACATAAACCTGAAGAAGATATATATATACCAGATTTGCATTTGTTTCAACTCCTTGGAAAATGTACTCCCAAGTAAATTCGAGTCCCCTAGCACCCACCCAAAGAGGCGCCAATCTATGAAGAACAGCATCAGCAAAAGCCCACCCTATCAATCATAAAAGAAGAGTTCATATTCTGAATTAGAAAGGTAAGCAAAGGAAGATCATTGATCTTCTAATTAGTATATAAAAAAACGGGAATTGAAGAAATAAGTTATTTTCATTGAAATGATGTTGAGGTTTTACTCACCAAGCCCAACTGCTTGGAATTTATGATTTTGAGAGATGTTCCTGTGAGTCAACTGGGTTAAGGCAAAGTAGAGCCCAGCAACATCTATGAAACCGATCAGAGCTTTCAGAAATTCCTGAAAATAATTGTGCAGCAATCTTAAGGAACCATATTCTAGGGTGTTGAAGTATAGAATATAGTAATACTGAACCTTTATTTTATTCTTACTCCTACTATGCCTAGTCTGCCTAGAAAACAATCAAATATTATATTCCATCTAACAATTAAAGAAGAAAACCTGCATAGGATTAGGAAGGTTACGAGACAAGTACCTGGTAAGGATCAAAATTCTCATTCTCGGATACATTAAGGAAAGTTGCTAGACAAACCAGCTGTCAAACAATTTGGAGAAACATTTGTTAGATGGTTATACAAATTTACCCAGAAATACACATTGCTAAATTCATAAGGAGAAAAACAGAAAGAAAAGCTAAAAAGAAAAGAATAATGAAAAAACAAGCACATTTACTAACCTTAACTAAAGCGGTTACAAGATAAACAACAGCAGATTTAACAGAGGTGCCAAGTGTATCATATTCAGATCTGCAACACATAATCTCTTTTCATCACAATGAAAAATAACAATAGCTCCACCTCCACATGAAAATACGAGCATTGCAATCAAGCGTTAGAAGTCAAAACAAGTTATCCCTAGTTAAAGCTGCCCAATAAAACCCAACTTTCCCAAGTTCTAAGATTCACATTAAGAAAGGGTAATGTGCACAAACAAGCCACAAAATATTGTTGGAATTGGCATAAATCTCATTGGCCATCAAACAACAACCCTAACACCATCTAAACATCATATATTTAACATAATGATATTTCCTATGAGGTTTTTTACTGCCACACGAAATATCAATTGTGACACCGAAGCTTAAGCCCTACATCTGAATAACAAACTTGCCATGAAGCAACACTGAGGCTTAAACCCTACATTAGCAATGCTTCTACCTAAGGGTCATTTGTGTGTCCAGACTCAGTACCAATGTCATTACAGGACTTTCCAGCATCTAAAAAATCGTTCACAGTAATCATTATTGGAGAACTGAAAGTAGTTCCTGCGTTCTGATAACTAACATGGCAACCACATTCTACGGGCTATATTGCTAAAACGATATCCAGTAAAGCACATTACCATCTACTCGATCGAAATGCAGCTACCCTTTTCTAATTATCAAGCAAACAACCAGAATCACAAAAGGGTCAATCTCAATTCAAGTTATCATCCTGATTCTTCTGTGATTCATTTTCCACTAAACAGAAATAATCTCCAACTTCAAGCTACCCATCAAGAAAACATTTTTTAAACTCATACTTAAGAACCCATATTCAAAAACTCAATATCAACACATACAGAGGTAAAATTAAATTAACACCCATAAAAATTGAAGGGGTCGAGATCCAGATTACGCAGAGACATTGCTTCTACTGTACATAAATTCGAGGTTAATAGCTTCAACAAAAACGATAATCAATTAGAAAAATGAGGGAGAGAGAGAGAGGTTACAGTGGAGTGGCGGAGTAGTAGACAGCGTGAGGTGCGAAGGTGAGGATCGCACAATTGAGGAAGTGGAACATCGTCATGTTCGAAGCGTAGCTCTTCTCTTCCAAAGCTCCTTCAGCTTTCTGGGTTCTCAGCGAGAGAGGTCGAGGAGCTCTACAAAGTGAGATCGGAGAAAGCCCTAAACTTGCTTACTGTAAATGAGTGTGGGACTGTAGAGAGGTCATCGACGAAGGATTGATCGTCAGAGAAGAAGATCCTCAGGTTTACTTGATTTGCATTTTGACCCCGGAAAGTTGTTTAATTTGATGGATGCACCCCTTTTAATTATTAGGCTTAGGGAAAATGACACTTTTGTGCATTGAATATACACTTTTGGCACTTTCATACCCTAATTTTTTTTTCATACCTTACTTTTTTTTTGGACAACTTTCTTCAGAAATTTCAAAATACTCAAATTACCTCTAAATCGAACCAAAATTAAATATGGTTTAATTCTGGTCCAATTAAAGAGTGTGAAAAGACAAAATTGTCCTCAACTATTCATCAAATTTTCAAAGGTATACCACACTTTCAACTATTTCTCTCCTCCTCTTCCACCACCCTCTCCTCACCGGCGTTTCTCCGGCATCCATCGTCGGGGTTTCTCTGGCATGTGGGGAGCACGGTGGACCGACGAGGCCTCTAGAACACCTCCGCCAAGGTGTCCGTCTCGACTCCATCGTCCTCGACCCCTCATTCTCGTCTTCTCCGGTGATTCTTTGTCGGAGTCGGCCATGGTTCTTCCTCTGCAGCCTCCACAACACAAAATGGCGAGCATTGATGAGGTGGGAAATCAGGCAACGACCAAAAGGGTAGAATGCGGTGCTCTGACGATCGTCTCCGGCACAAAATGGCTGGAAAAGAGATAGAGGGAGAGAGGAATAAGAAATGAGTTCAAGAATTCAAAATTTTCACTCGCCGGAAAGTGTGCCGGAACATATTTTCCGGCACACTTTCCGACGAGTGAAAATTTTGGCACAACTTCGGTCACCTCCCCCAACTCCGGTCACTAGGTACGAAGCCTAGCAGGTAAGCTCCGACGATCGCCGCCATCGTCTCCCGCCATCGCCTCCGCAGGAGGCTCTGTTTTGATGAAGTAGGAGGGTCCAATGACATTCACTTGAAAATTTGATGAATTCGTCTTTTCATACTCTTTAAAAAGTTGGGCCGGTTCTCTTCATTAGACCGGAGTAATTTCGGTATTTTGAGAATTTTAGGGGTAAGTTGTCCAAAATGAAAGTAAGGTATGAAAAAAAGAAAAAAAAAAGGTATTAAAGGGTCAAAAGTGTACATTCAGGTGCACAAAAATGTTATTTTCCCTTAGGTTTATTATTAGGTGAACATTTTATACTGGAACTGGGGCAAACATATTATTAGGTTTATTATTAGGTGAACTTTCAAAAGATATTTTATTTTAATTTTTGAATTTTTTTAATATAAGGATATTATGAATTTTTTATATTAAACTTAACTCTGTGATGGACTGTGCAACTAAACGAAACCTTATCGTGGTGACATGCAACTAAAAAAAAGTAGAGGTGGTGACATGCAAAAGTTGCATATTACACGATAGTGACCTGTAATTTTTCCTAAATATTTGTTATACTTCAAAAAATTTGAGATCACTTTTTTTTTGAAAGCTAGATCACTTACTTATATTGTATATAATGAAAAAGTCAGAAAGATCACTTACTCAAATGCTGTGTTTTGATTCCATTTATATGTATATAATATCACACACTTGTTATAGAGATGACCATCTTCTCTTGCAAATTATAAGCTCATGATGTTCTCTCCAACAGTTATGTGTTGTCCATAGAATAAAAACTGGCCATCTTCTCTTGCACACAGCCATGTTTATGTTGTTGCATTTGTTGTTGATATTGGTTTCTCATAGCCATGCCTTGTGCAGCCAAATGGATCATGATTCTCTGCTATCCTTCTCGCTCGAGGTATCGTCGTCGCCTCCTCTTAACTGGGTTTCTTCCCTTGATTGCTGTATGTGGGAAGGGATCGGCTGCGATACCAACGGGCGAGTCACTCGTTTATCGTTGCCTCGCAGAGGCCTCGAGGGTACCAACATCTCCCCTTCCATTGGAAACATCTCGAGTCTCTTGCACCTCGACCTCTCCCATAATCGCCTCTCGGGTTCTCTCCCTTACTCACTCTTTGCATCCCTCTACCGCCTGGTGACCGTTGATTTATGCTATAACAGATTCTCCGGTCTCTTGCCATCGCCTTTCGAGTCTAGTGATGTTCAGTATGTCGATTTATCTAGCAACTGGTTCGAGGGAGCTGTATCGTCTTCATTTCTAGGCACGGCCTTGAACTTGGCAGCTTTCAATGTGAGTAACAATTCCTTCTCGGGAACTATCCCTTCTGTCTGTTGTAATTCGCTCGATTTCTCTGGCAATGATTTTAGCGGCCAGATTCCTAGTGATGTAGGAAAATGTTCCCAACTCGAGGTTTTCAGGGCGGGTTTTAACAGTCTCTTTGGACCTCTTCCTGATGACATCTTTAGAGGTGTCGCCGCACTTCGAGTATTCTCCTTGCCTGCTAATTCTTTATCCGGAGCCATTAGTGATCAAATCGGTCTCCTCACCAACCTCTCCCGCCTCGAGCTCTATGATAACATTTTAACCGGCTCGATCCCTAGGGGTATTGGGAAGCTCTCGAAATTGGAACATCTAGACCTTCACATGAACAATTTGTCAGGTGCACTCCCCCCATCCCTCTCAAACTGTACTGGTCTCAAAACGTTGAATCTAAGGTTCAACGCTCTCGCGGGCGATCTCTCCGCCCTCAGTTTCGGGGATCTCCTCCATCTCAGCATCGTTGACCTCAGTAACAATGGGTTTTCAGGGAACTTGCCGACAAGTCTCTACTCCTGCAAGTCCTTAACAGCTCTAAGGCTAGGAGCCAACAGGCTAGAAGGAGAGATCTCCCCCGACGTGCTCGGACTAGAACTTCTGTCCTACCTCTCGCTGAGCAATAACAAGCTAACCAACATTGAGAGTGCACTCAAAATATTGGCAAACTCCAAGTCACTCACCGCCCTCGTCGTCAGCGTAAACTTTTTCGGAGAGAAGTTGCCTGATGAGGAAATCTTTGGAGATGGATTTGGGAAGATACAAGCACTGGGGCTAGGCGGTTGTCGATTAACCGGAAACCTCCCTGCCTGGCTCCTCAAGCTGCAGACCCTCCAAGTTCTTGACCTGTCTCAGAATCGCCTAACCGGTCCTCTTCCAGGTTCGTTGGGGGAGTTGCCGAAACTCTTCTACCTAGACTTGTCTGATAATCTAATTTCCGAGATCTTTCCCAAGGAGCTGTGCGGGTTAAAAGCGTTGGGACATCGAGAGGGCAATGACACGGCGGAATGGAGTTACTTAGAGCTGCCTGTGTTCGTTATGGCCGATAATGTTACTAATCTGCAGTACAATAAGCTGATGTCCCTGCCACCCTCCATATACTTGAGCAACAACAATCTCCGCGGGGGCATACCCGCGGAGATTGGTCAGTTGGAGTCCCTTCACGTGCTGGCGTTGAACGGGAACAACTTCTCTGGAGCCATTCCTGATCAGTTGTCGGGTCTCACCAACTTGGAGGAGTTGGATCTCTCCTCGAACAGCCTGACGGGTCGAATCCCGGGAGGTCTGAATGGTCTACACTTCATGTCTTGGTTCAGCGTGGCATATAATGATCTTGAAGGGCCTGTGCCTGTTGGGGGTCAGTTTGACACTTTTGCTTTGAGCAGTTTCGATGGGAACCCATTGTTGTGCGGTTCGGTTCTGGGGAGAGCTTGTGAAAGTCAACATTATGATGATGATGATGAACAATCTGGTGGAAACATTTCGACCTATATTGTTCAAGGGGTCGTTGTGGGAGCTTGTTTCGGGGTGGTGAATGGGTTCGTGACTGGTTTGTTGGCCTGGCCTTGGATCAAGTTCAAATATGGACTGGTTCTTCGCTTGGGGGAATCAAAATAGGATACTTAATTAATCGCATGATGAGGTTATGAACAAGTGTACATTGTTTATGTTTGGTTTCTGGTTTGACTTTAATTGATAGCTCTGTATAGTTTATATATATGTATTGGGTTATGGTTTTTACATTTTTTAGATATAACCGGCCGAGGAGATGAAGCTGCCATGTGATTTGAAAAATTATGACAGAAAAGACTAAAGACGAGAGACTACTTCGCCTCGATTTAAAATTTCGTATGTGACTTTTTGATTGATTGATTTTTTTTCTTTATAAGTTTTTTTTTTGGGTATTGGGCTTGAACCTAATGAAACTTGACTGAATGGGGCTTGCATTGGACTTTCTAAATTTGACAACTTGAGAGTAGAGATGGTATTGGGCCGGTTTGGGGCGGGTCTAGTAATCCAAGACCCAACCCAAAAATTAGGTCCATGTCCCAAACCCGTCCCATTCCCCAATATTTTTCTTTCAAACCTGTCCCGAAACCCGCCCCAACGGGTACGAGTAATTTGCAAGTCCCGAACCCATTCCAAAATCAGACTTAAATCCAATTTTCTCTTACAATTCGTTCTGCATTATACGATCATCTTTCAATTATTCTACGTACAAATAGCAAAATTTATACGTAAAACATGATGTAGTAAAACATATTTTTGTTAGAAAATAAGTAGGTGGTTTCTCATGATATTAATGTGTGGAATATAAAGAAAACACTAAATCAATTCAAGACACGTTCTCTAATTTTTTAAAAATAACCATTGCAATATCACAAATTAATTCAGGGTTCATTCTAAATTTAAAGAAAATTTTTACTGTAACATCGTGTTTGAAGTCTTCAAATCATAGTGTATGATGTTTTCTCACTGTGCAACCAAAATCAATTATGAGAGCTCAGTAGACCATGTTTGCATGAAATATCAAAATTAATAGAAAAGTATATTTAGAGAAACAAATGAATAAAATTCGTAACTTGCGTATAATTTGTTTTTGAGAAACCTAATTAGGATTAATTAGTTGGTAATGTTTTCTTTTAAATATAAATATAATATCATTATTTTCTTAACACATAACGAGGCGGGTAGTGGTAACCCTGATCCCGATCTTGACCCGACTATATACCCGTTTGTTTGCCCCATTACCCGTCCCGTTATTTAAAATTACTGACTCGCCCGCTTCTAATTAAATTGGATCTATGAATTATATGTCGGGTTTAAGTATTTTTGCCATCCCAATTTGAGAGACAAAATTCGAAAACTGTATCTTTGTAATCTGAATGGGAGGGGCCAAATAGTGGCCTTTTTTTTATTATCTACATCTTCAAGATTAGTAGGTTAAAATTACTATGGTTAATTGAATATGAATAACAATTATCCTAATCCCAATGTATAAGCCCACAGAGTGGTCCAATCGGTGATTAATTAATACGCCGCCAGTGGCATGATTTGTGCAACTTCGAGGTCTCAAATTCCATGTAGCTATATTGGGTATTTAAAACCTATAAATAATGCATGCCAACTCTATACTGCATTTTTATACATGTTCTTGCTATTTTGGTTGGCATTGAGTAAGGTACTCATCACTCTGTTTAGATCAAGAAAAGTTATGTTTAGGCACAAAATCTTGACATAGCTTCCCAGCGCATGAATTTCAGTCATTATTAGAATTCGGTTTATAAAATCGGAACAGATAGAAGACGAGCCAAGTCAAAACCGATCGATCTGAACACGTGGCTTATTTGAAGTCATCGATTTTTATTAATGGAGCTTCAAAATATAGGCCCGACAAAAAATAAGTCTGGATCAGTCTGAAATGTAAGAATTTCATGAAGATCGGTTCAAAGAAACTTTAACTGATAATGGATACACCAAATAATAAGTTAAAACAGTCTAACGTGTGAAATTTTTAAAAAGTGTTACGTCTATTCAGCGATTTATGACTATTAACCAAATACACATATGTACATCAATGGAAACAATCTAGACACCCTCCAATGATCACAACTATTGATGATATTGGAAGAGTGTTGCATCCATTCACTAATACACGACTATTAACTAAACTATAAATTAATGTGATTGAGACTGGAGAATTTTATTAATTTAGAGAATTATTAATTAATCGATAAATTAATAAGCTAATAATGATTAATTTATAGGGATTTCGAAACTCATTAAACACTATCGTAAAAATAAAAATAATAAGATTGTTTTACTAAAAGTGAAAAAGGGACATTTAAGTAGGGTTGCTGATATGAAGTAGAGTGTCCGGATCAACCCGGCCTAATGAACTTAACTAACTAACTAAACACACACAACCACACTAATTTTGAAAGGGACATTTTAAGTTTTTTTTTAGCAAACAAGTTTGAAAAACACAATATTCATATAAACTACTCTAAATGATATTAACAATATGTTTTTGTGATATTGAAATATTAATTTTGAAATATAATTTTGTGTACATAATTTATTTTTGCAATCAATTTTTGTGTATAATATATTATTTTTCAATGTTATCGACGAGTTGTACTAACTCGGAACCCGTCCGGGCTCAACCCACCGATTTGTCCAGCGGACAACACTCTCCATGGGCCGAGAATGGACATAAAAATGGTCAACCCGCTGAGTCCGGGTTGGGCCCAAAAATAAGTCATGAACTATCCAACCCGGCCATGCTCACCCCAAAGAGTAACAACTATTCCCTATTACATGACTATTAACTACCCTATATAAATAGGAAAACAAACTATTCTCTAATTAATAGAGTTGTCCTACAAGTATAAAATTCCTAAAATCAGCAAGAAATCGTATCTGATTTGGTTATCTTAATAGTGTAGAAAGGATAAGGCTAATGAGTGATGTGAGGTTGGGGTCATCTCTTGACTTCACAGTTCACACCCTTTAAATTCTCTCCCTAATATTATAATTTATAGCAGAACATATGAACTGAACAAATCTTTGCCAGGGGAGGTTTTAAGTTAATGTCACCATGCCTCATGCCTACTTTCTTGAAATTGTTGTTGGGTTAGGCTTATAAATTTGCTTGTCCTTTTGCATCTTTCTGCACTCACCTCCTCATTGAGCTATGGATCCTCTTTCACTAACACTCACAGTCGTGATCGTGATCGTTTCTTTAATCTTGATCTCCCATGCACTTCTTGGATCAAGAAACAGAGCCGGAGATGGAAAAAGCAGAGAAGCTCCTGAACCGGCGGGTTCTTGGCCAATCGTAGGCCACCTCCACTTACTGGGCGGCGGCGACAGGCTCCTGTACCGAACGCTCGGCGCGCTGGCCGACGAGTACGGCCCTGCGTTCAATATGAGGCTGGGGAGCCGCCGCGCCTTTGTGGTGAGCAGCTGGGAAGTAGCGAAGGAGTGCTTCACCGTCAACGACAAGGCGCTCGCCTCCCGCCCGACGACTGTCGCCGCCAAGCACATGGGATACAACTACGCGGTCTTCGGGTTCGCCCCCTACAGCCCGTTCTGGCGCGAGATGCGCAAGATCGCCACGCTCGAGCTCCTCTCCAACCGGCGCCTCGAGATGCTCAAGCACGTGAGGCTGTCCGAGATCGACATTGGAATAAGAGATCTTTACCGATCCTGGGTCAAAGGATCAGAGACTGCAGAGAGTGAAGTGACAGAGACCTCATGTAATAATAAGCGTCAGGTCCATCAGGTTGCTGCTGAGCTGAAAGGGTGGCTCGAGGACATGACGCTGAACGTGGTGGTGAGGATGGTGGCCGGGAAGAGGTACTTTGGGGCCTCGGCGGGGAGTGACGACGGGGAGGCGACGCGGTGCAAGAAGGCGATCAACCAGTTCTTTCACCTTATTGGCATTTTCGTTGCTTCCGACGCGATTCCGGCTTTGAGGTGGTTTGATTTGGAGGGGCATGAGAAGTCGATGAAGAGGACGGCGAGGGATTTGGATGGGATACTTGAAGGCTGGCTCGACGAGCATCGCCAGAAGAGGGTTTCGGGCAGGGCGAAGGTCGAGGGAGAGCAGGACTTCATTGATGTTATGTTGTCTCTTCAGGAGGAAGGGAGGCTCTCAAATTTTCAGCATGATTCAGAAACTAGCATCAAGTCCACTTGCCTGGTATGTTTATGATGTTTAAAAGTTTGGTCTATTTTATGTAATTGAAGTGCATGTATTATTACTTAGGCCATTGAAGATCCCCTATCAAAACCTAGTTAAGTTGGGGTAATGTTGTAAAAATCTCTAACTTGACTTCTTTTAGGTTTTAGAAGGCTCTCTTCGCCGGAGTAGTGTCTAGATTTTTTGCAACATTGGGTTGGGGTGACAATCCCGCCCCACCCGTTGTCAGAGTTTGGCTCGCAAATCTATCGAGGCTTAAAATGTTAAGCTCGAAATTTGGCTTGTTTATTAAACAAACTCAACTTTGAACTTGAACTTGAACTCAACTCGAGTTTGATTTTAACAAACTTGAACAGAAGATTTAATGAATCGAGCCCGAGTGCCTCGTTAAAATCTGAACTCGTTTGTAGCCTTAGGCATCAAGATGGGGATAGAGTTAAGATTCTTGGTAAAGATAATGTCGGGTTAGGGCGACCATACCCTACCCTACTTTTACTCGATTGAGGACTACGTATTTTGATTTTGATAACGTTTAATTTTGAAAGATATGAATCTCGTCATCAATGGTAAGTAAGTATCTTGAGGTCTCTGCCTATTAACTTAAGGTTCTTGATCTGATCGAGTTTTAACATGATATAAGAATACTTTAGATATGCGCTTGCGTGTAGATGTCCTGCCATACATTCTAGCTTCTTTGAAACTATTTGCTTTTAGCTTACTTCATTATAGTACAGTTGAACTCAAATCTTGATATACATAATTTTCTTGAAACTCAATGCAGGCGATAATCCTCGGCGGAAGCGACACCACAGCGGGGACACTAACATGGGCCATTTCTCTCCTCCTCAATAACCCTCAAGCAATGAAGAAGGCGCAAGAAGAACTCGACCTCCACATCGGCAAGAACCGTCAAGTTGACGAATCCGACATCAAGAACCTCCCCTACCTCCAAGCCATCATCAAAGAGACCCTCCGCATGTACCCCGCCGGCCCCCTCCTCGGCCCGAGAGAGGCCCTCGAAGATTGCACGGTCGCTGGCTACAACGTCCGGGCCGGTACACGGCTAGTAGTGAACGTATGGAAGATCCAGCGAGACCCTCGGGCCTGGCCCGACCCGACAGCCTTCAATCCAGAGAGGTTCTTAACGAGCCACGAGAGCGTCGATGTTCGGGGCCAAAGCTTCGAGCTCATTCCCTTTGGCTCGGGGAGGAGGTCGTGCCCCGGGGTGTCGTTTGCCCTGCAGGTACTTCACATCACTCTGGCTCGCCTTCTCCAGTCGTTCGAGTTTGGGACTCTGAGGGATGAGCCTGTTGACATGACCGAGAGCCCGGGGCTGACTATCCCCAAGGCTACCCCGTTGGAGGTTCTTCTCGCCCCTCGCCTCCCGGCGAGCCTTTATTGATGTTAGAATGTGTAATGACGAGAATCGAATAATAAAGGACGACCTTAGGGTTAGTTTTTGTATTTGTGTGGAAGCTTGTGAGCTGAATGATGAATGAATATCAATGTGTAATTTCCCTTGGGTTGTCTTTAACTAGAGAGCCCACAAGTTTTGACAATGCTTCATCCATTGAATCGGATTTAGGGACGGTAACAGGGCGAATTCATGATGAGTTTAGCGATCTCTGCTTTCTATCCCGTCAATATGAAGATACTGGATCCTCGAGGAATTTGAGGATTTTTGTCTCTCTATAAGATGAAAACTGAAGGGCGGTTCTGGTCCATGTATCCTACCCTTTGGACCGGGGACACCGATGTTGAGGGGTCGATCGACCTCATTTTGACCTCGGTTAACTCCCCATTTAGATACTTATTTGCCTCTTAGTGGCTGTTGTGGGGTCAAAAGGTCTCGTTTCGAGACCGTTTAACCTCACAATTCGGTGCATTTGTGTCCGATAGTGGCCAAGTCAGGCCCGGGAGTACTTGTTTTATGCTTTTTGGTGTTTTGAGGTGCATACGCAAGAATTGGAGGAAAATGGGTCAAAAACGAGGCACCGAGCAAAAAGTCAAAGGGAGTTGACCAAAGGGCCGGGCAGAGGCCTTTAGCCATGATCGTGCCTCCATTGGTCACGATCGTGGCTCATTAGGCACGATCGCCCCTGTGCCAGCCACGATCGTGCCTCCCCTTTGAGATTAAATGCTGATTTTATTCAAACTTACAGTGGGCTCCCGCGATCTCAGTCACGACGGAGCCACGATCGTGACCCAAGGTGGCACGATCGCCCCTTCGAGAGCCACGATCGTGGCTTTAAGAGGAAAAGGATCGAGGCGATTCGAAAATATCTTACCTGCCACGAGTCACGATCGTGCCCTCCGAAGCCACGATCGCCCCCATGACCAAGTTACGATCGTGCCATATCCAGCACACGATCGTGGCCCAGACTGAGGCACGATCGTGCCTTGCTAGTCACGATCGTGACTGCCCACAGATTCAGAAAAGTATAAAAGGGTTGCAGCCACATTTTTGTAAGGAGGAAGAAAAGTAGAGAGAGAAACGAGACCAAGGAGCTTTTCAGCATTTCTTCAAGCGTTCTTCGTGGTTTCTCAAGCGTTCTTCATCTTCCTTGACACCAACGACATCGCGAGTTCTACCGTTCTTCATCACACATCGAAGAAGCACCTTGCTCGGGAATCCAAGAGCATTTTCTATCCATTTACTTTATGTTCTTCATGTTCTTTTTGTGTACTTGTGTTTCTACCATGCTGTTGCTAAGCTTGAGCACCATGGTTGAGGGCTAAATCCCTTAGCCATGAGTGCTAGACAATATGAAATGTGAATACGAAGTTTATGAGATTCGATTTATTGAATGATGAATATATTGTGTGGATTGTTGTTTAAATGCATGTGTTGTTTAAGTGACGTTTTGCAATGTGTGTTTGAGGTGTTCTATCCGATACCGAAAGGGAAGGAATAGAACTCGGACCTAGCAACCACCGAGGGTTGTAGGCTCAAGACCGTGTCTTTGCACCTTCTCGTAACCCTTAGCCTTCTATTGTCGATTGTATGCGATATCGAGTTTTCTCAATACCGAAAGGGCACGGGAAAACTCGAGATTAGGCTAACCTCATTACCGAAAGGCGAGGTCGGCACTTAAGACATAGGCTCAATAGACCTTTCATTCAATAGATTGTGTGTTTCTCGAACTTGTTCACTTGATGATTGTCTAGCACCCTAGGCGTTTTAATCCATTCGTTATCACTATCACACTTTGTTATCTGTGTCATAATTGCTACACGTTTATTAACTAATCGTAAACCCCATATTAATCCCTGTGGACCGACTCGGTATCTTACCGGATCATATAAATATTATTACTTGCGACCCGTGTGCACTTGCACGTGGAAACCATTGTGCGACGTTATCACGTCACATTTTGGCCCAACAAGTTTTTGGCGCCGTTGCCGGGGATTAATCGGTCTACGATTTGTAAATGCTTGTGTATGTTTTGTTGTGATATTGATATTGTTCAATGTATTTGAAGGTACTTATTTGGTACATGACCCGAAGCTCGGAAGTGCCAGAGTTTAATTTCAACCCAGAAATCGAAGCTTTGTGTTAGAGAAACAATGCTTTGAAGAAGCGTGTTAGTGAAAGTCTAGTACAACAAAGAAGTATGGACGCCACTCATGCTAGAGTGGAGCAACGACTCCCCATTTTGGGGAGGGATCGAGAAGAAGTTTCCGCGGAGGGAAACAACAATGAAAGGTCGCAATTTGGGTCCGATGATCACGAAGACTACTATGCCGAGGATGACGACATGCCTCCTATATCTCCGCTTCCTCCTAGAGGACCGCGAGGGAGGCGGGGTAGAGGAATTCAACGAACTCGCCAACCAAGACATAGAAGAAGGACATATCACAATTACCAAGCTCCGGATTTCGAGCTTACATCAGTGATGCTGAGTCTGTTAAGGACTAACCCGCAGTTCATGGGCAACAATACTGATGCCCACAATCATCTAAAGCTTCTTGAGGACGTCGTGGAGACTACGGCCAGTGGTTATCCGGAGGATCTAGTCAAGACCAAGCTACTTCCCATCTCTTTGGGAGGAGTGGCAAAGGCATGATATATGACGCTACCTCTTCTTGAGAAGCGAGATTGGGCAAGCCTAGTGTTGTGGGGTCAAAAGGTCTCGTTTCGAGACCGTTTAACCTCACAATTCGGTGCATTTGTGTCCGATAGTGGCCGAGTCAGGCCCGGGAGTACATATTTTATGCTTTTTGGTGTTTTGAGGTGCGTACGCAGGAACGGGAGGAAAAAGGGCCAAAAACGAGGCACCGAGCAAAAAGTCAAAGGGCGTTGACCAAACAGCCGGGCAGAGGCCATTGGTCACGATCGTGGCTAATGGAGTCACGATCGTGGCTCATTAGGCACGATCGTCCCTCAGCAGCCCACAATCGTGCCTCCCCTTTAAAATAAATGGCCAATTATATTCAAACTTCCAGTGGGCTCCCGCGATCTCAAACACGACGGAGGCACGATTGTGACCCAAGGAGGCACGATCGCCCCTTGAAGACCCACGATCGTGGCTTTACGGGGTAAAGGATCGAGGCGATTCAAAAATATCTTACCTGCCCCGAGCCACGATCGTGCCCGACGAAGCCACGATCGCCCCCATGACTAAGTCACGATCGTGCCCATCCAAGCCACGATCGTGACCCAGACAGAGGCACGATCGTTACCCAGACAGAGGCACGATCGTGCCTTGCTAGCCACGATCATGACCACCCTCAGAATCAGAAAACTATAAAAGGGGTTTAGTCACTTTCTGAAGAGGAGGAAGAAACATAGAGAGAGAAAACGAGTCAAGGAGATTTTCAGCCATTTCTCAAGTGTTCTTGAGCGTTCTTCGTGGTTTCTCAAGCGTTCTTCATCTTCCTTGACACCAAAGGCACCGCTAGTTCCACCGTTCTCCATCACACATCGAAGACACACCTTGCTCGGGATTCCAAGAGCACTTTCTATCCATTTACTTTATTGTTCTTCGTGTTCTTCATGTCTATGTGTATTGCTACCATGTTATTGCTTAGCTTGAGCACCATGGTTATGGGCTAAACCCTTTAGCCATGGGTGCTAGACAATATAGAATGTGAATGTGGAGTTTAATGAGATTAGTGATTTATTGAAGAACAAATGTGTTGTGTGGATTGTTGTTTGAATGCATGTGTTGTTTAAGTGACGTTTTACAATATATGTTTGAGGTGTTCTATCCGATACCGAAAGGGAAGGATTAGAACCCGGACTTAGCATCCACCGAGGGTTGTAGGCTCAAGACCGTGTCTTGGCACCTTTTAGTAACCCTTAGCCTTTTATTGTCGTTTGTATGCGATCTCGAGTTTACTCAATACCGAAAGGGCACGGGAACACTCGAGATTAGGCCAACCTCCTTACCGAAAGGCGAGGTCGGCATTTAAGACATAGGCTCGACCAACCGTTTAATCAATAGATTGCTTATTTCTCGAACTTGTACACTTGATGATTGTCTAGCACCCTAGGCGTTTTAATCCATACGTTATCATTATCGCGCTTTGTTATCGTTGTCATAATTGCAAACACGTTTATTAACTAATCGTAAACCCCATATTAATCCCTGTGGACTGACTCGGTATCTTACCGGATCATATAAATATTATTACTTGCGACCCGTGTGCACTTGCACGTGGAAACCATTGTGCGACGTTATCACGTCACATTTTGGCCCAACAAGTTTTTGGCGCCGTTGCCGGGGATTAATCGGTCTACGATTGGTAAATGCTTGTGTATGTGTTGTTGTGATATTGATATTGTTTAGTGTATTTGAAGGTACTTATTTGGTACATGACCCGAAGCTCGGGAGTGCCAGCCAGAGTTTAATTTCAATCCAGAGATCGAAGCTTTGTGTCGAAGGAACAATGCTTTGAAGAAGCGTGTCAGCGGAAATCAGGCACAACAAAGAAGTATGGACGACACTCCCGCTAGAGTGGAACAAAGACCTCCCATTTTGGGACGGGATCGGGAAGAAGTTCCCGCTGAGGTAAACAATAATGAAAGGTCGTACTTTGGATCCGAGGATCACGAAGACTACTATGCCAAGGATGACGACATGCCTCTGTTGTCTCCGCTTCCCCCTAGAGGACCACGAGGGAGGAGGGGAAGAGGAACGCTACGACCTCGTCAACCTAGACATAGAAGAAGGGTAGACCAATACCACCAAGCTCCGGACTTCGAGCTCACATCAGTAATGCTGAGTCTATTGAGGACAAACCCGCAGTTTATGGGCAACAATACCGATGCCCACAATCATCTCAAGCTTCTAGAAGATGTCGCCGGCACGAAGAGGAGAAGAGCAAGAAACACTTAAAAGTCTCTCAGACAAGATGAACCGGCTATTAAACATGGCACAAGAAGACCAAGGAAGGAATTTTCGGCCTTAAGCGGGGGTGAATCGCATGGATTATAACAATAACAACAACAACAACCACAACAACAAGGGTAACTTTGGGGGATATGGAAGTGCACGGGGATATCAAGATCGACCGGTGCAAAGTCATCCCCAAGGGTACGGGAGTAACTACAAGCCAAGACCACAGGCTAATGCAAGTAGTTATGGCAAGGTTTATCCGGATCGTCCCCAAGGTGGCAACAATGGCCAAAACAACCGTCCGTCAAGCTATGATAAAGGTCAACATTCGAATTCTAAGAGCGATGAATCGCTAAGAGACGTTCTTGAGGCTTTCATCAAAAGCCAAACAGCAGTAACAGACGAGCTAAGGAGAAATCAGAGGAACAACGACGCTCGATGGGAGCAAAACAGTGCGCCGAGACAAATGGGAACTCTTCCTTCAAACACCGAGGTGCCGAAAAATCATGGCAAAGAACATGTCAAAGCAATCACTTTGAGAAGCGGAAGCACGTTACCAGGGCCATCGATCCCGGTGGATTATGAACCGGAAGTGGAAGAAGCCGTTGTTGAGGATTTGGGGTTTGAGGATGAAGATCTTGGAAATGAGGAGGGAGAGCAAGACGCTCCTCAAGAAAGGTAAGACGAATCCCAAGAGGGACCCCAAGTTGAGGTCTCTCGAGCCAAACCTCATACTCCCGTTCTTAGGCCCCCGTTCCCTCAACGGGTGAAAAGAAAAGCTAAGTGCAACGACGTTCAATTCGCCCGATGCCTTGATGTGCTTAGGCAAGTCTCCATCAACATCCCTCTTATCGAGGCATTGGATGAAATGCCTAAATATCACAAGTTTTTCAAGGAGATTCTCTCTAACCGTCAGCGTTTGCAAGAGTGCTCCAAGATTGCATTGAATGAGGAGTGTAGCGCATTGGTGTTAAACAAGTTGCCTCCAAAAGAGAAAGACCCGGGAAGTTTTACAGTTCCAGTCGGGATAGGAAGAGCAAAGGAAATGATGTCCTTATGCGATCTAGGCGCCGGTATTAATCTTATGCCGCTTTCTGTCTTCAAATCACTTCAAATTGGCCACATGAAGAAAACGTCGGTCTATTTGCACTTGGCTAACCGACAAGTGGTATACCCCGAGGGGGTAGTTGAAGATGTGCTAGTGCACATTGGGAAATTCATCTTGCCGGCCGACTTCATTATTCTTGACTTCCCGGTTGATCATGCGGTTCCGCTAATCCTAGGGCGACCTTTTCTCACGACCGCCGACACGGTAATCCGTGTTAAGCAAGGCGTATTGGAAATGACGGTGGGAGGAGAAACTATTATCTTCGATATTCTGAGAGGGCTTAAAGCACCCGATATGGATTATTCAGAAATAGCGGCCATCTCCGTGATTGATCAAGAGGTACAACACGTTCTACCTTCAATTTGTTTAAGTACTAATGATTTTTCTAGTGCTTTCTTTGAACAATTAGAGCGTGAAGAAGAAGAGGAAAGGGATGAGCAAAGGGAATTATGTGCACTTGGGTTTGTTGAAAGACGAGAAGGGTATAGGGGCTCTGAGCCATTGTTCACGGGAGATAGAGTTGTTCCCCACACCAAGCCATCGCTTGAGGAAGCTCCGAGGCTTGAACTGAAAGTGCTTCCCGAGCACTTGAAGTATGAATATTTGGGACCAGACTCGACGCTTCCAGTTGTTATTTCTTCTGCTTTATGCCCAGATCAGGAAACGAGGTTGATGAGTTTGTTGCACAAACACAAGGGTGCATTAGGATGGACTATTGCCGACATCAAGGGAATAGATCCAGATTTTTGCACGCACAAAATTATTCTGGAGCAGGAGTGCAGAGGGTCAGTTGAGCATCAAAGGCGGCTAAATCCGGCCATGAAGGAGGTGGTGAAAAAGGAGATCTTGAAATGGTTAGACGCCGGGGTGATATATCCCATTCCAGATAGCAAGTGGGTTAGCCCGGTTCAATGTGTTCCGAAGAAGGGAGGCTTAACGGTAGTCGCAAATGCGAACAATGAATTGATTCCTCAACGCACCGTGACCGGGTGGCGTATTTGCATGGACTACCGAAAGTTGAACAAAGCAACAAGGAAGGATCATTTCCCGCTACCTTTCATCGATCAAATGTTGGTTCGGTTGGCTGGGAATGAGTTCTATTGTTTCTTAGATGGCTACAGTGGTTATAATCAAATCCACATAGCCGTAGAAGATCAGGAGAAGACAACCTTCACTTGCCCCTACGGAACTTTTGCCTTCCGACGAATGCCTTTTGGGTTTTGCAATGCCCCGGCAACCTTCCAAAGGTGTATGATGGCCATCTTCTCTGATATGGCCGAGAATTATGTAGAGGTTTTCATGGATGACTTCTCACTGTTCGGAAGGTCATTTGATGAATGTCTGGAGCATCTGGGGAATGTGTTGAAAAGATGCGAGGAGACTAACCTGGTGCTTAACTGGGAGAAATGCCACTTCATGGTGCGGGAAGGAATTGTTCTAGGCCACAAGATCTCAAAAGAAGGCATTGAGGTGGATCGGGCCAAGGTTAGTGTCATTGAGACTCTTCCCTATCCGTCTTCTGTGAGATTGGTGAGAAGCTTTCTTGGCCATGCGGGATTTTACAGACGCTTCATCCAAGACTTCTCAAAAGTGGCCAAGCCATTATGCAAATTGCTCGAGAAGGAGATAAAATTTGAGTTCACAAGGGAGTGCAAGGTTGCTTTCGACGAGTTGAGAGCAAGATTGGTAAAGGTTCCAATAGTAGCGGCTCCGGATTGGGATTGACCATTCGAGATCATGTGTGATGCGAGCGATTACGCTTTGGGAGCAGTATTAGGCCAGAAACATGATAAGATCTTCCGCGTCATAGCCTATGCAAGCCGAACGCTGAACGATGCTCAAGAAAACTACACAGTCACTGAGAAGGAGTTCTTGGCAGTGGTATTTGCTTTTGAGAAGTTTCGGCAATACGTGATCGGGTCGAAAACCATAGTGCACATGGATCATGCGGCCTTGAAATATTTGCTAACCAAGAAGGAGGCTAAAGCTTGGTTGATTCGATGGGTGCTATTGTTGCAAGAATTCGAGCTCGAGATAATGGATCGGAAGGGAATCAAGAATCAAGTGGACGATCACTTATCTCGAGTGAAAAATGGCGAGAAGGAATGCGAGGAGGAAATCAAAGACGTATTTCCCGACGAGCATGTTTTGGCGATAGAGAGCGCATCACCGTGGTATGCCGATATCGCAAACTATGTTTCATGTGGGATCGTGCCTTTGGGGATTACTTCTCAACAAAAGAAGAGGTTCCTTCACTCTTGCAACAAGTACTATTGGGACGAGCCTTATCTCTTCAAGCAAGGAAACGACCAAATCTTCCGCCGATGTGTAGCGGAGAGCGAAATTCCGGGAATTTTGGAGGCATGTCATAATTCCCCATATGGAGGTCACTTCGCGGGTGATAGGACCGCTAGATAGGTGTTGCAATCGGGCTTCTATTGGCCAACCCTCTTCAAGGACTGTCACGAGCACATTAAACAGTGTGATAGGTGTCAGAGGGTGGGAAATGTCTCCCGGAGGCACGAGATGCCTCTCACCGGCATACTAGAAGTGGAAGTGTTTGATGTGTGGGGAATGGATTTTATGGGACCTTTCCCATCGTCTTATGGGAAGCTCTATATCATAGTAGCGGTGGATTATGTTTCCAAGTGGGTTGAGGCAGAAGTATGCATCGCAGCGGATGCGAGGACGGTTATCAAGTTCGTCAAGCGAAACATCATTGCACGCTTCGGAACCCCCCGAGCTATCATAAGCGATCGAGGTGCCCATTTCCGGAATAAGCTCTTCAAGGCTCTTGCCAAGAAATTTGGCATGAAACACAAAATGGCTCTCGCTTACCACCCCCAATGCAATGGCCAAGCGGAAAGCGCTAATAAGGAAATCAAAGGGGTCCTGGAAAAGATGGTCGGCCCAAACAGAAAAGATTGGTCGGAACGCCTCGATGAAGCCCTCTGGGCTTATCGCACCGCCTACAAAACCCCGCTAAACATGTCATCATATCGGATGGTGTATGGGAAAGCGTGCCACTTGCCGGTGGAGATTGAATATATGGCAAGGTGGGCGATAATGAGGTGTAATATGGATTTGGGAAAAACGGGGAAGAAAAGGGTGCTTCACATCGAGGAGCTTGAGGAATGGAGAAGAGAGGCGTATGAGAGCAACGCCATTTATAAAGAAAAGACGAAGCGTTGGCACGACAAGCATATCATAAAGAGGAGCTTCGAACTGGGACAATTGGTGTTGCTCTATAACGCCAAGTTGAAACTCCACGCCGGTAAACTCAAGTCCAAGTGGTCGGGTCCATTTAAAATCATCACGTGTTTGAACCACGAGGTGATGGAAATCTTGGATCCCAAGGACAAGACAACTTTCTTCGCAAATGGGCTTTATTTGAAGCTTTATCATGGTATTGACGGCAAGGATATTGAGCCGGACATGGAAGAAGAGGTAAGGGGGTTTGGAGAAGATGAAGGAGGAGAGTTGCCCGAAGAAGGCGGCTTAGATCGAGGGTAGTGTGTTGACTACCCCAGTATTCGTCGGGCTAACGACGTTAAACAAATGCGCTATTGGGAGGCAGCCAGAGTTTTTAAACCTATCCTTGTAAATTCTCGCATTTTAGTTTGTTTGGTTAATAGCAATGCACTAATCGTTGTTTGTTTATCGCATGAAGGAACCGGTGCAATCACGACGCCTATGGCGTACACCTCTCCTTCGCAAAACGAACAAGTCAACACCCGGGTCAACCCATCAAGCCAAGTCAACCACACTATTTCGAGAAAGGTAGTATGTACTTTCTCCTAAGTTTATTGAGTGGAGTTGATCTTGCTTAAGGCTTGTGATCGCCTTGTAACCTTGAATGGTTTGCCCCTCTATGTGGGTTGTTGTGCACTGATTAGAAGTATTGTCGGTTTTATTTGTCTAATCGTGTCACCGTGAAAGTTAGGCACGGTTGAGTCGTAAGTGTGGTGTGTATGGGGTACACACCATTGTCGGGTTTAATTAAGTTCGGGTATAGTAATACCCTAAGTGTGGTGTGTGTCCCACACCCCACTAGTGAGTCTAGGCTTTGTAGAGTGTGTGTGTGTTTTTTTGTGTGCAGAAGATTGGATGTTCTTTCATAATGAAGAAGGGCAAAAAGCAAGACAAGAGAGGAGGGTCACGGGAAAGTTTTGGGGGAAAAAGCTAGGGCCCCACCCATCATCCTTTGGTCAATAAAATGAACCCCTTTCTCTTTATCTCATTGTCATTGCTTTAGCATTCTTACAAGTTCAAGAAATCCTCCGAGTGTCAACTTAATCTTTCTCTAGTCCAAAATGAATCAATGGGAGATCGGCCTCAATGCCTCATCCTCATCGAATGACGACGAGGGAAACTCGCCGGCGCCAAGGTGGCCGGTGAACTCACCGGTATCCGAGGGTACTCCCACCCCGCCGGAAGATCCGATGATCCATATTGAGAGCCGGTTCGAGGAGATCATAGTGGATATCATGACGGTCCGAGAAGATATTAAGGACTTCAAAGAGGACGTGCAAGCGCAGTTGACGGACATCATGGAAATGCTTAGCAACTTGACTGCGATGTTGCACAGAAGAACTCAGAGGCCACCTACGGCCAGGTAAGAAGGAAGAAGGTAACGTTAATCATTTGTACATATGTGTTAGTTTCGGTTTATGGAGTCTTAGGGTAATTCGACCCCGAGTGTGGGGTTAAGTGTGGTGTGTGTCTCACACACCACAATTGTGTCATTTGATGTGTTTGTTTTAATGGTCTTAGTAGGTGCATTGATACTCACACGAAGGTAGGAGATATGGGTGACAAAGAAACAAACCAAGAAGAAAAGAAAAAAAAAGGGGGAAGATCAAGACTCACGGGAGTCTTTTGGGGAACCCACCTCCCATCCACTTTATCATAGAGGGGAATCATCCACTTTTCCACCAACCCCTCTATATCATCATCTCCTTCCATTATTGTCCATCCCCACACTTACAAGAGAAACCTTCCCTTGAAACCACCCAACGATCAAGTTTTCTTTCACCCGAGAAGATGAGCCGAAGAAGAAATCCGGTGGAAGTCTCCTCATCGTCCGACGATGACGAGGTGAACTCACCACCCCTAAGATGGCCGACTCCCTCACCCGCCCGGACTAGTAGCTCGTTCATGCCGCCGGACCCAATGGAGCTCATAGAAGGAAGGATCGCGGATGTCACGATGGACATCATGCAATTCCGGGAAGAGTTCAAGGAGTTTTGCTCCGAGACCTCCAGCAAATTAGAAGAGATCATGGAGATACTCCAAAACTTGACCGTGCTAGTCCGGGAGAGACCTCGAAGAGGGCCACCTAACCGATGAAGTGTGGGTGAGACGCACCTACTTGTAGAGAATGTATATAGTTGGTCTTTAAGTTTTTTTCGGTTGTTTATTTCTTTTGTGTGTCGTGACCCCGTTTGTGGAGTAAGTGTGGTGTGTGTCTCACACACCACAATCGAGTCATTTAACAAGTTTCAAAACAAGTCTAAGTGCAGGTTATGGGTTCGAGTGCTCTAAGTGGGAAGAAGAAGAAAAGAGTGGAAAAGGCATGAAAGTTGGTCTAGGCACGATCGTGACCATGGAGGCACGATCGTGGGTTGGGAGAAAGCACTGAGTCACGATCGTGCCCCTCCAGGGACGATCGTGACCTGGGAAATTTCAAGGAGTCACGATCGTGGCTGAATATATTCGATTTAATCCCAACTTACCGTGGGCTCCCCCGATCTCAGTCACGGGGGAGTCACGATCGTGACCCAAGGATTTTTGGAGAGTCACGATCGTGCCTCTGCGCGTATATAGGGTTTTCAGACCCTTTCCTCTTCACTTTTTCGCGAACCCTACTTCTAAAGAGAGCCGCCGCCGCCGTTTTTTCGCCGAAAAACCTCCAAATCTTGCCGATTCTCGCCGCCAATCTTTGGAAAAAGGTATTCCCTTCATTCCCCACTCCTTTCCTAGCCTTTATTTGCTAGTTTCACCATTTTTTGTCCACAAAACCATCCTCCACCATAGATTCTGGCCACTTCTCGCCGGAATTTGCTGATTAGACCGACCACACTCCCCTACACACTCCTCACCCTACACCCTACCCAAACCTCCACATAAAGCCACCCTTTACCTTTTTCCGGCGACTTTTTCCATCGACATAGGCCGGTAGCTTTAGGCACTCACTCTCACACTCACTCTCACTAGCTCCACCTCCTTGCAATGGCACCTAAGAAACCTTCGGACCAAGCCCGTGCTCAACTTGTGAGCAAAAAGGCTCGAACTGGTGCCGGCACCTCGGGCACAAGAGCACCTCCGGCTCCACAGGGTGCCCGTCTCCCGGCCGAGACACCCAATATGGCTTGCCTTAGGTTCACATGCGCGGGCCCGTATAAGCGACGGTATGAGGCATTCCAAGACCAGGTTGTGTTGACCGGCCGGTTTTTCAACGAGTACTTATGCCGGAGTTTAGGCATTTGGGAAGAGCTGCACGAGAAGGCCATTCGGCTAGGATGGCCGGGGATGATGACTTGGAGGCCCCCGGTCTTCGAGGAGTTGACCCGGGAATTCTTTGCCACCGTGGAGCCGGTGAACAAGGAGAAGACTGAGATTTCCTTCCGGGTGTGTGGAAGGAAATGCAAGATGACGAGAGATGACCTCACCTCCATGTTCGGCTTCTCGGAGGGAGAAGCGCCAGAGTTGGGTCTTTCCAACAGCGAGATGTGGCATCACATCACGCTGAACCCATATTGGGAAATGACCAACAAGGCGAAGGACATCCCCGAAGACCAGCCCGGGATGCTTATGCTGCAGCGGTTCCTCGCGGGAACCCTATTCTGTAGAGAGAACAGTCAGTACCTTTGTAAACTGAGCATTCCGGGTTGATCTTCCGGAATGTCCTTAGCTTTGTTCGTTTTCTCCTAATAGGGGTGGCCGGTTATCTCTTTCCACATCTCGTTGCTCGAGAGGTTGTGTGGAGGGTCTCGGGTTTCATCAAACCCGAACATGGCGGTGAGGTCTCTCATTTCTATTACACATCCCCTCCCACACACCCTAAAACCAATCTCGGTTTTATCCTTCTTAGTCGGGTGGACCGTGGCAAAAAATTTCCGAGTCAAATCCTCGAAGACCAGGGGTCTCAAAGTCATCATCCCGGGCCATCCCATTAAAATAGCCTTCTCATGCAACTCCTCCCATATCCCCAATTGCTTGCATAACATTTCGTTAAAAAATCTACCGGTCATAATTTCCCGGTCTTTAAAAGCGTCATACCTCTTCTTGTACTGAGACGGGAATGTGAGGCAAGCTACATTAGGAGTCTCCATCCGAGCTCCTCTAGGCACACATTCAAGCAGAGTCGGCCTCGTGTTCGAGGTCCCGGTCCTTGCTCGCTTGTTGGTTGCCAGAGTTCGGGATAACTCGGTGGACTTTCGTGGAGGAGTCATTGCAATGAGAGCGTCTAAATTGACTAAAGGAGAGTCGCCGGAATGTCGTCTGAAAGTCATCGGAATGTTGACGGAGCGGCTTTTGTTGAGGGTTATGTGAGGGGTTTGTAGGGGGAAGATTTTGGTGGTGAGGGAAGGTGGTTGCACGAATTTGTATGGAGGTTTCCGGCAAATCTCGCCGGAAATTATGGAGGGTGAGTTGTTGAGGGAGGAAGAAGAAGCAGAAAAATTGCTTTATATCCGCGAGTCACGCTCGTGATTGTGAGAGGGTCACGATTGTCTCTCTCATTCAGGGTCACGATCGTTGATGCGGGCCCGATGTGCCATTGCATTTACACTTTTGTCCCGCATTTAAGCACTGAATTGTCCTCATTTCGGCATTTTAGAGCCAATATTTTGATATTTTTGATCCTCGGTGGAATTTTGACCTTTATAGGTATTGGAGCATATTTGGAGCGAGTTCGGAGCGATAGCCGAGATGGCTTGCAGCCCAAGCAACTGGAGAAATCAAGAAAAGAAGAATGTCACGATCAACATAGAAGTCGATTCCAGGAGCTTTGTCACGATCTCTACAACGATCGTGGCAAATCGGCGTTGCAACGGCCAAAAGGCGATGTCACGATGTTCGTGACAAGAAAACGATAAAGAAGACGGTCACGATCTGGCACGGTGGCGAGACGATCGGGACTCGAAGAGAAAAGGGTGTCACGATCGTGACAAGCCTTGTAACGATCGTGACATAGGCGCCATTCTGACGGCAGTTAAAAAAGGGTTGTCACGATCGTGACAAGAGGTGTCAAGATCGTGACAAAGTCGCAGAACTGCTACTTAAAGAGCATAAACCCTAATTTTCAGCATACAACACTTACACACAATCAGATTTTGAGAGGGTTTCGGCCACCTAGAGTTTTCTAGAGAGAAAGGGCTCCAAAGCCCTCCCTTGGAGGCCATTTTTGGTGCTCCAAGGGAGGGTTTTCACCACCACCACCATGGGAAGAAGAAGAGGAGGCAAGAAGCTACATGGAGAAGCTAGATTGGAGGATTTTGATCTTCCCAAAACCCATGTCCTTGGGTTTTTGGTTTGTAATTCTTCTTCTATGTCTTGAATCTAGCTTGTATTGTAGTTGAATGCTTGAGCACCATGATTTGGGGCTAAAAACCTAGGTCATGGGAGCTAAATCTTGATTATGGCTTACATTCGGATATTTATGAGTAATTAATTATTTGTTGCATGCTTATTGCGTTCTACCGTAGATTTTGAGTGAGAGCTTGAGATCGCCGTGCTTTATTTGCTTGAGTATGAAATGCTTGTGATTATTAGTGAGAGCTTGTGATTGCTTGCATGATTGTTCTTGCCATAGTTATTGAACCGATTCGAGAGAAAGGTTCGAGAGCGTGAATAGGTAGAACCAAGGTGACGGCGTGATGCGTCCTCATTTTGGGCTCGATCATTGTCGGATTTAGTGAATTAGTTTGAGTCTCGTGATGACGAGGGGAAGACATGCTTGCTCTTAGTGTTAGTTTGGTGATCGAGTAGGAGTAGTGTAATGTAGTGAGTGAGTGTGGTAATATCCCTTGAATCACGAGAATTGGGCTAGTTATGCCGCTCTTTGCTGAGAGGCGGGATTCAGTAATTAAGACATAGGTCCGATTTGCATGCGATAGATTAATTGAGTACTTATGAATTGATGAGTAGATCTCTTGTAATTGTATGAATTGTCTATGGTTCATTTGATTGCTCGGTAGCCTTGATCATGTTTAGTTCCTTAGGTTCTCGAATTCTTGACTTTCGACCAACCATCTACCATCCGCCCCACATTTACTTTTTTGCACTAGTTGTAGAGTAGTTGTAGTAGTGTGCTTAGTATAGTTAGTTAAACCTCCCATCTTGTGTATTTACTTTTTCGAGTCGTGTCGGGAAGGAAGGCGCAAATTGTCCAATTATGAAACCCACATTTGGTCCCCGAGAGTTCGACCCGGTAAAGCCGGAAACTTATAAATTTACTTGATAGACGACCGTGCTCTGATGCACGTTAGTCAGGGAAGCAAGTGACGAGTGAGTGGCGGTGCGCCCGAAATCTCGCGTCCACTTCCCGGCTATCAAGTTGGCGCCGTTGCCGGGGACCAAACGGTTGATTAATTGGATAATTTGTGTTTTCTTTCCCTTGTCCTAATTCATTGCATATCCTTTGTTGTGTATCTTGCTTGCGTGCACTAGTTGCACTTGTGCTCTAACTTTTTCCCTCTAAGTGTTGCCACGAGTCTTGGATCCTAGCAAGGGTCGAGGAGGTAACGGGAGAAAGCAAATCAAGAAAGGAGTAAGATGGGAGAAGTCTTGAAATTCACCACGAGTTGGTGAATCTTTTGAAGAGCTTGAAGTGGTCGTAGTGCCAAGACTAGCTAAAAGAGGCCTAAGGAGTTCATGAGGCCAAGATTGAAGACTCTCCATTATGCTAAGATGGCCGAAGAGCCACTATTTGCTAGAGGCCAACAGAGTTCAAGAGGCTAAGACCCGTCGAGCTAATGACGTTAAACAAATGCGCTATTGGGAGGCACCCCAAATTTCTATCATTTTCCTTTGTAAATTCATCATTTTTAGATTATAATTTTTTTATGCCATGAAATCTCTAACTTATAGATAGCATTGTGACATTAGGTGAGAAGTTTGATTATGGCTCCAACATTGATGATGGAGCTACAAGACAAGTGTGTCGACTTCTCGCACATCCTCATAACTATCGCGGATGACAACCCGGGGCCAAACCACCAAGATGGAGAAATCGAGTGTGGACGCACATTTCGAGACTCTCGACAAAGGGAAGTGATCCTCTAGTTCCTTGGATTGTGTTTGATCGCCCCTCTACGTGGGTTTGTGCTTAATTGAGAGATTTGGCATGTTTTATAGATAAGTAGTGCCTAAGACTTGGTAGAGTCTTAAGTGTGGTGTGTACTTCGTACACACCACACTATGGCGATTTTTTCTATTTTTAGTGTAACTTAAGGCCTAACAAAGGTCTTAAGTGTGGTGTGTACTTCGTACACACCACAATCGAGTTTATTGAGTCAAGGGCCTAGTCCGGCCCTAAGTATGGTGTGTGATTGATCACACACCACAATCGAGTTTTTGTTTGATTAGTTTTATTTTTTTTATGAGTATGAGTAGGTGGAAGCGAGTTCGTAATTCACGGGAAAAAATTGAGCAAGAAAAGGAAAAGATCCTACCCGATGTACAACCGCCAAATGCTACTACCAAAGCGGTGAACTCGTTCCCTTGTACATACTAATTTTTAGATTTTTTGTGTTTGTTTATTAGTTTTAAGTTTAGGTAGTGGCTCTTGTAGTTTTGCATGTTAGTCAAGAGCCACTTGCATGCTAAAAATGATATGCTTGATATTTGGGCAAGGATTAGTGTTTGTTTGAGCCAATGGTAGTCTTCAAGGATGATATTGCCATTGATGTGTTGATAAGGTTGTTTATGCTTTGTTATATGAGGGTCGGGAATTTATGTGAATGCCTTCGTGTGGGGGTAACTTGAATTGTTTTGATCTACACTTATTATCAACCATTGCACATTTCAAGTAGCCACATAGTTATCTAAATGTTGAGAGTCCAATTGTTGCTATCGACCATTTGGGACCAATCCGGGGAGAGATTCTGTAGGCCATCTGTGGACGATTGAGCCTAAAAGAACCTACCCGGACTACATTGTATCTCTAGTACCCATTCCGAGCCAAAAAGCCAATTTGATGACCCAAAACATTACAAGCCTATGTACCCTCTTGTTTCTATATCCATTGTATTTCTGAACCTGTAACGCCCCAAGATCCGGTTCTCCGAATCTTAGTCGTCACGCGATAAAATACAAGTATCGATAAAACATATACGAAGATATATATACGAAATAGTTATGAAACACCTCGAGCGTCCTCGAGTGTATAATAACTATACTCGCACAAAGTCAACACCTTTAGGTTAGGCGTCCCTAACTTAAAGGTGATTGCACAAGTAAGTAAACCAGTTCTAAAACAATCCCATCAAAACATCCTTTGAAAATGAAGCAAGTAACTCATAAATAAATACCATAATGGTGAGGCATAACGCCACCTCACCGAGTGTTTTACAAAATAAAGTAATAAACCGGATAATGAAAAGCAGTAACAAAACAGGTTACGACTCAACAGAGTCTACTACAGTCGACCAAACACCACTGGCAAAGACACGTCGACACGACACGCCCCCAAGCTCCCAGTCAAAAGATCTAAACGCATCCATAACCTGCACAAGTTGTAGGGGTGAACACGCTACCTCCAAGACTCAAACATCGCACACACACAAGATGATAACAATGCAAAAGTAGTTGTATAACATAATTAACTACACCCTAGGGTAACCGATTTCAGCCCAGGGAAACCACCCTTGCCTCGGTTCACCCTCCCTTAGGTAAAGGTAACCGATCTCGATCAAGGGCTCAGCTCGGTTGACCTTTCCCACAAAGATAAAGGTAACCGATCTCGATCAAGGGAATCCACCCTCAACTCGGTTTACCTTACACCTAAATAAAGGTAACCGATCACAACTAAGGGAGTCCACCCTCAGCTCGGTTGACCCTTACCACAATTAAAGGTAACCAATCTCGATCAAGGGAATCCACCCTCAACTCGGTTTACCTTACACACCACCTGTAACACAAGTATCACACCATACTCATGCAGAAAACATACTAGGTGCAAGACGGAATAAATCATCGTCTGAAAAGCAAATAATATAATACCTGGCACAATCCCGTGCATACAATCAGTTCAGAGTTACACTAAACTAATTCACCCAACATTATCATGCAAATCTCACTATTCGCATATAATCACACCAAGCATATTCACGCCACTACCACATAATGCCAAATCATGCTCACACGTATATATACACACATATATAATCAAACAAAAGCATCAAGCCATATAGTCTAGGTAGCTATGTCCCCCTACCTTAGGAAAGCTCCACGTACGCTCCTAGCCTCCCGCTCGAGCTATTCACGCCTTGCCTTTCCCGCGAGCGTCAAAATCAACTAATAATTATATTCAATAATTAAAAACTCAAACAGACTCCGAAACGAATGCAATAAATTTACAAGTGTACTCCAACAAGTGCCTAACACTTGGACACACTTCAAATTAATCAAAGTAGCCAAAATGGGTCCGGAATGACCCATTTTCCCCGAAACACCCAATCTTCCCGGAAACGAGTTTTTGACCCTCGGGACTCCGAAAATTACGAAACTTGTTTCTAAACTCCTAATTTAATATTCTAAGACCAATGCAATTAACGGAATCGAATTCCGACACCCGAGCGTTAAAATACTTCAGTTAAAGTTATTGGTGGAAAAACCGTCTTTCACAATTTAAATCCGGAAATTATCAAATACGCAAGTTATCGACTCGGGGGTCACCCGGGACCACCCGAACTCACAAAACCCGAGCCCCGGGCTCGTGGGCCCCACACAAGCCACCACATTAATTCTCGGGAAACAAAATCGAGCTACGGGATTTACTTCGAATCTGTCCAGAGACAGATTCGGCATAACAGTCCACTTCCCGGACTTGCAGCTCCAAATCCGTAGCTCGTCTGGAAAACACGTAAACATGAAAGTTGAAGCTCTGCCAGTCCTCTACAAGCCCGGGAAGTGACTGAACCGCTAAATCTGTCCATCCGGACGGACAATCTGTTTTGCTCCGGGAAGTGGACTGTTCTGCCGTATCTGGAAGTCCTCTACAAGTTTCGAACGGGAACGGCTCCGTCCGGAGCAAAACAGATTGTCCGTCCGGCTGGACAGATTTAGCGGTTCAGTCACTTCCCGGGCTTCTAGCTCCCAAACCATTACTCCTTTGGAAAAACTCACAAGATGAAGGTTGAAGCACTTCGAGTCAGCATTCCATGGCCACCGGAATCAGCCACCAACGTGGCCGGAGCTCCCTCCGGTCACCGGAATTTGTTCAAATTTGTCTTAAAACATGCCTAATCATCTCTAGTGTCGAACTAAACTTAAAACAACACATTTCTACTTAAAACCCACGAACCAAACTACTCCAAATCGAAAAGAGAACCATACCTCTTGTAGTCCTCGATGCCGGGATTCCGAATACGAAGAAATCTCGAAGAAGCGACGGACGGATTGACGGGAAATCCTCCTTGCTTGGCCGGACCCTCCTTCTCCTTCCCTCTTTCTCTTTCTCTTTCTCTTTCTCTCTCCTTCTTTCTTCTCTTCTCCCTCTCTTTCTCTTGGTTGTTCTCGGATGAAATGGGAGCTCCCCCTCCTTATAACAACACATTTTATTTAATTAATTACTTAATTAAATAAAATGAAAACCCAAAAATCAACCCTTTTTCCTCTTTCCTCTTTCCCAACATCACCAAACCCCACACACAACAAGTCACTTCCTTGTCCCCTTGATACCTAACCCATCAATCACATCGGTTACCTTTTCCACCAACCGAAAACGGATCAGATTTCCCAAAATCGGACGTTTCGGACCCCGAACGGGCACTTTTATCGAGATTTCAGCAAAATCTCCCGAGTGACTTAAAATGGGCTAACTAAGAATACTGCATCGACCGTTTTGCGATTCGGGATTTAACGAGTCCAGAATCGCCCAAAACGTCCTCGGTTGACTTTTCCGGCAAAAAGTCAACCAAAGTCAACTTTCCCCGAATGGGTCACGAAGTGGTATTTAGTTGCCCTGAACTTAGCTTGGTCGAAAATAACGTCATCTTATGTCCAAAACAACTCTCGGGGTCAGGTTCAGACTCGATCTGAAGCGAAGACCCTGATCGTTGCCCAGTGACCACCCTTCGGACTCGCTTCCGCTGGTCAACCTTTCTCGGAATGTCACTGATTCCGCATCCTCGATCTGCGCCTCGAGTACCCTGCTGATCAAATCTGGCTGCGCTACTAAGGAACACAGAGCCACCTGCCCTGTGACTTCCTCTAGCTCCATCTTGAACTCGCCGAGTTCTCCCAGCATCTTCCATTCCCGTACAGCTACGGAAACGAGACTGTGGAGTGACTTCCTGCTGAGGGCGTCGGCAACAACATTTGCCTTGCTCGGGTGGTAAAGCAGGTCAAAGTCGTAGTTCTCGATCAGCTCCATCCAGCGCCGCTGTCTCATGTTGAGGTCCTTCTGAGAAAAGAGGTACTTCAGGCTCTTGTGATCAGAGAAGACCTAAAATTTCTCGCCATAGAGGTAGTGACGCCATAACTTCAGTGCAAATACGATTGCCGCAAGTTCCAGGTCGTGCGTCGGATAGTTCTTCTCGTGCACTCTCAACTGTCGGGACCCGAACGCTACCACCTTCCCCAGTTGCATCAGCACAATACCCAGTCCCTCGCCGGACGCGTCACAGTAGACGTCGTAGCCTATGCCTCGCTCTGGTACTATCAGCACTGGAGCCGTGGTCAATAGAGTCTTCAGCTCCAAGAATGAGTTCTCACAGGACTCGTCCCACTTAAACCTAACTCCCTTCCGTGTAAGGTGAGTCATCGGTGCTGCCAGTCGTGAGAAATCCTTCACGAATCTTCTGTAATAACCTGCTAACCCCAGGAAACTACGAATCTCGAACACGCTCGTCGGCTGTGCCCATCTCGAGACTGCCTCAATCTTCACCGGGTCAACAAAGATACCGTCGCTGGACACTACATGCCCGAGGAACCTCACCTCAGTGAGCCAGAACTCACACTTCTCCAACTTCGCGTAAAGCTGGTGCGATAGGAGTAGCTGAAGCACGATCCCAGATGTGCCTCGTGAGTCCTCTCGTCCGGAGAGTAGATAAGGATGTCGTCTACGAACACGATGACGAACTGGTCAAGGTAAGGCCGGAAGATCCGTGTCATCAGGTCCATGAACGCTGTTGGAGCGTTGGTCAAACCGAACGGCATCACCAAGAACTCGAAGTGGCCATACCGTGTCCTGAATGCCGTCTTCTGGATGTCCTCCTCTCGCACCCTCAACTGATGATAACCAGATCGCAGGTCGATCTTGGAAAAGCATTTCGAACCCCTGAGCTGGTCGAAGAGATCGTCTATCCGCGGCATCGGATAACGGTTCTTTACTGTCGCCCTGTTCAGCTTCCGGTAATCGATGCACATCCGGAGTGAACCTTCCTTCTTCTTCACGAACAACGCCGGAGCACCCCAAGGCGAAGTGCTCGGCCGGATGAACCCCTTTTCCTGTAGCTCCTGGAGTTGACTCTTCAACTCCTCGAGTTCCGCGGGAGCGAAACGATAGGGTGCCACAGAAATAGGCGCCGTTCCCGGCAACAACTCGATCGCGAACTCCACCTCTCGCACTGGTGGCAAACCGCTCAGTTCGTCTGGGAACACGCCCGCAAACTCATCAACAACCCGTGGTAGTCCTCGGCCTCCGCCCGTCGGGCCGCTGCCCGCTATGGATAGTGCTGCAAGTAGGACTCCACTCCGACTCCCTAATGGACATGTGATAGTAGAGCCACCGCTCGATACTGTCACTCTCTTGTAACAGTCGATGATCGGTCGGTACCGTCTCAACCAGTCCATACCCAAGATGACGTCGAATGTCGTCATCATGTCAAGTACAATCAGATCCCCCACAAGGGGATGGTCGGCTACGCGCACCTCGCATGCCTTGCAGACCCTGTCTAGAACAGTGTCGTCCCCCAAAGGTGTATCAACACGCAGGGGCGGACTCAAAGACTCGACCCTCAATGCCAGGGACCGTGCAAACCGTGCAGAGATAAAAGAATTCGAGGCACCTGTGTCTATGAGAATAGACGCCCACGAATTAAAAACAAGAAACGTACCCTGCGATGATCTCTGGTCATCAGGCTGTGGCGTCTCAGTCTGGCCCGCAACAGAATATACTCTGCCCCGTGTCTGCTGCCCTTGTCCGGTACTCGGCCCTGCTGACCGTGCTGGTGCGTTTCCCTGCCTGGGCCGGTAGTCCTGCCGTGATGCGGATGACTGTACCGGTGTAGCGCCCTTGGAGGGACAGTCTTTGGCAATGTGCCCGAGGCGTCTGCACCTATAGCATGTGGGCGGTCCTGCGCTGGCCCGGCCCCCTGAGACCCGGCCTGACTTCCCGGCCTTCCCGCCAGCGATCTGGGCTGTCCGCCCTGACTCTGCCTCCCAGTCCCATGCCTCTGTGGGCACTCCCGACAAAGATGTCCCGTCTGCCCGCACATGTAGCAAGTGGTTGGTGGTATCGATCCTGCCGAGCTGGCAGCTGCTTTGTCTAGCGCAGCCAGCGGCCTCTGCTCCATCCGTTCAGCCTGCTGTGGCGGAAAGCCCGAATGACGGGGCCTCTTGAAGTCTCTAGACTCCGAAGGGCCACTCGGTCGGGGCCTCTGTGCACGGAAACGTCGGGTCTCTGCCATCCCCTCCCCGATGGCTGCGGCGGTGTCCACTATCAACGAGTACACTCGGATCCTAAGAGCAAGGATCCGGTCGAAGATTTCGGGCCTCAGCCCCCGCTCGAACCGTTTGCAACGGCTCGCATCGGACCTCACCAGATCCGGAGCAAATCTCGACAAGGCCGTGAATCGGGCCTCGTACTCGACGACCGTCAGGGTCTCCTGGCGCAGTTCCAGGAACTGCTGCTGCCGGCTATCCCGCGCCGACTCTGGAAAGTAGCTCTCGAGGAAGACCTCCCGGAACTCCTCAAAGTCCTGCCCAACCCGGGCCCTCACCCGCTCCCACCAGTAGTAGGCATCGCCCTTCAGCTGGTGAACAGCTAAAGTGATGCGGATGCTCCCCTCGTTGACCCCTGTGGTGTCCAGGTCCCGAGTGATCTGCTGTAGCCATTGCTCGGCTATCGAGGGATCAGGCTCTCCGTGGAAAGCAGGTGGGTGCAGTCGTAGGAAGTCTCGCAATGCGTGCGACGGCTGTACTGCAGCCCGAACTGGTGCTGCCTCAGGTGTGGTGGACCTAGCTGCCCTCCGCCCCATGACCTCGGTCAGGGACTGTATCGACCTCAACAGCTCTTCCCCCATCGGGACCCTGTCGGGAGCGGTCGTCGGGGCAGCGGGCATCCCCATGGGAGTTCCCACCTGCCCAGCACTGCCGGTGGCAGTCTCCGCGGACTGTGTCTCGACACCAGTGGTCTGCTCCGCGGGCTCGGCAACTCGAGCTCCCTGAGTCGCCCTCGACACTCCCCGCCCCCTGGTACCTCCTCGCCTAGTCTTCGGCGCCATGTGCACTACTGCACGGAAATGAGATCACAAACAGGATCCACGATCAAGCGGACTTCGCGCTAAAGGACAATGGAACTTCATTGATTTTCTACCATTACTAATCATACTAGGTACTAATATCCTAGCGTAGTAATACCAACCGGCAATGTTCTCACTAACATGCCCACCAGTCAACACATGTCATCAATCAAACATGTCAATAATATACTCACGTTAACAAGCAACCTCATGTACTATCACAATACCACAACCTGTCCATCATTTCTCAAGTCATACAGTCATAC